>BMAO01006068.1:0-460621 GCA_019973975.1 Trichonephila clavata | reverse complement strand
ACAGTATTTAAAATATTTTATTACGATATAAACTAAAAGTAATTATCTGTTTGAATATTCTTAAGCAAATATTTAAATTATTATAAAATTTATTTCCCGTTATATAAAAACTAAAAATCAGGTGCATTGTACCAAATTACTACGACGATCATTTAATTTAATATTAACAACTTATTTCATTTGCTACAATCCTTTTTCATTCGTTTTTTGCTGTCTTAACTATTTCCAGACACGAATAAAATTTAATCTACTATTAATGGAGCTGTTTTATGATCACTTAACTATTACCAGTGGTCTAGTAAAATAAACCCCCGAAGGCTATTTTAGTTGTACTTTGTTTGTAGTTTAATTTTATTTCTTTTCTTCAACGGTTTGTCAAAGAAACAAGGAACAAATTGTAGTTTAAAAGATTTTTTACTAGTTCTGTAAAACTAGCCATTTATTGCGCAACAATTGTACTATTCGATTGTATTCTTGTTTGAATTAATCCAATCATGTCTTTGTTTCAAAAAACGTGAAAATTTATATAAAAATTAGAAAGTTACAAAAAAAATCGAACTTTCCCCTCATTGTTAAATTAAACGAATATTATAATCAGATATATATTCGGAATTTTTCTCGCCTCATAAATTTAAGATGTCAAATTTAGTGATAAGAGCTGCAAATTTGAAGAATAATGTGTAACTTAATTAACTTAACTTAAATGCTTAACACTTAAGTTAAATGCTGTGCTATATTTAGTTAGAATTGAAAATTGATAATTTCAATTATTTTCATTATATTATTTTTAAATAAATATAAAAGAAAATGAACTTTGCATGTACGAGTAAAAATGATGAAATTATTTTTTAGTATCAGTCATTGCAAATGAATAATTATTATTTCTTTGCATTTCTATAAATTTCTGAAAATATTATACAAATGTTTTAAAAGTACGTAAATGGACCTTAGATCATTTTTAAGGCATTTCTGATTCCAAACATTAAAAAATATTGCAGAATTTTTCGAAAATACAATCTTAAGTAAGTTTTATATAAAGTATAAAGTATGATGTAAAAAGTCCATTGATGAGAGTATTTTTAATATATTTTCTGTATATATTTGTGATATTAGAATTGTTTGTGTTTTGCAACAAAATATTTAATTTGTATAGAGCATTGTTAGTTCTATACAAATTAAGCAATGGTGTGCTCCAATTACAGTTGCATTATAATATAATGCAATGTAAATATTTTTTTCTTTGAAATGGAGCTGCGGATTGGTAATTACAATTGCAGACCTGATACATTCTCCGGGAGCTAGTGTCACTTTTCAGTGCGGTACCATATAGGTAGATACCAATTGCCACATGCATTGTGGACAATAATTATTTTTCTCTTACGGAGAAAAAACTAAATAATTTTTTAAAAAATTACTACATATTGATGTTTAACTGAAATTTAAGAAACATTAATGAAAGTAACTGAAATAAAAATTTTATAAAGTAGCTAAGTTTTTGATGAGGATACAAAAATAACATACTTATTTCTTTAAAAATCAGTTTCTTTTTCAGTTATTGAATATTGATGATTCTAACGGAAATCAAGTGTTAATCAGTTTATTAAATAGTAGTAATAACTTTAATATAACTTCCTATGATGTTTTATACTAAATGAAATTTTATATTAAGTTATTTAAAGTGTTGTTATAATTACCGTAAAATACGGCGTATAACGCACACCTATATTTTCCAGTTGCAATTTTTAGCTTTTAGGTGTATTCACCGTATAACGCGGCACCCCTTTTTTACAAAGAAACCTAAAATGTACGTGAACAATTCTCTTATGTTTTGAAGTCTTTTTTTTTAAGTATTATCCTAAATCTTAGGAAGGGAGGGGGATATACTTTTACAACTACAACAATATTTCGATACAAGTAGAAGTCGAATTTCTTTTTCTAAGTTCATCTTTTTTTAATTTTTAATGCTCTCATTTTTATATCTGGCGTATAACGCACACCCGTAAATTTCAATCTATTTTTTTGTCTTAAAAGTGCGCGTTATATGCAGGATTTTACGGTGCGTTAAATGTTATAAAATGTTTTCACATTTCCACTAGTATTTATGAGATGAATATCATTCCCAAAACATATCTATCAAAGGTTTTTTGAAAAAAATATTTGTAGCGATTTTTAGATATATTGTAAGACAATATTTTTATTCAAAACTAAAACTTTGTTTCTTTTTTTAAAAAAAATAATACCTTGTCGCTAAAATGTAGAAACGCTAGCACCATTTTTGATTATCATTATTGCATGCTTGTATTCCATATTAAAAATAATTTTAAAAATAATTTGCCATTCTTTTTATAAAATTTATATTTAAAATCTGCAGGAAAATTTGCATTATGTATAATTTATTCTGAACATATATTCTAAAGTATTTCATTTTCATCAAACTCAAATATAAATATCTTTCTCTTTTTATTAACTTACATTAGTTCGATTTAATATATGACTCTGCATTTTTTGTAAGGATTTTAAAGCTAATACACCTACAGAGTACACTGCATAGAAATATTTGTAAACGCACCGCATTCAAGAATTCCTTTTTTAATAAATAAATTTTATATTTTCGCTGACTGGTAAATTTTTGAAGTACTATCAAGGTCTTTTTCTTTACTACTTATACTACAATGTACTACTTATATCAAAATAATTTGTTAACGTGTTAATGGGCTTTTATCCTTACTTATCAAAACTTTTATTACTTGTTTTTTAAATATTTAAGTAATAAAGAAAAGGAAAAATTCTTGTACTTAAGAATTAAAATATTTTGAAGTAATTTTAAAAGGCAGCAGTACTCCTTGATCTTTATTTAAATTCTTAACAGTAAAGCTGGTTTCTTTCAGGCTAAAACATTTGTGGTATCACATCATCGTAGAACAGCTAGCGGAAGTACAAATTTTACTTTGTTCGAAAATTTAAATCAGTAATTTACTGATTATATTTTTAATTTCATCTCTTAATTTTAATGAAATTATTTTTACAAAATTAATCAGTTATCTCATCGCATTTCCTTTTTATGACCTTGTGGTTGATTGATTCAAATCCACTTGTGCGTGATTACTCTAGTTTCAATTTAAATCTGTCACGTTCTGGGAAATAAATTTGTATAAAAACTAATGCACGTAAACCATTTCTAAAAAGACCACCCAAAAATCCATTTTAAAATTTTAAGTGCCCCTCCAAACTGAATTTAAAACCTTTTTTATTACATTCCAGCATAACAAAGCACCCTTAGATCAATTTTACAATCGCTTAACCTTGACACATTCATATTTTTAACCCACAGCTGATAGTCTACCATTGTGTCAGCCCGGAAAAACCATTCCTTCACAGATGAATGCAGCAAACACGAAACAAAAGCATTATTGAAAGCTAACTGTTGTCCTTGGCATCTTCCCTTGGCGACGAGTGAGAAGTGGTTGGCGAGCTGGGCGATTGCGGCAACCCGGCCGATAGCACTTGCATCACATTCTCTGAGCGAGAGGTTGGTCAGAAGTGCTGCGACCGTCCGCGGTTTTAGTCCGGAGGATCAGTGGCGGAAGAGAATGACCATAAATTGGGATCTTTACTGGGAAACTCCCGATGATTGCTCCTGGAAGGTCACGCCCGGCTTTAGGCTTAACTGGACTAAGAGGGAGCCGGACGCAAGGCAACTTTTTAAAAAGTCGGCTCGTTTTGGTTTCGGAACTACTGCTGCGGGGTTTTGGATAATGGAATTTTTGGAAAGTTTCGGTAAGTTGGAAAAGTTTTTGGATTTTTTTAGAGGTTCGGGGGAAAGTTTTGTGCGCCTTATTTGGCTCGATAATGGAATTGGATAATTTTTTTTAAGGTTGAAGAGATTTATTAAAAGTGGTAAATGAACAAATAAAATGGTGGGAAAAAAGATATATATATATATTTTTAAATTTGGAAAAAAATAAAAGAAAATTTATTTTTAAAAGATAAAATTTTAGGGACGAAATTGTTGAAGAGTTATCCTTATGCGTATATGGTTTTAATTACTTTTTATAAATTTATTTTCGAGCAAAATTTTTTTTCATTTTTGAAGCTAATTTTTTTAACATATAAAATTTTCTATTAAGACAAAAAATACCGTTATTTAATGCTTTATCGCTGAACAGAGAAGAATTTTTCCATTTCAATGATTTAAATCTCTTTGATTTTTAATCTAAATTTGAGAAGTAACTCCAGTCTTAGTAAAATTTAAATTATTTTATAAAAGTTTGTGTGGAATTTTTTTTTGTTAAAATTACGCTGTATAAAAAGTTATTGAAAAATGTATTGTTTTTTAAAGTTAATTTTTTTTTCGAAAACGTTTCGTATTTTAGCGTAATTTTTCCCTCGTTGATTTAAATATTTTCAATCAAATAAAATTTAATTGGAAAATGTTTCGAACGCTTGTGATAAAAAAAACGCTGAATATTTTTTAAAAAAAAAAAAGAATATAAATGAATTAATATTCATTTTATTTCTATTTTAAATCGTAAAGTTCTCAAAATATGGGGATGTAGAATCCTTAACGGCGCCACTCCCTGAAAAACTCTATTGCTTTCGCCCCCGCAAATATGCTTTACTCACGTACTTTAATTCTCGTTATTTATATAGCATGAATTTTTTGCGACACAAATTTATCGATTATTATATCAAACTTAAAGGGTTTTTCAATTCATAATTTTACGAAAATCTTAGCATAAAATAATTAATGACTGGAATTTATTTTATGTTTAATTCACGTAATGTATTACACAAATTAGTTTCTTGAAAATATGTATTTTACAATTTCAACAATTCATTTTTCGGTAGCTTTTTTAGAAATTATTAGTCATGGTTTTTAAAAAGATGTTCTTTAACGAATTTTAAGAAATTTAGAAAACTTTAAATTAAGTAATGGAAATTAAAAAACAAATTATTTAATACTGTCACTAGTTAAAGTGATTATGAAAAAAATTATACGAAAAAAGTAAATTTTTTATTGATGTATTGGAAATTTGTAACGACTTAATAATATTTTTCGTTAAACAGGATTTTTCGCGGATTTCGACGGAAAGCATAGACGGTCAGAATTTTTTGGATATGAATTGAGGGGGAAAATAAAAAGGAATTGCTTAAGAAAAGAATAATTTTTTTTTAAAAAAAAGAGCATAATTCAAATTTTGTTTAATAAACTGAGGAAAAAATTCATTTGTAGAGTTTGAGACTATTTTTCAGATTTTTCATCAAAAGCAGAAACATTTAAATTAAAAAAAGAAAAATGTTTTAGTTGGAATTTTTAATATTATCAAAAATTGCTTATTATTACGAAAGTTATACCGAAATATTTAGAGCCGCGTGATAAAATAAAATTTCTTATTTCTCCTTATTTCTATTTTTGTTTAATATCGTCAAACTGGTATTGAATTCTAAAATTTCTTCTAAATTTTTTTTAGATTGCTGGATTTTTTATCGTGATTTATCAGTAGCCGAATTTCCTTGTTTCTGTTTAGCTTTGTTTAATGATTTTCCCTTAGCAAAGATTATCATTTCTGAAAAATTTGTTTAACTGTAAATTTAGTTCTAGAAACTAGAAAACTCTGTAAATTTCATACAAAGAGAGATTATAATTAATAATGCTCTTTATGGAAAAAAATATATATAAGAGAGAAACTGTGTTATATTTTTTACCATTACTCAAACTCGACTTGGCGAATTCAAAATTAATAATGTATCTCTCCATAATCTTTAGAAAGGTGGAATTTCTTAATTTTTTCTATTTTTATAAATTTTTAGAATACATTAAAAATTTACACATTTATATATAAAATATAAGTATGTAAATTAGGGAATGATTAAGAAAAAATTCCGTTGTTATTTTTTTTGCAATCGCTATTGTTTGATTCCCCCACCCTTTTTAAAAATATTTTTGTTATAAATATTAAATATCAGTTAAATAATCCAACAAAAAAGGCGAATAATATCTGATTTATAATAAATTAATTATGAAATTTTTTAAGTGTCATGTTATATATTTATTTATATCCCAAACTTTATCCCTCATTTCTGGAAATTCTATAAAACTTTTGGAATTTTATCATCTTTTTAATTGTAGAATGAAATTTCTTTTCCCGTATATTTGAAATTGAATTCGTCTTTAGTTAATAATCGATCCATCTTCCCTATATTTTACTCCTTCATTTCAGTGTATGGTACCAAGTTTTATTGTTCGTTATTTTGAAACTGATGAAAAAGAATAAAAGCTGGTCTTCTTTGATTTTTCTAAAATCCATGCTATTTTTAAGCGAAATTTTTATTAATTGAGTTCTTCATCTCACTTTAAACATCAGATTACGTTTGTGATAATAATCATAGCAAAAAATGTTTTTGAGATATCCAAATATTAAAAAAAATTATATTCTTTTAGATGGCAACCAGCACATCTGGTTGCATCTACGCAACATACGTACGTCATGCATGACAAAATTTCAAACTCGCGTTAAAAGTGACATACAAGCTTCAAATTTTCATTCGTATTCTGGCGTTGAAAAAAAAAATTATTTTTACAATAATAAAACTAAGAAGATTGTGTTTAAACTTTTATAATGTGTTCAATGTTAGAGTATATTACAAATAAGTATTTAATTATTGAGATGAATGTTATGTAACGTAATTATAAATGTTTTTCATTCATTCTGTATTTAAATCATACTGATTTTTTAATTCTCTAAAAGATTACTTTTTCCAAAACAAAACAAAAAAATTATAGGAAACAACTCAAGTTTCAAAAGAGACATACATTGATTATTGTGATAATGCATAATAGAACTCTATCCACCTGCTTGCTGCCAAAATCAATTGTTTCATAGCAGCTGCAACTGGTTTTGTGCTCTTGTAAAGGATCTACTTCAAATAATGTGTGCCACTCATATATATTTCAATATTTATTCGATGTTTTCCTTTATTTTTTTTTAATAAGCAGATTCAATAAATAGAACCAAAGGAACGGGAACGAACTAAGTGAAAAAAGTTGCACAACGCTCATATTTATTTTTTATCCATCACTATTTTCTAAAAAATAACTAAGTATAAAAAAGTATGGATGAGCACACATTTTTTCTTCTTTAAAATCGTGTCTGCAACTTGTCAAAAGTTAATTACTAACTTATCCAAATAAAATTTGACTAATTATAAATTACATTGAAGAAATATAAATAACTTATCACAGTCAGAATGATTTTAATATATACTTTCATTTATAAGCATTTCGGGATTTGAGATATAGTTTGACTTTTAATTTTGGTTCTACAGTAAAGTACATGTTTCATATGTTGATGAGAGAAATATGCATGTCCGCAATATGTCTTTATTACCAGAAATGTCTCATCTACGAATGAATATATTGTTAAATGGCATTAGGGAATGTATAAATATTTCAGAAAATGTCTGCTTCGTATTTTGTTGAAAACCATGGTATGCCAATGATTGATTGGACTTATATGTTTGATTGAGGTAATCTTTTAATCGAGCTCAGTAAGATGCACCATTTTCAAAAATAATGCAAAATATTGGTAATTTCAGTTGGACCTCTTAAATTCTCATGTAGCATATTTTGAAGTTTGGAAAAAGAGGTACCACAAAACGCAAACTTCAATATCGTCTTCTCCTTAAGATTGTGATTTTTATTTTTTAATTTAATCACCCAACTTTCATGCAATTCTTAAGTGAAAACAAAACAAACCCTGTTTTTTTAGAAAAGAAAAAAAATTTTCCTTCGAATATTTTTGAAAATTCTTTTTGTTACATGTATGGATCTATAACTTGTGTGAAATGTAGGAAATGTCTGTAATATTGAAATAAATTGTATAAATGAAAATTAATAATGTGTGTATACATATGAGAATGCAATAAAATATTTTGGTTTTTTATCATATTATCTTTATCGTATTCACAAACCGTAGAAAAGGTTTTCGACAAAATGCATTTTTTTATAAAAATGAACCTGAGAAAAATTCATTTAAAGAATTATTTTACTTAAAAACTGGTATTGTTTTTTACTAATCAGTGTTAAACCTTGCGTTGGATAAATGATTTTAAGAAATCTCCGAAACAAACACTTAATGAGTAAGTTTTCTGTTGTAATATGTATAGTTGAATTAAATTTAAATAGTTACTAATAAATGTACAACCATTCATCAGAAATTTATTTATCCATTATTACTGACTAAGTAATGAACGAATAATTTTTTATTCTACTTTGTCATTCATTTAAAATATATTTCGGTCCTGTTCTAATAATATTAAGAAATCCCTTAAAACAAGTGGAGAAAAAAAGCTCATGCTCTGATACTTCAAAAAATTATTTTTTCAGAGGAAATTTGATAGAAGAATTGCAAACATTGGATGAATAACTTAAAAACTTTTAACTTAAATAACTTTTTAAAGTATATTTCATTAAATTGAGAATCATTTTCATTATAAACATTTACATCTTTAAATTTTTACGTTAATTTTCATTTTATTTGTAGGGTTTATTATTTTAATATAATGTAATTTTTTAAATTCAAAAATTTGTTAGTATTCAACAAAAAAGCATATTTACTATTGTACACTTTAAAATGATTTATGTGTATTATCTAATTGTTCTTTAAGAAACAGGATTATTTTCTCGTTCTGAAAAATATTTTAATCCAATGTAAATATCTATTCGTGCACTTATATTTTTAATTATATGCAACCAAATTAAATGATTTTAGGAATAATTATTTTTTAAGAAAATTTATACACATAATATCTCTTATAGAAATTATATTTTAATAGTATAAAAATAAACTTTTTAATGCTATATTTATGAATTATAAAAAAAATAATAACATAACAGCAGCAACAATCGAAAAAAGTGCACCTGCCACTGCCATGCACGAACAACAAAAAGAGCATTTTGTTTTAACAAGGAAAAGGATACAGACCATAGTTCTGTTCCTTTTGTTTGAAGGGAATAATGAACAATTTATTGTATCTTCTAGATCAAATAGTATGTGCATGCCAAGGATTGTGACTTTTACTTCCATCTTATCAGATGAACTGGAATGGCGTGTTCGTATTTTTTTTTCAAAATAAATAAATAAATGAATAAAAAATTAACAACCAGCCGGTCTCTTGTGTTGTTCAATTAAAATATATCAAAACAGTTTCTTTTGCTGATCCTGTGAAATGGGTGGAGTATTTTAAAATTAGTAATCTGTAGGAGATAGAAGATGGCAAATACAATAAATTAAACGAGTTTTTCAAGATTAGAAAGTCAAAGTTGAAGTGTTTTTTATTGTGATGTTTAATGAGGTTTGTTCATATTCTACGTAATAAAAAAGAGGTATTGTACAGGATATTATTGTAGTGTGTTAGAATGAAGCTATTTTATGGAAAAAAAATATTACTGTATATTTATTAGACTTTATTTGGTTTCTCTTGAGAGGTCTATAGGCGAAAATGGTAACGTAATATTTCAACTGTGAATGGAAGAGACAAACCAAGAATTTAATTATTTTTCAAAAGAAATGTAAGAAAACTAAAATAATTTTTTAAAATCAATTCTATAATTTTTACACCATTTAATCGAAGCATATTGCAGTAAAAAAAAAATTTTGTGTGAATTTTTAAAAAAAACAGAAATTTAGTTTAATAATTTTTACAATTTAAGATATTTTTCAATGTGTAGATTAACATACGTTTTTTGCAGTTTTACTTCACGATATTATATTTCTTTATAGTATTGCGTATTTTATTGGATATTATGTCGACGCATATGTGTATATTTGAAAACAAATTTTTTGTGATATAAATCTAGTATTTTGTGTAATTTATTGAAACGAAAGCAGCCTTTTAAAAATTCTCTTATCTTTTTTATAATTTTTTATAGAGTTTATATATTTTAGAGCAGAATTTAAAACTAAATCCATCATATAAAAAGTCTTTAAAATTTATGTCTGCCAGAAAAATCTCTAGTCTGATTTTCTAAAGTTATACTTAGTTTATTTGTTGGGTATAAAGAATTTTAAAAAAATTAATCCGAATTTAAATTTTTGCAATTTTTTTTGTGTTTAATTGTGGATGTTTCAGTAAAAAATACTGCCAAAAATAGTGACTAATCGACTAAACTTTATGTAATAGTAACTAAACTGTATGTAATTAACTTTTCGTAAATTTTTAATTTATCTGTATTCCACTTATGCCCTTTTTATCCTTAAGGAATCAAAATATTACATAGAATATATTTTTGAAAACATCCTAAAAACAAAATTTTAATACCATTAAAACAAATCTGCTTGTTTTGAAATATTCATATTTCTATTTCTAAAAGCATAGATGCAAAAATATATTTTCGAATTTTTAAAACAAGAGTACTATAAATTTATATTTTTTAATTTTCTTAATGCATTTAAATAATTTCTTGGCAAAGCCTTTACAACTAAAGCCTCTTTTCGAATGCCACTGCTAAATTATTTATTCAGATTTCTCGGAACGTAACTTACAATCTTCATTTATTGCATTATTTCGAAATATTATTTGCATAGATTGAAATATTTAAATGTAGCTTTCCTTTCCATTGAAATTCATGACATCGCATCCTTTCGCTAGATTTTAATCGTTTAATCTCGTAACATATGTTGGGCTTTTGATCTGCTTCAAGATGCTCTCGCTAATTTGTTTCCTTGACGCTTAATGTATTTGAGCAAATAGTGAAATCTATATATAAAACTTTTCCTTTGGATTTTAAAAGAATGGATTTTTACTTTTCAATTTGTATACACTTTTATGATTTTGAAAGTGAGTCTTGAAATGATTATTGGATTATTTCTTGAATAAATTTATTTTACATAGTGTGACCCAATACAATAAAGGGACAGGCGGGAAAGGGTTTTTTAACTAAGGCTACTAGTTAATTGAAACAAGTTTATTAAACAAAACAAACATTTCCTTAAATAAGAAAACATTTCTTAACTTAATCAGAACAGTTGAGCTAGAGGGCCTTAAGGTAGAACAATAAAGTCAATATATATTTAAGGAATTAAGACTTAAACGAATCAATTCATTTGGATATTACATCCAATTTGCATAAGGGCATGCAAAAATGAAACTAGTATTATTAGGTATAATTCTTTAAAGAAAATTCACGATAAAAGCTTTACTTGTGTTCTTCAGTTGAAAATTAACCGAAAGGCGGATACAATTTGTTACCTTCTCATTCTATGAGTGAGATCTGAACATTGGCGGTTAACCTGAATATTAATACCCAGCAACGGCCAAGTTTCTAAAGGACACGTGGAGCGTTAATTTATAAGGGGGTGACCCAATGTTATAAAGGGACACGCGGGGAAGGGGTTCTTAACTAAGTCCACTAGTTAATTAAAACAAGTTCATTAAACAAAACAAGAATTTCCATACATAACTAGAGCACTAACATTTATAACAGAATTAAAAGGATCGGAGTGCCTGCTCGAACGTCCTTACAGTACCGAATCTTAGCCATCACTAAATATTGTTCTCCCGCTAGAGGAAATATATGGGAGGCTGTTAAAATATGGGAGGAGTCTAAACAAAGGGTGGTTACAATTTCAATATAAGAAATTACAAGTAGATATACATTAATATGATAATAAATTGTTTATTGCAAGCCATTCATACAATCTTTTACATTCTGTACCGTCTCTTAACTTCGGATATATTTTTTTAAAAATATCCGTTTTTTTTTTTTTTTTTTTAATTTCAGTTTTTAATTTCTTTTTTTTTTTTTTGTTGAATAGTTGTTTTCTCCAAAATTTTGAATTTGTTCTAATTTAAAAACAAATTAAAATGCTGCAATTAGTGTTGTCGAAGTATCAATGGAAACATAATGTTTGATAAAAAACGAGCTACAATTTGAAAAAGTTTTGCCACATTTGTTTTTATCCATATGTATTAATTAATTAAATATATAACAATTATTCTTTGATGTACTTAGTACTTTTACAATTCATTAAAAAACTTAGAAGGCAATAAGATTGGACACAATATTATACAAAATCAATTGAAACAGCAACTTTGTTGTACATATTTTATGTTTGTTGTAAAACTCTTTACTGCATCAATTTTACAAAATATGTGAATGAATATTGATTATCTGAGTTGTAAAAGCTTTAAGAAATTAAATATCTTTAATTATATATATATATATATATATATATATAGTTTTTTAATAATCTCTATTAGAGAGACAGAAATTATTTGAACACTAAACATAAAAGAATCTAACAGATATTGGAAGCGAAAGAATATAGATGCTGCAGTATTTTAAACAATTCCGACAGAGCAGCCTTTAATTTTATATAAAAGGGAAATTTATATATAACCAGTTTTGTGACTAGCCATTCATAATACAGAGCTAATTCCTATTGTAAATAATGGATAGAAGTTCTTAATCCATTACAAGAAAAAGGTAACTGACCTAAAGCATTAAAATACTTAAATCACGTTCAATCAGTGAACAATAAACAAGTTACTGTCAGATTCACTGTCCAAATATGGATTCAAAGATATAATATTATTGGCCGAATATTAAGAGTAATATAACACTATGAATAAAATTATTTTTACTAAAATAATTATAAACTTAATAAATTAATTTAGATACTAAAATTATAGGACTAAGACTATTTTCATATTTGTTTACTCTAGAGTACTAAGTTTAAAAATAAAATTATTGGACTATGTTATCTTTAAGATATATGTAATCGGCATTTTCAGAATTTTTTAAGTGGACTCACTACGATTAAATTGACAAAAATCAGTCAAAAAAATAAAATCTTATTTTTTTAGTCTAAATTATTCTTTATATACTTTTTAATAACCTCACAAAATTTGAAAGTTCTAAACTTAAAAAACACAGAATTATGATAGTTTTTACGTACATTTCTATTCACACCCCTATGGCAAATCAAACTTTATAAACGTACTTATCTCAGATAAAATAACTCGTTTGTCTTCATTTAAAATGCTAGGGCTTTTTTTCTATTGTGCCTAATGCTTCGAATTTTTTTTACCTATTTCTAATAGTACATGTAACAAAAGTTGGATGCATTTATGAATCAAAGCAATATTTATTTTTTAAAAAATAATTGAACTCAGAATTTATACATTTTTTAAGGAATTTTTAATAATCGTTCATAAAAAGAAGTATTGTACGAATACCAATAATGTTATCGCAAAACCCTTACCAAATTTTGTTATACATAGTTTTACGTACTTGTAAATCAAATTTTATGCGTGCACGGAAATTTTTGTAGGAGGAATAGCATTTTAAAATCACTTTCCAAATTTTAAGTTTTTTCCTTAAAAAATTAAATGGATAGCTTTTTATGAAATTTTGAGCACAAAATCTGTTTTACATAGTATAACACTCATAGTAGGCAACCAAAAACATTTTGAAAATCCTTAAGTTAAAAATTTTTGCTTAAATCGTACCATGCCCCCTTAAAATGATCATTTTAAAAAGTTATATTCATTGATTACTGCTTAAAATAGCTCTTCTTTCAAATAATTAATTATGCTATTTCAAAGCATATTGCTCCGACATGTATTTTTAGAAATACTTATATAAATTATAACATTTCTGAAATCCCAATTTAATCAGCGTTTCTAATAAGTATTCTTAGCAACCATCTAATATTCGTTACTCAAACACAACTGCAAGTCTAACATTTCTGAATAAACTTAAAACTTCTCTCCGGAGAATTTTCGATTAGGATCAGATTTAAAACAAATTTTCTCGAATTACTTTATCAAGAGCTGAGAACCGTCTTCGTGATCTAATCTAAGCTGTCTCTCCAAGAGTAATTACTTCAAGTGTAATTAATGCATTATACGGAAATGAATAGATGATGGAACTCAGAATTGGGTATTATGCCTTCCGCATTACAGTTACGAAATGAATAGAAGCTAAGCGTTTCCTTTTGTATAAATGTTGGATAGTAATAACTCCCATCTTTGTTTAATATCTATTCGAATTAATTATTCTAATATAACGTCTGGACTTACCGAAACTTGGAAATGAATTTCAGAATATTTACTTCTATGAATATCCTAATTTGTGTAATTATAAATCTATGGACCATGTCTTTAGAATAAATGGCTGTTTGACGGGTATGTATTTATTGTTAACTATTTCTTTAAGATATTTGCTCTCGTGAATATTCTAATTTGTATAATTATAAATCTATGAGGCGTATGTCTTTTAGAATGAATTATACATGAATATAAATTTTCCTCATGGTTGTCTAACCCAAGGATACACAAGCCGCGGCACTTTGCATAGAAAGTTATAGCTCTACAGTCAGCCTGGCCATTAAGTCGATCGCGATCGACCGGTAGACCACCAAAAAATTTTGGAGTGACCGCTTGAAGATTAGCAGTTAGTAAAAATATACTGAAATATTCAAGATTGGCTAGACACACAGTATGCAGACTAAGTCTTCTAGTAACAATAACTATGAGAACTAACTTAAAATATAAATGTTTTATTTCTTAATGTATTTTGAATTGTGTGCTTGATAATAAATATACATAGGCTGGGTGTCGTGGCTAGTTTGTAGCTGGACTTCTGCATCTAAGATTGCCCGGCCCAAGTTGGTGGATTTTCATAATGCAGAAAATCGGTAGCGGCCATGTCGTATCATTATACGGCATGCAAAAGATCCCTAGAATGTCTGTTTGGCTTGGGTGCTCTCGGCAAAATTAAATCCTAGTGCAATCTCGCATCATCAGAGCTCAGGTGGCTCCCTCTGTGGAGAAAACAGGGCATTAAAATTACCTTCAGTGATTGGTATATATCCGCTCTAAAAATATATACCAGTTCCCGGGAAATGTACTAGGTCTGCAATAATAAAACACCAAGCCATCACCAAATAGGAATAAAAAAATATTCGTGGCTGTTATTACGTTTGTATCTTGCATTTTGCTTTAAACGCCGTATAAAAAGTGATTTTTACTGTAGTTATGTAAGTCAGTGCATATTCCATGTTTATTTTATTACGTTATAATAAATATTGTAGATCCTTTTCATAGCTCACCACACCTACGTCACAGGGTAAACCGAAACACCTTGAAAAAATTATAAGTAACCCGTATCCTGGAATAGTTAAACAGACCCTGCTCTACAGACTTCTAGTTATTAAAAATTAACTATTAAAAATTATACTTTCCCTTCCTCTTTCATAACTATTTAATGAAAAAGTTATCTGTATTTACAAATACATTTTAAATATTTTGACTAGTTTAAGATAGTTATTTAAGATTTTTATTTCTGTTATAAATTCTTTTTCAGAAACAAAGCTTACAAGGAATCAATGAAAATTTTACAATTATTTCTAAAGCGGTTAAAGTCCAATTTAATGCCAAAAAAAAACCCTCCTTGGTCAGACATGATTTTTAAGGGATTTACAGCAACGTTTACTTAGTTTCATATATAAGTTCGAGATCACAAACGATTTTCTACATACACTTAAAGTGTGACAAAAACATATTCTGTATTTTATGACGAGCTTTAAGGTTAATAAAAGAAGTGTTGAAATGACTCTTGTATGCAAAACAGCCAAAATCAATTTTAATTATTAAAATAAACATAAAATTCTTTAATGAAACACTTACCTTTTTATTGTTTATACGGTATATTCACAACACTATAAAATTTTCGTAATGTTTGTCCTTGCATTGGAACAAAAAAATTAAAATATCTTTCCTAATTCTTAGTTTTTGTTGAAATGTAAAATATTATTTTGGATAAAATTGTATTAAAATATAACAAAAAATATTGGGACTGGAGCACGAGAGTCGTGGTTGTGGCCGTTACCGGTGCTCTCGTCTCTCCAGCGCAAGTGTATGCATATGAATAGTTTAGGCTTTTTGATAATTAGGCTCTCATTTTTTTAGGCGCCTTTGATAGTTTAATTATCCTATTTCACGAACAAATTGGTTCTTCTGCCTCAAAAAAAGTTTGCCGACCCTTAGTTTAACCTATTTCACACAGAAATACATGTATGTAAAACTGTTTTTCCTGCTGTTGAAGTGCATTTGCAGCAAAAACAAGTTTAAGTGGTCATTTTATTTTGTGAAGTCCTCAATCTGCCAAATATACTTAAAAGTGTTTGTGTATGTGTGTGTGTGTGTTTTTTTTTTAATTTTTGGGAATTAATTCATCAAAGAGGATCTCAAAAAGAATCTTGTAATTGAAAAATTTTAGTGAAAACACATTTTTATTTTTCGTGATTGATTTTTTTTAGCGAGTAAAATGTTCTCTTCTTTGAAAAATGAAGAATAAAATTTTATAATTAATGTGTGTAATTAATCCAACTATACCAATTGTACTTAATATAACAATAAAGCATTTTCTTTCAAATTTCAGCCTCAATTTATTAAAACTAATTAATACTTAGAAGAATTTTAATATAAATTAGTCTGTTTATAGTTCAGTAATTGTTGATGCAAATTGATGTAATATATATTTCTTGCCCTTTTAGATTCTAAAATAAATCAATAGAAATGTACTTTGTATTGAATGGCTAAGAATATCCGAAGTACAAGAAAAAAATTCTGTGGTTTCTAGTATCACGCCGCTCTTAAAAGCGATACTTTGGTGTTATTTGCATAAAAACTAAATAAAATAATTATCAAGTTATAAAAAATAAATGGAAGATGAATAAAAGGAAAAGAATGAAGATATTTTATTTTATATTTAGTTTCTTCGAAGCGTCAAGTTTCTCTTTGAGAAACCTTATGTAACCATAAATTATTGAAACTTCATAAAGAATTTTTCCCTCTATTACATTATTGCAATTTTTATTTTTATTTCGTGGGTTATGATGTTAACGATCTGGTATTTTTAATTCGAGAAATTCTTCAAATTGCTCAACTTGTTAGTCCGAAAAAGAATTGAAAAAAAAAAAATTTCAATCTAGGAAAATATTTATCATAAAAAAATTAGTCATTCATAGTAAGTGATAGCAATAAAAACTGAGAGTTCTATTTTTATTCACAACCAAAAGCTAATTAATTGCACATTTCTGACACTGAGTTAATTATTCATTTTCGTCAAGGAAAAAAAATTCGAAAACATCCTCATTGAAATTCCACTAATTATTCAATAAAAAGATAAATTGTTGCAGAAAATTTCATTAGTTTGAAATTTAATATTTTCAAAACGCCAATCATATTAGGATAAAAATAGAAGGTTGGAGGAAAAGTGTTTTTAATATATCCTTTTATGGAAAATTTTATTCTGTTAAAATATATAAACATAGATATATTCTGTTAATCAGTACGGCAATTTTGTTATTAAAAAATATATTAAATGAGGTTCCTGCGACTTGAAAAATCAAAGCTTCTTTAATTTATATATTACACTGTGTATTATTACAGTGTTTTGACTCGCCTTCCGGTGTAGTGGTTAGTGACGCTGACTGCCGCGCCGTTGGGTCTAGGTTCGAATCCAGGAGAAGGCATTGGTGTTTGTAAATGTATAGTGCCTTTGCGGTAAGAAAGCACTCTTAAATAGCCTAAGTCCTCTCGTAAGATTGGTGGAAGGGGCAGAGAGATGGGATGACCCTTACCACCTTCACGGTGTTCTCCCTCAAAACTGAGATAGAAGGAGTCGAATCGTACTGCCACTTGCATAGTTCTCAAAGCTACGGCTAACGATAGGCGTACATCTAGTCCTTGGCTACGGTGAATTTCGTGGGCCTCGATTTGACACCGTCGACAGGCATTAACAACAACAATATTCCAGCGTGAAAGTTTAGCAATATAAAATGAATTGATTTTATAAAGCCCACATATTTGTATATTTAAATATATTCATTAATAATGCATACTAAATAGCTATAATTTTAAATAAGCAAAGCATAAATAGAAGTACAACCAGGCAGTATAGGTAAGAAATAAATAGCAAATTCTTTTCCTTAGGAACTAAGATTGCACATGTGTGTGTTTAAGAATTATTTTGAGTCCAGAAATGTTTACCTGTAATACTGCCTATAATACTGGACTACGGGAAAAAGAAATAGGAGTATGAATGTACTAGAATTAGAAGATTAAATTAAATATACATATATGAGAATGTGAAGGGCTATTAAATATACTACCAGTTTTGATTATATATATATATATATAATCAAAATTTCTCTACAATATATATATATTTGTTATTAGTCGGCCGTTGGCAGGTGATTCCTTAATATTAAATCCATTTTTTATGATTGTTGATGTTTTGATGTTTTATATTTGTTGATATTGACGAGGGCATGTTGGTGACAAGCAGACAAAGAACAAAGAGAGTGCGCACACAGCGCTCTGGGTTTTGATACTGGCGGTGAAGTCGTGCATATTTCTAACGGGAGTCGTGATTGGTTGAAAATGCGCGTGAGCAATTAGATTAAGATTATCACATTAGTCTCGTACCAAAGAATTAGAAAATAATTTAAAGGATTTAATTTAAAGAGTGCTAGAGAGAGAGGGGGAGTCATAATATATATGTATAATCTGTGGAGAAGATGAGAGTCTTGTAGTATCCGACTCTCAAGTTCACGAAACCAACTTGTATCTGCTTTAAATTTTCTTCCGCCACAAAACATTAGTGAAATTTTGAGGTAAAATTTTTCTCCATCCAAAATTTTAACTATTCCTAAAAACTAAAATTTGTCCCCACTTAATTAAAATATTGTGTTTTTAGTAGTTTTAAACCTTTTAAACTAATACATTTTTTAAAAAAACAGTTGTTTGAAAACTTAATTTTTAAATGAATATGGTCGTACAATAGGTGGCTCTTCAACAACATGCGAAGTTATCTAATCGTGTGTGATGATAAAATATCTTTTTTATTTCCAAAATCGTTAAGATCTTATCATATCCCTTCGACAAATATTCCGTGCTTAGTGGAATATCCCTCCCCTCCCTCTTTCTTCCATTATATTTTTCCCTTCACAAACTTACTGTATTATTTTTAAAAACTTTCGCCTTTTTCCTTATACCGCTTGCGGATTGAAGGCAGTACCAAATCCTTTTTTTATTATTTGAGCAGTTATTTCTTTTATTGTTTATTTATTGTACTCCTTTCTCTTGGGGGGTAGGGGGATGTGAAGAAGCAGGAACACCCCATGCCGACGAAGGAAGGGGGCTCGGAATGATGATAATAACAATGATAATCGGTGAAACGGAAAATCGGTTGAGTTCTGTTTTTGACAGCAGAACGGTTTGAGGATTTATTTGCCCAGTTCAAGCAGTTAAAATCTATTTTTTTTCCCCATCCTCTCTTTCATATCCCTTATTTTCTTTACGTCACTACTGTATTCATCGTCTGCACAAAACTGAATTCCAATGTCTTCCCCCCTCTTTCTTATTCAGCCCTCCCTCCTATGATTTTTCTTTATCTTGGGTTTTAATTTGGGGTTTTGTACGATTCCAGAAGCATCTTTCCATTGTTATGCTTGAAATACTAATGATCAGTCTGGCTTTCGTAATGACTGGAATAATTTACTAAGCTGCATTGCATGAACTAATTAATCAGCATGAAAAGAATAGGTTGTTATACCTGGAGAAGATTTTTCGATTAAGTTGTAGCGAACCGAATTTTTTGAGGGGCAGATACTTGGTTGAAAGTTTTTTATACTTATTATTTATTTCGGAATTATATTCTTGAGGAAAAATGCAAATGAAATATATATTTAATTATTATTAATTTTTTTACAAATGAAATAGATAGAGGGGTTTTTTTTGCAATTTTTTAACTTAAGAAATATCCTCATATAGTTATTAATTATGGTTCCACAATCTAATTAAATATTATTCTGATTAGTTAGAGTCTTGAGAAGGATAAAATTTGAAGTAATAAAAATGGAATATTTTTAATTCGTTAACCTAAATCAGGGGTGGCCAAACCGCAGCACGCATGCCACAATGTGGCACGGCTGAGTTAAAAAAAGTGGCACGTGAAGAATTTTTTAATATTTTTGGAAAATTTTGAAAGATAACATTTAAATTGCAAAGGATCCAAATTACGTTCAATTTTAGAAAGTTGTACCAACAAGCAATTGTTCGTATTTACACGACTTGGATATCAGAAATTGTTGTAGGTTTCAATCTACATGTTTGTGAGCAAATGTTTTCTATTATAAACATAATAAAATCAAAATTAACTGATACACACCTAAAACAACCTAAATTTGTTGGCATCTTCGAGAACTAATCCTAATGTAGATGACTTGGTGAAAAAAAAAAAACTACAAATCCCAAAACCACATTAAACAAGTATAGACTTTTCAATAGTTATTTATGAGTTATTATTTTCAATTGTTATTTATAATTAAATGTTTCAAGTTACTCATTTTCATTTTATACCTAAGCAAACTCATTAAACCAGTAAAAAGTTTACTAACACTAAAACCTAAGTTTGTACTTCAGTCTTATTTATTATCTTATTTTTAAATTTCCACTAATTAAATTTGCGTTAAACGTACTATTTGCGTAAAAATTGCAAAATAAGTCAATAACATTTTTTACCTTTTCATGTGTTTTTCTTTGTTGGTAAAGTTGGAAGTGGCACGCGTAATTTTTTTTATCCGTTAGTGGCACACTTCCCTAAAAGTTTGGTCACCCCTGATCTAAATACTAAATTGTTTTATATATATCTTGTTTCATAAAGAATAAAATAATTACTTATACACATAATACAAATTATTATTATTCATTTAGTAATTATTGTAAGAATTATTGTAATAAGTAATTATTATAAGTAAATTGAGAAAACTATAAATTACTCCCCAATGATTATTTCTTTTTCTTTTAAGATATATTGTAGAAATTACTTTTTAAAAAAAGCTTAAGTAGAAAGTTACAGCAGAGTACCAAAAACTAGACATTCGATAACCTGACACTAGACACACCTGGCAGTCTTGATAACTCGGCCACAAACTTACAGGATGTCCAATGCTGTATTAGTTAATGAAAAAATGCCCGAAAAAGATGAAGACGTTAACGTTGAAGGCACAGTACAAACTCCTAAAATATCACATAGTGAGGGACTAAAGGCTACCGAAACCACCCTGCAAGATTTTGAACATCAAGGTGCATCGGTGATGAACTTACTTTTCTTTTCCTTCGTTGTCTTCATGATAAAACAGCAAAACGGTAAATTGACAACAGGGCATTACAAAAGTTGTCATTTTATGCTAAGTTGGCTACTTATGCCTTCATAAGGTATTTTCATGTGGTTTGTCTTATCAGGTAAATTACTACATATGTATTTATTAATTTTCATTTGCGTACTTTATGGAGGTATCAACCTCCATAAAGTACTTACTTTTCCATCGTTTAAATGTATTTGTGCAGTTTATTTTCTGTTGTTATCACAAACAAACAATACATGCAAGTGCAGTAGAATATTTTCGCATTAAACACTCGTCGTATTCTTTTTTAATCCCATTCTCGATAACCCAGCATTTTCCCAAACTCGGCCACCCTTCGGTGTACAGCAGGCCGAGTTTACAGGACATTAGTATACTAAATTTTTGCCTACTCGGTTGCCTTTTATTGTCTCTATCAAATTCAAATGTCTTCTCTTCAATTTATAAAATACCGGAAGTGTTTCACCGTTTAAACATACTGAACATAATTCTGTGATTTACTGCTTCACGGAAGAGAGAGAGAGAGATAACAGAGTCAAACAAAACTGAATCACATCCTTAGTTTTTTTACTTAATCTTGACATCCTTAGTCTTGTGACAACGTTATCCTGCACATTTTTTGCCTAGTGTAATACGTGACTTTGGATTATGAAATAAATTGCTTCGTGATTGTGATCATTTTACACGTGGTGTTTCTCGTAGTATAGATATAGATGTATATGAGTTTTGAGAATTGAGACACAAAAATAAAAAAGATCTTTTTTATTAGATTGTTTGATACAGAATATTATAAAATTTGAAGAAAAAAAGTTGCCATTTATTTTATATTAAACTATGTTAAGGGGTCTCGGAGGTGTTAACTTTTTCTGGAGGACTAAAAATATAAACAATATTCAAATACATATAACTCTTTTAAATTAAAATTAAATAATTCGAATCTTTTACACATTATTTACAAAGGAATGAGGCTTCAGAAAAATGTAAAATGTTTAAAATATAATCATAATTTTAAAAATTATAAGTATATGAAAATAAGAAATTTGTTTATAAGAAATATTAAGTTTTACTGCACGCACGCTATTTTCTAAAATAGTAGCCTTTGATGCATAAAACTTTATAGAATTATAAAATGTATCATACACTTTAAGTTCTAGTAAATTAGGAATAATATGTCGTTTGTATTTCAAAATATTTGAAAAATATTGAAATTTTTTTAAAAATTTAAAAATATAATGTTTTTTTAATTTTAAAAAAATATAATTTATTATTCTATTTATTTAAATTTACTACGGTGTAATAAAGATACATTTAACTTTATAAATCAACTTATTGCTAGTAATTAAAGCTAATACTTTTGAAAATAGCATGCGCGCAGTAAAACTTAATTAATATTTCTTATAAAAATTTCTTATTTTCATATGCTTATAATTTTTAAAATTATGATTATATTTTAAACATTTTACACTTTTCTGAAGCCTTATTCTTTTATAAATAATGTGTAAGAGATTCGAATTATTAACTTTTATTTTAAAAGAGTTATATGTATTTGAATATTGTTTATACTTTCAGCCCTCCAGAAAAAGTTAACACCCCTGAGACCCCTTAACTGAGCAATTAAAGAGTTTGTTGAGTATATTTAGCCTGTCAGAATTATTTAATGACTGTTTCTGTTTTGTTGAACAAATGAAGAGGTTCTGTAATATTTAATTAATGAAATGTTTCGGAAGTATACTAAGGTAATAAAGAGTTTTTAGAAATATTGAGTAAATGACGAGTTTCTAAAACGTTAAACAAATGACAAGTTTATGAAATATTTATAAAAAAGGAAGAATTTCTGAAATATTTCTAGAAAAAGGAAGAGTTTACGAAATATTTTTTCAAAAAAGGAGGAGTTTATGAAATGTTGGTAGTAAATGAAGAGTTTTTAAATATTTTTAGTAAATAAAGAGTATCTGAAATATTTGTAGTTAGTGAAAAATTTCTAAAATATTGAGTAAATAAAGAGTTTCTGCGAAATATTAAGTGAATGGAAAGTTTTAGAAATGTATATAGCAAAATAATGAGGTTATGAAATTTTTTTTTATTGAATAAAAAGTTTTAATTATTAAATATTAAATGAATGAAGAATTTTTAAAATACTGAATAAATAAATTTCTGAAATAATTTAGCGAACGAAGAGTTTCTGATGTATGTGTTTAGCAAATAAAGAGTTTTTGAAATATTGAATAAATTGAAGAGAAGAATTAAACTATCTTCTCTGAGGTGTGTGTGTGTGTGTGAGAGAGAGAGAGAGAGAGAGACCATACATATTCGTAAGTTATAGTCTTATATATAGTCATCATTATAGTCTTAATGCATAATTATAAATAATAATAATAATGCATTACTTTTACATTGATGCATACAAATAATTTGTATCGTTTCATATTTAAAAAATAAAAATCTTTAGAAAATCGCTGGGCTTCGTAAAAAAGCTATAAATGATTGTACCATATCAGTGGCGTACACAGGAGTTTTTCAAAGCGAGAGAGAAGGGGGGGGGCCGTAAGAGTCGAAAGTTCTCCATTCTGGTATCATGCTCCAATATCCCGCCAAGCACATTCTGTTGATTTGAGCGCTTGTCGGGAACAAAAAAACAGGCGAAATAAATTATTAAATAAATAATTAGCATTAATTAATAAAGTAAATTATTAATAACAAATACTATTAATAGAAATACTATATACATCGTATGTATATATTGTTACAACAGTGGGACTAACCCGCGACCTATCTTGAATGATTTTGCGGCCCACGAGATTCATTACAACTTTACAAAATACGACTATTTTGTGCAATAATTTGTTTTATTTTTTTAAACAAATAAATCCCTATTTTTTTTTTCACGTTACTTCTGTTACTACGAATTGTTTTTCCCCCCGAAAAGGAAATTTATCAAACGTAAATCTCGTTTAAACTTAACGGATGAAAACCTGCAACTTCAATTACGATGGGCAAATACACCCATATTGAGATGGACCTGCAAAAACTAAGTGAAAGATCTGAGAAACAAATATCTCACTAATTAAATAAATTCAACATTATTTGATCATTGCATTTTATTATTATTATATTATATATGTTTGTATACATGGAAAAAAACGGTAGTAATATGTCAATCTGTTTTCACTCCAATAAATGTTTGTAATGGGTCAAAATCTAATATAAAGGTATGTCATTTTATATGCGGCCCGCGGGATTATGTTTTTCTAAGGTGGTCTACAAGGTCATTTGGGTTGGTCATCCCTTTATTACTATATGCATAGGATCAATCAAAATAAAATCCTGGGCAATGGAAAGATCCGGAGCTTTTGACCCCTTTTCCCCTTGTGTGCACCACTGTTATGTAAATATACGAAACATATAGCTATCCTATTCAATGTCTAAAATGAAATTCTGTAATTTTTTATAATATTCAAAACTGTACTTCATCATTTTTTTTAATAATCGCATCTTCATTGTAGTGTAGAAAATGGTACGTTTTTTGAATGAAATGGTTCATTTTGGAATCCATCAATATATTTTAGTATCCTTCTATGTATGTTCAAAAATGGAATACTAGCGAACAAGCGATCGGAGTTACGAACATTCACTTTATCAAAAATGATAAAATAAGCTTGTACTAGTGGGCCATTAGCGGAAGAGCTGCGTGCATCGGCAACCCCATCTGTAATTATTGCTCTCTTTTCTCTGAGGACCACTCTGAATTCATTTAATCTGCTATCATCCGTTTCAATTGAAAGCATTATTTATTCATGAGCTTGACGTGTGCACCCCAAAACCTCGACTGATCAAAGTTTAAATGCATATGTCACCGGAGGCGTGTCCAAACATAACTTTCCACGCATTGTGCTCATCCCCCCCCCCTCCAAATAAAAATAACGCGGACACGCATTCGTCATCGATTCCGTAAGCAAATAAAATAAGAGTGCGCTTTTGCAAGTTTGGAGGGACCGTCTGTATATTGAATACTTTCATTATACTTTTTTTAAAAAAAGGCGTTCGTTTCATCGGAGTTTGATTTTCGTCTTTGTTTTTGGGTAATTAAATTTATGGTTCATTTTGGAAATCAAAGAATAAAATATTCCGAAACACTCTTCTCTCTTAATGACATTTTTTTAAAAAATATATAACCACTTCCATTGCTTTCAGATATTTAGAAAAATTTACAATTTAGGGAAAATGAAATATTTAGTTTGAACAGAGAGAAAGAGTGTTGATCACATTCGTACATGTAAAAGTACATTTTATCTTGTCTGCTCCGGTGGCTTAAAGGTAGCGAGCCCGCTTCCTCTAAGCAACAAAAAGGTTGCGGGTTCGACTCCGGCTGCAGTCGATCGATTTTCTGAATGTGAAAATCGTAGGCACTCTCATTTCATATGATTATAGGCATATAAAAGATCCCTTGAGTATCAATTTGGATCTGGTGCTCTCGGCTAAATTAAATCACTTAATATTTAGCATCTGACGAGAGCTTGAATGAAAAAAAAATTCATTCAAGCCTCCAAATTTGGTAGTGATGCCGCCACTAGAGGGTGCTCAAAATCTATCATGGCGAGTCTGATAACTCAAAATATTACGAATGTATTTCTATAAAACTTTTTAAACCTGATATTTACGTTATTTTCTAGAGAATGTACTAAAATATGTCTTATTATATGAATACTTTTTGAGTTATTGCTTGTTATTTAAATAATGGTCTCATAAAAAATGTAATATTTCTTATAATGTTTACTCAATCAGCTCTAAAATTTTCAAATTTTAATAAAAAATTAAAATTTTAGTACATATTCTAGATAAATGCATCTAGTTTGTTTCCGTAAAACTTTTACTAATATATGTTTATTACTTTTTTCTCTAACTGCTTTGAAGTTTTTCAAAAATATTGCTAAAATTTCACTTATAATTGTGATTTTTGCAAAATTCAGATAATTTATATTAAATTTTGATAGTTAAATAGTATAATTTATTGGTATTGAGTCCAAAAAGAGCATTTATAATGTTTTAGTATGCTATTTTGTTAAAAAGTACTCCGAACGTATTCGGATATCTTAAAAAAAGGAAATTTGCTGGAAAAAAATTCGATTTTAGTACTTCTTTTTCCATTTCATTTGTTTGAAAAAGTAACTTCAATGTTTTAAGTTAGATGATAATATTCTTTATACGAATGAAACATTTTATAATAATTTCCGTTTTTCTTTTTGACGTCATTCTTAAGGAAATATTATCTTCTTTTTTTAGTAACTTTAATTTCAAGCGTGGAATTCTTTCTTGCAGAAGACAGTCACTAATGTTATTCAATAATATCTAAAAATACTCCAATTGAAATTATTTTATAAATAATTTAATAAATTTAGAAGGGATGTAGATAATATGAAATCTAATTACCAATCGTTGAAAACAAATATGAGCCGGTTTTTTTTTCTATTGACTTTGCAAACGCTTTAACAATTTTTTTAATGAACCCTTAAAGATTCAAGAGTAAATTTATTACATTTAATTGCATTCCAACGCGAAATTATATGATAAAAAATACATTATTTTTATGAATTTTATGTTTATGCAATTATACAAGCATATTATAAAGAATATACTGTATCAGAAACAGGGGTATTTTGAGTGACAAAAAACGAAGTACGTGCCAGAAAGGAAACGGCATTGCAATTTTAATGACCTTTCATGTCCATGACAGATGTCACAATCAACTCGATAGAGGCCCTGTTGCGTGTGAATCGCCGAATGACCATCCAAGCGGAATTAAATGCTTTGCATGCAGTTTGAATGATATTTTGGAAGACCACATTTAGCAATACCTTGAGGGAAGAGAATTCATTTTGATACTTTGTAATGGTAAGAAATGTACTGCAATTAGTGACTAGTTTTAGACTTATATTAAAGTATCCGACTACCCTAAAATTGTGAATTTTGCCAAAAATTGACAATTTTTTTTATGATTTTATTTTATAGGCCATCTTATTAGCTTTATGAAAACATCAAGTGTATTATTTTCCGTTCTCTAGAATAGAAACTACAAGTATTTTAGTAAAAGCCGATGCCATTACTTTAAGCAAAATGTCATAATTAAAAGCGTGTTCTATTTGAAATGTGTTTTTTTTTTTTTGAAAATGCTCAAACGGGGACAGCGATTGCTCAAAAAGTTTTGAAAGTAGTTCACTAAAATTTTTTGTGTATATTCTGTATAATAGTACATCTAAGGGATCAAATCTTTAATGGAAATATTCAAATATCATGGGTGGTTCAGTGATGTGTAATGTTTCAATCAATTCTCTCATGGATGAGAAATCAGTAAATGTCAGTTTTACAGTTATTAACAACTAAAATACATCTTCACTCCTTCATGTACAGAGAATCTTTGATCACATCACAAAGAAAATTTTCACAAGCAGCAACCTCTATACTGAGTGGGTTCTACCAGAATTTGAGTCTTGATTCCACTGATTCCTTGGGATAGTGAGTATTATGCATAAAATAAATTTCCTTGGGTTATTGTCTTCACGTAGTGTAGTTCAAAAGTAAGAGACCAGCTCTGTCTGGGTGAACAGTTTAGTCAGATTTTCTTGATAATGAATTATATATAATTTTGTAGTCGTATTTCAGCAAATAGGTTTTCTAAATGTGTTACTTACCTAGTAATTGTTCAGCAGGTTCTGGTCCACACAGTTCTGATCCTGGCAGATAAAAACCGAAATAAAAACCAATGTCTTACAAATAGTTTATAAGTAGTGTTAGAATTAGAATTTAACATATTACAAATTTTCTAAAACCACTGGAGTTTCATAAATAGTTAATAAAGTATAGGAAAAAATGTTTTCATTATGCATTTCGATTTTTTTTTATTGTTTCCTTGATGCAATAAGCCCGATTTGAAAAAATTGATTTATTCAACTCATTGCAGTATTAATTCAATTACTTGAAACTCATCCAATTTTTCCTATATGCTGCAAACAACTGACTTTTCTTCTCGTGTCACAAGACTTCGTTTTAACTTTAGTTGAGTTTTTGTCCACATTTTTTGGTATATATATATATATATATACACTTATTAAATCTTTCAGGAATCCATTACGTTTCTCTGAAAAACTGTGCTTTTTTATGTATTAAGTCTTTATATAAATTGTGATATTATTTGGAGAAGAGCATCCTTAAATCCAATGAGTAACTTTTTAGATTATCTTTGGTTTATGCGAGAACGCTCTTAAGTGTTTCATTAAGTCTTCCAGCACGATCTACTCTGTTCAATTCATTATAACTTTGTACATCGCCCCCATTTGTAATTAAAACCTCTGTCCATTTTTTGATGTCCAATATTTATTCCCGGTGGTTATGCAAACGAGCCATAAGTTGGTTTTAAGGGCTCTGTTTTTTTTATGTGGTGTTTGTCGAGATAGATGCGTGCTGCACGTTATGTAGTCATCGGTGACAATATTTAGACACGCGATTGTGCGTTACGCCAAAAGATATGTGTAATTCGTGCACACAGTACTCGGAAACGAAACTGACAGTTTGCCTTCGATGACTGCAAGGGTGAACAGTTTTTATGTCACTTAACCAGAAGTGCCTTTGATTTATAGGGGTGTGGTGTATTTAATTTATGCCTTGTTGCGTGCAGTTTCCCCTAATCACCATTAGATGTCGAATTTCATCTGTTTCGCTGTATTGACTACCACATGTCACTGAACTGATCCGCTTGTGTGAAATTCATTAATTTGGCAACATTGAATTTCGGCAGACCTTGTAGGATTTTTGTTGGCTTTGCCCTCCCCCTTGTATGCTAATGTTTTGTTCTTTTTTTTCTAAATGTTTGATTGACGTCGCTTGAGTCATTGAATGACACATTCGAAGTGACGACTGGCAGACATTTATGTTTCTTAATTGTTCAATATGCTAATTCTTTGTTTTTGTTTCGTTTCTCACGATTTTAGCTTAGCATGACACATTATATTTGACTGTTCGCTTACGTATTGTGTTTGATTTAGATTGATGTGTTAATCTATTGAAAGTACGTGTTAGTTTATTTTTAACTACTTACGTGTTCCCAAAAAATTGTGTTTGTTTCAAATTTTCGCAAGGCATTATTGGTGGAATTTTCAAATACATCTTTTACTTTTTCTGCAATTTTCTGTAGGCTCAAAGTCAAATGATTTGTTTTCTGTATTCAGACCTAATTGTTTATAATTGTGACCAGTTGAATCATGTGCTGCAATTAGATTGTCTTCCCTTTTCGTTGTGATATAGTTTATTTTAAAAATCGATAAAAAAAATTATTCTTTCTGATTCTTCAAATTATTCTTCAGAATTTTTGAGACCACCGTACATCGACTTCAACTAAATCTCTTGTACAAAAAAATTGGGGCTAAGGTAACTGCTCAGGTTTATCCTTTCACAATGGTTTAAATTTAAGAAAGCCATTCCTAGTTTTCTCTAGAACAGTAATCGCGCTCCAAAACATGGATTTCCAGCTACTCGTAGTTCGCGGTGACATCCTCGATAAAGTTTGATTTTCAAGAAAACAATGCTGCGATGTAGGATATAAAAGTGTTACGGTAACTTAGAAACTTCAAAAGTTTCGCGACCGTTGCTCTCGAGCAATGGTTCTCAACCTTTTTTTAGTTACGGTTCACTTTCAACAATTTCAAAATTTGACAGAACAATAAATTTAAAAGAATTTTTCATACCTGTAATACAAAATGTAAAAGAGTTTATGATTATAATTTTTAGTGTTAAATGAAGTAATGTGTACAACAAAGACAACAAAATGTTTATTGAGTAATTAATTTACAAATTAATGACAAGAATACATTTAATGTCAAATATGAGCTTGATCATTTTTAATAACTCCGTTTATATTTGATCGTAAAAATGATAATGCCATTCTCATTTCGTCTCTATACTTAAAACTTTCTATTTTTTTAAAAACATTTTTATATGTGTTAATGTTGGAAATTCGAATTCTGATGTAGAATTAAGAGGTAGAAAATTGTAACAATATTTCTAAGCCTTTTGGGGATAATTACCTGTAATTTTAATCTAAAATGAGTTAATGGAGTTCTCGGAATGTTTTGAAATTAAATCTCGATTGTGTTACAGAGCGCGCACGAATTTACTTCTTCCTCTTCATTCCAAATTAATTCATATACAGATGTATCCGTTAATATAAATGGATTGCTCCAATCATTTTTTTTATATCTCAGTTTGGGAAGAAATGAGTATCTCTCTCTCTTCTCGTGTTGCCAAATTATCACAATAACAATTTTATGAATAGTTTATTTCTATAAAACGACCAAATGATTCGGTTTCGGGTTTTTTCCTCAGCGTATAATCAATCATTTTAAAAAAATGGCAACACATTTCAAGAATTTGGTGGCACACAAAAGAGCCACGGCACAATGGTTGAGAATCAGTGCTCTAGAACAAATAAAAATAGCAAAATTTTGACTAAATAAAATTTTGCATTGATTGTGAATAGCAGATCAAACTCATTTTATTAATTAATGTATTATTTTTTAAAATTTTTACCTGACTCATTTGAGAATTAAAACAAAAATATGTTTTTGACTCACCATTTATTCAATAACAATCCTAATGGAAAAAGAAATAATTATGACGGGCGTTATTACTTTAATTGTTTCATTTATCAAAAATTCTTCGTTATTTCCCACAATAATGTCTGGTTGACCTTGGTACGTTATTTTCTTAATTACACGATGCTGAGATTTGATTCATCTTCGGAATATTGACAAACACCTATTGTCTTTAATTATGTCGAAATTGTGTGTGTATCTGTGCTCGGTTTTTCCTTCAATAGAATAGCTTATAGACCTTGATGAATCAGTCATTTCTCTGGTGAATCAACATTTTTCTTCTCGAAATATGTTGATTACGATTCTTTAATTACTAAAACACGAATCTTCGTTCGATTTCATAACATTCCGCTATGTATGTATTGCAATTAATATAAACCTTATTCTATTGTTCCTTGTTTCGCAATATGGATGCTATAATTAAAATTTTTCTGCTTGTATTAAATATGAATGTTCTGTATTATATTTAAGATTAAAAACCTCTTTTCTAAATGGAAAAAATAAATATATTTATTCTTTTTACATCTATCTATATCTTATAGCCCCTGATAAAACCATTATGTTTATTAATTATAGAAAATGGCAGTTCCTTTTGCAGCCGATGAATTTTAAATTTAAACGACAGTATTATATTATGGTTATTGCATATATTAGCTGATAAAATAGTTTTATATATATATATTTTAATGTTGGTAAAAATTACATAATTAAGCTATTCATGTTGTGCTACCTCAAATCGATTATAAATAATTTTAGCTAAAATTTTTTTGCTTTATTTACACGGATATTACTAGATAAAATGAATGTATAATGCATTTTAAATTAGTTTTATAAGAATTCTCGTTTTTACAAATTGATGGGCAGTTTAATAAGCAGGTTTTATTTAGATCCAGTTTTGGTTGCATTTAATAACTAATTTCAACAGGATTTAATTATTAATTTTTATAATTTCTTATAAAAATTAGATTTTTGTACAGTTTTTGAAATTTTGATTCACTGAGTGAAAGTTAAATTCTTCTACGTTGAAAAATTACTAAAGGTTCTCGATTTTTACGCAGTTAATTAATTAACTGTCGTGAAAAATTTTCTTAAGTTGAGATTTTATTTTTTTAGCAATTTTAAACTATATATTTTTTTAATATTTATTTAAGAAGTGGATGATAATTACAAGAATTAAGTGCATAAAAAGACTTCCTTTGTTTTTAAAAGTTGAATTTTTTTTTTCAAACCTTAACTTTCTTGCATATATTTGATAAAAAATTATGAATAAAATAATGCTTATTTCCCTTGAAAGCTTCAGAGATAACAAATTTCTTTTCGCACCGCACACTTAATATTATTTCATGAAATTATTCAATTTCTTATATTTAATAATACGACTATTATAAATCTTCATATCCATGCAATTCTTGAATCCGTGTACCCCAGTTATTATGGTCTTTATTCTTCGCTACTCTCTTATACGTTTAAGTTAAAAGTTTGAGTTTCTTATAGTCACTTTAGAGCCTCCGAGATGGGAAATCTATTAGTTATGATGCGGCGTGATGTGTAAATTAGGAAACAGAAATATCACAACAGGTGTTGCAGAAATTAAGAGATCCATTTTCTTGAATCATTGATTTGATTTCTAAAGCGATTTTAATTCAAATCCACCACTCAACACCTTACAAGCTGGCTTGGGGGCTTAGAGGTTGTGTGCCCGCCTCGTATGGCCTAGGTTGTAGATTCGACCCCGGATGGAGTCAACAGATTCTCTGGATGAGAAAATCGTTGGCACGCATGTCACATGATTATGTGGCATGTAAAAAAATCCATTGAGTATCAATTTGACTGTGGTACTCTCGGCAAAATTAAATCACAGCAATATTTAGCATCCATCGAGAACGTGTGAATTAAAATTAACTCTAGCGAGATAAATTCGGTAGCTAGAGTACCACCACTAAAATGGCTCTCACACTTGGAGGACTTGCCGTGTCTGAAAAAGCTTGTATGCCAAAATGGAGCCCATTTGAAAGGGAAAAAATACGCTCACGAACATTACAATTCATGCCGTTTATTCAAATCGATTATATACGGTCTACTTTGTTTAAACATAATTTTTGATTTTTCACCAGTATTTATAACGAAACACATTTTGAAACTTTCATTAAGAGAATATTTTATTATTTTTGAGGGATAATGTTTTAACAGGGGGTAAAATAAGTGTTTTTTAAATAATAATTCAAGTATGTAACATAATAACTTTTAGAAATAGTGACCCTGTAGTCAAAGAGGGAAGTTTTACTCTAGGGAAATAATCTGAATTAAAAGCCAAAAACTTTTCCGCGCGAATGCGTTTTAATAAAACTATTTTTAGAATATTTAATCTTATGTTTAAAAAAATACGCTTTAGGATATTTTTTAAAGAAAATTATATTTGTGAATTTTCCCTTTTACTTTTCGACGCTTTCCTTTGCGGTATTTTTTTAAATAGTAACTATAAAAGTATAAGCCTGACGTTAAATGAAACAAAAATAATGGTCAAATAATTGGTAATCTTTCAAACCCAATGGAAAGAAAAAAAATGCCTTTGACAGGGAGATGCACTAGCGTGCCTTCTCTTTAATTTCGCATTAGAAAAAGTGGTAAGAAATTCCAACATCAATACTGGAATAAATATTTTAAATAAATCAATACAATAGTTGGCTTTTGATGATGACATTGAAATAATTGATCGAACACCCACCAGGCAAAGACAAGCTTTCTAATCTGAAGAGAAAGAGGCTCTCAGGATGAGACTGAGAATTAATAAGAATATGGCCAAATAAACGCCTTGCACTAAATCATGTTTTAACAATTCCCACTTTAAAATTGGAGTACATAATTTTGAAGTTGTTGACAGTTTAACTTATTTTGGTTCTAAACTAAAGAAAAGATTGTAATACTGAAATCCAAAAGATAATTACTATCGCTAATAGATGTCTTAATGGAATAGGAAAATATGTGAAATCGAACTTAATCAAAAGAAAAACAAAGGTTCTATTGTATATAAGTCTTTTAAGATCAATATTAACTTATGCATGTGAAACTTGGTCCATGTCTTAAGCAGATGGACATAATAAGTACCCACGAAAAGAATTTATAAAAAAATATTTTTGTACGAATTCAAGAAAATGGCTCTTGGTGAAGAATTTCAAATTTAGAACTCTTTCACTAATCTGACATCGTTAACTTCATCAAAGTATAATGAATTAAATGGACAGGCCACGTTGTCAGAATGGATGAAGACCGCACCACACTAAAAAAAATCTTCAATGCCCAACAAGTTGGTTCTCGGAGAAAAGGCAGACCAACTCTAAGATGTATTGATGGTCTAAAAAAAGGACCTCCTAGTTTTGAGAGCTACAAATTGGAGAACACTAGCAGGAAAAAGTCTAGCTTTGAAAAGGCTTCTTGAGAAGGCCAAGGTCCAGTCTGGGCTGTCAAGTCTTTGTGGAAAGAAGAAACTATAAAAGTAGTTTGCGTACGCTACTGTTTTCTATCTCTTGATCGAAAATTGTCTTTAAAATGTACTTTATTACACAATAAGTATTTTAAATAATAATGTTCTTACTGTATTTAAAATTAGTTTATTAAGTTTTCATACATATTCACTGAAAATTATAAAAAATTTTACAAACACGACCGTTTTTATTTTTGTGGTTTCGGTATTAAATTAAATGGAAGTGGTAACAGAAATTCTCACAAAATCTTAAACATATAAAAAATTATTCCAATGATTTTTAAAAACTGATACAATTTTTTTTAGCCCTTTATGTCCATCGTTATACTTTTGATACCAAAACATTTTTTGAAAGAGGATCTACTATAACTCTGTTTTATTGACATAAAAAGTATTTTTGATCACCAAATATTATTTTCACTATTTCATACCTTCACTTTTTCATTTATATTATTGTTTCATTACTTTTTTCCCCTCCAGAGGCATTTATTTTAACATAAATGGAAGTCAAAATACATTCTTCTTGCTTAAATTACATTTGGGAGAGAGCAAATGATTATTTCGTTTCTAAAATGCATTTTCTTCACTCGGCGTGCTTTGTTCTCCTTAGAAAATTCCCCGAGAAAATAATCCAGTTTTTAAAAGCATATTAGTTTTGAATTATTATTTTTTTTTCTTTCTCTCTCTAGAACCCTGACGTAGCTCTAATATACTTAGCTCTTCTCTTTTTAATACATTAACTTCGAATACGTTTTGGAGACGTGATATTGGATTTCCTAACTCAATTTCTCTCTCTCTCTTTGAAAAATATGATTAAATTCGCTAGTCTGTGTTAATCTAGTAGTAAATATGATTTGAAATGGTTTTTTTTTAATTTTGTTTTTTAAATTCTTTCCAAGAGAGAAAAATGTGAGTATTAAGTTAATCGATGGCCTTTTGGCCTTCTTTATTCCTTTATTTTTTTAAATTCTCGGTTTTTTTTTAAGTGTGATTTTTTTTTTAATATTTAATTTGATTTTTTAATCGAATTGTCTTTTTTATACTGGTTTTTCTGGGTTATATATTTTAGAAATGTTTATTATGTAAGCGTTTCTTATGCATTTTATATTTTAATTTAAAAATTTTCTTAATATTTTGTTAAATATCCCTCTTTAAAAGATTTGTGTAGGATTTTTTCGATTTCTTAAATACTTAATTTTGAAGGTTTTATTGAAATTATTCGTTGAAATTTTTAATAATTATGAAAAGAATGTACTGATTCCTTCTTGTGATCTGTAACAGATCACAGATGAATTAGATTCAGTTTATAAATTTCTATCTTCACAAAGGCATAGTTAAGATTAATTTGTAACTTTTTAAGTTAAAATAATAGTACAGTGATTGTAAGTATGTTTCTTATGCAACGTATATTGAGTAATTCAGTTGTGTATACGGTGTTGTTTCTTTTTGACAGAATAAATTTTATCAATTAGGTTTTAAAGTAATTATATAAGCTCATTATTATAATATAATAGTTTATACGTTTTGTAATAAATTTTTAGCTAAAATTAGATGATATTCATGAATAATTTTCCTTTCTTTTATTTCAGGAAACCCCTGTAAATTTATGTTATATGTGTAAGGGAAATGATTAAAACTTTAAGTGGGAAAAAATTATATTCTTAAAATTATCTTTTTCTTCAATTTCGCAATTCATAATCTTAAAAATTTGTAATAGATTGGAGAGACTTAACTAAGTTCGAAAAAAATAGTATGTGGTGTCTGTGCTATATCATCACCTAAGAAATCCATCAGTGGATTTGATTCAATTTCTTGTTTTTACTATAGAATATATTTCGTCATATGTATCGCTTTCTGTGTTGCCTCGCAAATAAAATTTTCCTACATATTGCCATTATTGAAAATATTTTTTCCTTCTCATCATCAATATTATCAAAGTACTATCTAGAAATAACATTAAGCGCTTACATACTACTGAAATTATAAATAAATTTTTGTATGAATTTGTTTTTAAAAAAATGAAACTAAACAGTATTTAAAATTTTAAAAAGTTATATAATTTTTTGTATTGTAATAAGCACTCTTAACATAAAACGAATCACTTCAGAAATAAATAATAACCAACATTCTTTTATAGCATCTCAGGCGAAAGCTTATAAAAAGGAAAAATTTGCTCAACATTTCAATTGATGTGATATGAAATAACAGTAGCAAACCGTTAAAAAAAATGATTTGGATGTTTTAAAATTGGTATGTGTTGTAATTTTAATATTTATCAAATATTTTGTTATATCTAATCTAAATTTGTTTTTATTAAATATAAAAGTAACATAAATTTGAAATTTAAATAGATTATTTAAAAAAAAGTACAACGCATGCTTACTTTATCAAGAAACTCATATATGTATAATCTAAATAAAAATTTTTAAACTAAATGCAAACTATTCACGTGCTAGATTTGCTACAAATGCTGGGGGGGGGGGGTTATAACTTGGTTTTCTGATTAATTATCGGTGTATATTGAGTTTAAAATATGTTCTAGTTTATTGGATGAATAGATTTTTGCAACTATGTGTTAAAGGCATTTCCAATATAAACTTGTAAATTTTAAAAACCATTAATATTTTCATCAATGAAAATTATCTTAATTTGTTAAAGAACTATAAAATATATTTTAAGACATAAAAGTATGAAAATAATACTTTTAAATTTTAGACGTACTACAATTTTTAAATAATTAATTTACATTAAATAAAATAAACTAATAAGCATTTGGCTTAAAATCATCTGAATTTAATGCCAACTTTAATTCGTTTGGAATCCAGACAATTGAGTGAAGAAAGTGCGCGAAAGCAGTTTTCTTCCCACACTTCAAGGGTACTTCAACAAATCTGGCGACACAAGTGCATTTTCATGCAGATGACCAACGCGCACTACTATTTGCTGCGATTGCATCATTGAGTCAAGTGACTCACCAAAACAGCCATGATGTCATCGTTTTGTCCGCGAGTAGCAGTCACGAGAAGAGGCAGGATCAACATAACTTTTAGTTTCTTATGAATTCTTGTAATATTTAAAAGAGTGTGCCGGAGAATACAAATGGTTTTGATACTGAAAAAAATTGTGTATCTTTATAAATTGAGTTTCTTTCATAGCCATTGTTTTCTAGTAAATAATTGTTTTCTTTCTGAAAAATCTGTTTGTGAGATAATTTTTTTTGTTATGAATTTGTTTATATGTTAATTTGAAATCGGCATTATACTGGCGCCAAAATCTCTTTATTAGTGGAGTATAATGTAATGGATATGTTCATCAAATATTTTCCAAGTACTCTGTTGTTAATAGTGCCCTAGAAACAAAAATTATTTTCCAAAAGTTATTTAGCTAAAAAAAAAAAAAAATTCCAATATTTTTAGAAGGATTATTTTTATTCTATAATTCTAATTATCCTGAGAATTAGACATTGTTCATTCATTATTCTGCCTCTTTTGGCACTAATGTTACGCTGCATCCAAAAAGTGTGATATCTAAATTTTTGTAAATTTTAACACACCAAGATATTTAATTTCCAATATAAAATTTTGATAAATTTAATATATATTTTTTTGAGTAATCATCCTACAGATTTTTAAAAAAATGAATTTTTGACATTTGTACGTAATTTATTCTGTTTCTAATTTGGTAAAAACACGTTTTCCTCGTTTGGATATTTCAAATTAAATTTATTTTCCTTCTGTTACATTAAGAATCATATCCTAAACATACCTAATGTTAAAAAAAAAAAACTTGAAACAAGTTTTCAAACATTATGAAAAATATTCAATAAGTCGAATCAAAATTCGCTCCTAGAAGCCAGTGAACCATCTAAAATAAACGATTTTTGAAGTGATAACTTCTTTAGGTGCGTTTCGCTGAAGAGGGAATCTAAAGTAAGCTCAGGTTCGGGTGCGTTACTCTAATCGGTTTTATTTGACGACTGTGTTCGTGATGCTCGCTTAGTTTTTTACTGAAAACATTTTTTTCGCGGGTTTTTTTTTAAGTAAAAATTTTATACACTCTTTTCTCGTGAAGTTTTATTTTATTTTTTAAATATTACTGTCATGCAGCCCACTTTCACTAAACTCCAGCGAGTGAACAAGAGAAGAGGAGAACAAATTAAAATAATTGTTGAAAAAAGGATTATTCATATTTAAGAGATGGAAGATAATAAGAAACGAAACATGGGATCCATTTTTTGATTCGTAGAAGAGCAATTAAGCACAAAAATATGCAAAGATTATAATCGAAATTTAATTGATGTTAAATGGGGGAATTTTGCCAATATTTTGTTACAACTAAGCATTAATTGTTCAAAAGTACGAACCTTTCCTTTGTTTGCTTAGAGAAATTTAAGAAAATAAATGGCTCTGAGGCCATAAGTTTTTTAGCCTTACATAGTATACGGCTTTCTATAAGTCATATAAACGGTAGTTATGTATCATCACAACGGTATTGGCGACATTATATGAAAAGAAGAACATGGTTGCCAATTCAGCGCGAACGACATATGGGAAGTCAAGGTTGTCAACTTGGCAAGTTATCTTGAACGTTAGCATGGTTACGATAGTACTCAAGAACCATGTAAGCATATATATTATATAAATGTAATCTACATAATTTACATATAAATTTTTTTGAATAATTAGACTAATTGACAATATATTATCTTATGTATAAATATACAAGAATGTATAATCATTTAAACATTGCCCTTGAAATCCACCGATGAATGGTAGGAAAAGAGAACTATTTAACGCTCGCATGCGAAAATGTCGAAAAAGAAAACATAGTATATCCGAACAATTGGGTTATCTTGTCCAGAATAAATCAAAAGCTTTCACTTCTATTGTGTGCACACATACAATATAAGCACACACACAATTTTTTTCTATGTTTTTTTTTTTTTTTTTGCTTATATATTTACCTTCTGCTTTATTCCAATATATATTCGGGCGTCATCTGGAAAGCACGCAAAAATTTTTCTCCCAATCAAATATTCCGGTAATTTCAAAAGGTATCGTATGCTTTCCATATCAGCTGTTTGGAAAAAAATCAATTATTACTTTAATAAATGGATTTATCCATAAGCCAATTCCAATATATTTCCCGCCCACGAGAATTAGTGTATTCTTCATCTCAGTATAAAAATCTGTTTAATTTGTAGAAAGTTTTAAAGAACATGGATTTTTTTTCCCACATGACTACGTATTCTGTGTTTGAAACTAATTTACAAAAAAATATAATCAAAATTAGATGGAAATAGTTCGTGAAGGTAACTTTCTCAAACAAATTAATGAATTTATAAATCTTTTTTTTAATGCATTTTTCTCTCTTCTAACTTTATTTAATATATTCGGCCAAAATAAAGTGCAAGTATCTTTTTTTTTTTTTTTTTTTTCTTTTTTAAAAAAAAACTTACTTCTGTACACATTTCTTAATAACAATAATTAAATTTTTTTTTTCAAAGAAAATTCTAGCGATATATTTCTTCTAGCATAACTAATTTTTCCAAGTTGAAATTTCAATAAATTATTAATGGGTTTTTTTCTCCCTTAAAATAAAATCCTGTTCTCGATAAATTTCATGCACCGAAAAAAATCACTGAACCAAATAAAAGTTCGGATAACTTTTTTCAGGTACCTAGGGAAAAAATCATTCCTTCTTGTATTCTTTGAAGTCAATCGACCGACGTACCTGTGGCTTAAAAAGGAAAATAAAAATCGATCTCTATATGTCAGGACATTTTGAGGGCACACCTAGGCCCCCCGAAAATTTCTATCGACCCCCCTTACCAGCCCACTTGTCCGAACCACACCTGGCGGCTCGAAAACTATCCACTGATTGGTTGTCACTGTCAGTGACGTCACCTCGAGTGGTTGTCATGGCAACGCGTAATGTTATAATGGCGGATGACTTCAGTCTTGTGGGATGCACTATCGATATGCATGTATTTATGGATGATTTGACTTTTAGTGAACGTGATTATCATAATCGTTGTGGTTTATCGGTGTTAGATTATTGGTTTCGGTGTGTAACGAATTTTATTTATGTCTTTCTTAAATACTGTGAAATTCTTACTGCAGATAACAGTAATGGTGATATATATTTGAAATGCGATTGTCCCAACTTAGAATACAGATTACTCTTATGTAAAAACGAAATACTTTCTCGAATGTGAAAAAAAAGGCTAATATCTCAAAATTAATTCGAGTGATTACAACACATTTATGTTTTATTTTTATCTTGCTGTATCTTTAAAATTTAGAAACACACAATTACTATGCTATTTTTAAAATAAGTAAATTAGTAATTATTTGATATTGAAGTTGTGGTTTACGAAGTATGGAATATACTGTTTTAAGTATTAAAAGGAGAAGTACATAAAAAAATTCGATGCTTTTGGTATGTTAGTTGATTTAAATTATTTGCAAGTATTATTTCGTTTTAAGTGTGAGGCAACATTCAGTATTTAACATTTGAAGAGCATAATTTTAAATGTTTTAAGTAAGATTGGGAAAAGCATTTTATCTGTGTCATGAATATATTAAAATTTGAAATATATATATATTCAGCCAAGTATAGAACTTAAATACCAAGTTTTAGTTTTAAATTTATAGCAGTTATTATTAGTTCTTTTGACTAAATAAATCTATTAATATTTTTAACTATATACTGTTATTTTAAAACATACATATTTTAATTTATAAAAACATACGTATTTTAATTTATAATTATATTTAAGATAAATTTCTCTTAACTGCTTTCATTTAAATTTAATGACCTTGTGGTGTGTGTGTGTGTGTGTGTGTGTGTGTGTTTGTGTTGTTTTGTTTGTTTGTTTGTTTGTTTTACCTTCCATGGTCTTGTTTAGAGTACTTTTTCTCTTGAAGAACTTTTAATTTTTAATTATTTAGTCATTTTAAAATTAAGATTCCTTTTTCCTTATTTTTGAATTTTATTCTTGTTCTGGATCGTGTAGAAAATTCAGCTCTTTTTGAATAGATTAATCTACAAAGAACTTCATACTTAAAAAAAATATATAAAAAAATTGTTAGAAGCCAAAAGTAAGGCTCTAACCCAATCAATACTTCAGTTTTAAATATTTTTACACACATTAGCTTTTAAAATTGCTTTTCTGATGCAGCATTAATTTGTAAACTACTAATACATTTACCATTAACCTTCTAACCAGTTGAATTATTTTTACTAATGAATTATAGTTTATAATATTTGATTAGTGACAATTTTTAAGAAGTTTTCTCTTTTTTTTTAACCACACTATTTGAGATTAATTTGTAATACATTAATCTGTTTTTTTAAATTATCTTTTTATGACAATATATATATTTTATTGCATTTTAATTTTTTACATAAAATCAGAACACAATTTCATAAAAAGAGGCATCCGTCATTTGTATTTCTTTTTACTAGCTATAAATTCCCTGTAATGAATACAATTTCAAAGGTAATGTAAAAAACGCTTTAAAAAATCTAGTTCGAAGCATTGTTTCGAAACTTCCAGTGTATTTTCAGCGCCATATGTTGTAATAATGGTTTATTTTTAATTTAATAGAACTGCTTGTTGAGAAATATTTTGGCTAATTTATTACTTGGGTAATTTAATTTACGATTTGGGTAGTGTTATCATATCTTACAATATTCAATCTAATTTCTAAATCATATTAATTTAAACTTTTTGTATGTGTTATTTAAAGGGATTTTTATATAAATATAAAATTTACGATCATGTACTAGTTGAATCTGTAAATAAATGATGATTGCATAAATAGTATTCTCATTCTCGATCATATCGTTAATTTAATACATACATTATTTACTAAAATCAACATAATAAATTTAAGACGGATATTTTTATTTGAGGAATTTTGGAGAACTATAAATAAAAGAAAATTATTTTAGTTATTTATTATCTTGAAACACAAAACAAAATAGTTATATCTTGGCATTTAATATTATAAATTTTTATAGCGAATTACAATTCTGATTATTTCAATTCTTCACTGACATCGGAACTTTCAATTTCAATTGCTACTTTGAAATCAAAGGGAGTAGTATGAAATAATAAAAATAAAAAAAAAAGTTAAAGTAAATGTGACATCTAATAAAGGAAGGAATAATGAAACGTTGCAGCTTCTTTCAGTTTCACATAAAAGCTGAAAAATAATGTGGAACTAGCAAAGAGTTAATAATGTATTCCTTAAATAGGTTCGGTATTTACTTCCATTCAAAGAACCCTGAATTTGTTTGGCTTCCGTCAGAATCTATTTGTACGGCTTCCGAATTCACGGAAAATAAACGGCGGGAAAGATCTGACTCAATCGCTTTAGTAGCTCTACGAGCGTCAAGAAAAGGGAAACTGTATCAACGTAAATTAAGTTTTATTTAACGTGATGCTTTAACATTATGATACTACAACGTAAATAGTAGCAGTGAAGCTAAAAAGAATTTAATGGGCAAAAAAAACTGTTTTTTGTTGTTGTTGTTGTTTTAGAGAGAGAAAAGAGAAATGAGGGAATTGGATTAGAACTTTTGAAATAGCATTCGTTCTTGCTAAAAACAGATAGATCTAAAGTTGTTTTATTAGAAAATACTCAGCAGTGTCGCAAAAAGTCAGTCAAAATTTTTGCTAAATCAATGAAGTTCTATAAATTCTTATGATAGTTTTAAAAAAATTGTACTTAACTTTTTTTTTTCTTCTTTATGTATAAAACTCGTTGAGATTCGGAAAAATCAAGTGGTTATTGCAAATTTCTTCGGCGTTCAGAAAATAGCTCTCATAAAAAATAGAGAAGCCTATATTTCCATACGCAGAACAAAAAATTAACTCAAATTCTAAAATACAGTTTTGCTAAGCCTAAATTAGTACAGCGAATTCGAAATCGTATTTTTACTACTGCAAAATCAAGAACAAATTGTACTCCACGCGCATGCGCGAAACGAATGTCAGTCATTGTTGGTTAGTGTTGCCAGACACAACAAGCAGTATAAAAATCTGTCAAAAGATATGGTTTTTTAGAATGAAAAAAAAAAAAAAACGAGAAAAAAAATTATTTTTACAAACGATTATAAAAATAAAATAATCTAAAAAAGTTGGAAAAAACCAGAAAAAAAATGATTTTTATGGATGTATAGAGAATAATATATTAATATTTTTTTATATTATTAAACAACAAAGAATTTAGAATATCATTTAATGTACAAAAATAAGAGTTCTTTTATTGTGCTTCCTTAAACGATTACTTCGTGACTAAAACACATAAAAAACAGATAATATATATCCTTATAAAACCAGCTTTGTTATTTCTATAGATTCAGAAACAAAACCAAAAGATAATTTGTTTGCTTTAAGAGAATGAAAATAAAATATTGAATCAACTATTTAAAGAAACATTTTTTATTTATTTTAATCCATAGAATATTCTGTTTTGTTTTCCAGTTTAATTTATTATCAAAACAAGCCCTTTTTGATGACAAATTAATACCTTCTTACATTGCAGCCTTATTTGTTTCACATAAATGTGTTTTCCTCTTTCCTTACATTTCATTGCTTTCCTTTAAATACAAATTGTAAGAGTAACATTAATTTTGTATCTTTCTAAGTAGCAATTAAAAACAAGTTCTTATTAATCTTAAAAGTTTCTCTTTCTGTGTTGAAATTGTTTTTTGCACATGTGTTCAGGTCTGCCTGAAAAATAATTGTATTGCAGATTAATTATATTTCGACTTAGAAGCTCGTTTTTGATACTACTTTTTTGTTACTTTTAAATGGTTATCCGGAGAAACAATCATCTGTTTCATTTTTGCCCTTTTCTTCTAAATAATAACATCAGATGACACGATTTTTTTAAAATAGTATTTTTTGCTTATGGTATTATAAGTAACATAAATCAGAAAACAATAATTTTTGAATCGAATAACGAAGGGCTATTTATATAATAGTACATTATCTTATATAAAGTCGTTTGAAATGTGAATTTGAAAATACGTTTCAAAATGTATACTGCTGCCAATTGAAAAGTAATTACTCTAAAGCATTTAAACTAAACTACATTTCATTCAGTTTTATTATAATTTTAATTTATAATGTTGCACATATATTTTGCTATTACATTTACGTTTGTATTTTCATTTTTACTTATATTTTTCGTACTTATATTTTTAATTTTTCTTTATGTTCATGTTTTTTTTTTTTAAAGAGTTTAGTTTTCTTTTTAAAATCATGGAATAATAACTTTGTCACCTAATTAATATGTTAAAGTGATCATGTAAAAATTTTTGTCCTTTCTAATAATCCAGCTTGCAGAACTAGTAAGAAGTGTTCAACGAAACTGGATAGAATGAAGATGGTGAAGGGGGGGGGGTATACACCACAGGAAACCAATCAATGCTTTCCTCGCTTCCGTATTATTTCACAATTAAATCATCCTAAGATTTAAGTGTCACAAAAATTAAGTTGTAGATGAGTGATATTTTACATTAAATATTTCATTGTTAACTGCTTTAATAGAATTCCTTTTTTTTCCAATAAATTATTTCTCCTTTTTTTTTTATTCGTCTTCGTACTTATAATTATTGCAATTGTTCATAATTTGGGGATAAAATAGCTATCACTTTTCATCTAGTTCTCTATATAACTGGTATTACGTACTTTAATTACATTTTTCCTTTGGTGTAAGATCTAGCTTTAGTCGTACGATTTTTTTCTTTTTCCATGGCAGTTTATCCTCTGAAATAGAATTGGCAAGGAACTAATTTTATTATTTTTATATTTCTTACAAATTTTTACTATGCTACATTTAAAAAATTAATTTTCGTATTACTTAGTTTACTATTTTATAAAATTATATCAGTTTGCTATTTACGAATATATGAACCTATGCTATTTTGTTGTGTAATTTGGATGACGAATTTTAACGCGATATAAATGAGAGTTGATTATAAAATTTGCCATATATAGCGTTTTATTTATTTGAATAAAGGAACAGCAAAATATTTTCAATTAAAATATATCGATTTAAAAACGTTGAAGTTTTTTTTTTTTTCATTTAATAAAATTTTTATTATTCCATCATTGCTATATTTGTGGATATTTTAAATGACCATTAAATAGTCTACCATAATGCAATTTATTATTTAAACCTATTTCCATAAATAACGAAATGAATGCCTCTGATCGAAGTCTGCTTAACGTAAAAAATTTTTGTTTGTTAATTTACACATTCACTGAAAAGAAATATTGAAATTTTGATTTATCGATATATTAGAATACATCATACCAAATCATTTACATATTTCTCAAAAGAAATTTCCACATTCAAGCCATACACACTCACCAGCAAAACATAAATTAACCTACTACAAGGAAACATTTCGTGCATATATTGCATCAACTCTATTTCTGTTATTTAATTTGCTTTATATGTAGGTGCTGAGATATCTGAATGTTTGAATACATGTTTCATATTGTACCCCTTTATTTGCTTTGTCATTTAGCCTCATTTTGGGTGTTTACTTTTACAGGTGACACATATATCTATAGAAATGAATGAGAAAGATACACAAGACCGGGCAGGAAGTACTATGCCATTGCAGTGGTACTTCAATGGAAAATGTCAAGTCATCTTTCTTTGTAGCCCGTAACATTTTCCTGGTAAGCCTCATTTTCTATCTTTTTTGTTTGATTTTGAATGTTTTCCCAGTTTTGTAACTTTCTGCTTTATTTTTCTTTGATTGCATGCTTCGTGTTTGCCATGAGGTACCTTATTTGGGTCATTCTGTCTGGTGTGAGAGTAATGACTGAAGTGTTTTCGATTATGAATTCATCGAAAGTTTTCAGGATCGGATCGAGTTGAAATGGTTTACGTACAATACGAAAAAGTTCGGGTGTACGATGTCGTATGTTGAAGCTTATAAAAAAGTATTCATGCTCGGAATTCTAGTTCAAGAACTCAATTCATGCTCAATGTGCAAAAAAAAAAAAAAAAAAAAAAATGCATAAACCAGAATTGTACGAATAAGGTTGCATTTTTGGTGTTTGAAAATGTTAGAAATTTTTCGAAGGCTGCGCTAAGTAAATTTTAACTTTTCTACCTAAATTATATATAGTAACTCACTCTCTTAATTTCTGTGGTTAGTGGATCAATCTTAGTTTCTTTATCTATTTCGAATTTTTTATTCGACTTGATGACCGTCCTTGAAATTCATGATTTAAACTTTTACACTTTTGCTGTCTTTAATTTCAATACACAATAGAATTTAATATAATAAATAAGTTGTGTTTATAACATTCATCGATTTTTTTTTGTGTGTGCTAGGGAATCAAATACAAACAATTGGTTTTATTCAAATAATGAGATAAAGCAACGAATCCGTTTCTGGATTGAATACTGAAGTATGTTCAAAAGTTAAACTTGAACTTAGTTCAAGAACTTTTGATCCGAATCATCATAATAAATTTTAAGCAATAAAATAATAGTTAGGGTTAAATATTTTAATTAAAATTAAAGTCGCTTTTTAATGCTAGTTAAAATATTCTTCGTGACTTGTAGAATTCATTACGTGTCTAAGTCCATTATTTTTTCTCCATTAACACTAAATCCAGCTGACTTACACCACTTCTCTGCCTGATCCATTTCGATAATAATCACCTAATGGAACTGTTTATCCACTCCGCCCAAACGACAAACGAAACACGAGACACAATAAATTCGAGTTCTGCTTTTCTGTTGATATTTTGAGGGGGTTGCCCGTTGTTTGCGCCCAGCTCTGAATGCTGTAGCTATCCATCAATGTGACTCAGTCAACAGAAAGCCTCGTTTATTTGTTTGCCTTCCATGTTTTTACCTCCTCTTTTGTTTGTTTCGCGGCTGATGCTTTTCACCGATGAGAAATGCCGGAGTTGCTCGATGGCCAGTGGCCACCCTAAATATCGCCCTGACGATGACCTGGGGTGGGTTCCGTGCCATCTTGTTCTTCTTGTCGAACTTTTGCTCTTTGTCAAATGGAACTTCTGGAAATACACCTGTTTCTGGTGGTATAATAACTTCATAAAAAAGAAGAAAAGGTTTAGATGTGCCGAATGGTGGAGTCTAGTAGTTTTTATCCAATCGAATAGGATTTGGCAAATGAAAGAGATCATGTTATGGCTCTTTGATGACCTGGTTGGTATTAGTAGCGATTTGAATCTCGATTTCACTGAAGATCGTAAGGAATTCATCGAAAGCTGCTATTCAAATAAAATCCATTCGATTTTCTGAATCCTATTATGGTTTAAAATGTCAGGATCAGTTTGGAGAGAAATTAGGAGATTAAAAAAAAAAAACTTTGTCACCGTCGTTTGAATATGGTCTAGAATTGTAAGGTCCATCACCCATTGTGTAGGTAAATGGTTACGTTTATATTCTTAACCAAACTAAACTCAAAATTAGTGTGGTATTGTGTAATGAAAAGCAAATTATAGTTCTAAAAATAAATTATAATAAAGTTAGGCTTGAGTTAAATTCAGTAAGCTTTAATAACTCATGGATCTGATCGGATTCAGACCAGAGGGATAAGAAAGAAGAAAAAGAATAGCTTTAATAAAAGTTTTTATACTGAAACTTCTTATTCTAAACCAGAGGTTGGCAACCGTAGCGTGCCAAACTAATCTACCAATAGGATTCAGCGTGCCACACAGTAAGACATTTTTGAAACAATGCGATTCCCGTGATAATGCATGCAGAGTTGGGGAATGGACATGAATAATGCAGATTTGCAGTTGTATTATGTATTAATTTTGTATCATTCAAAGATATTTCTTACAAAAAATTAAACTGCGTAAAATATAAATATTTCTTCAATATAAATAAAAAAAAATAAACAGTACATATATTATGCATTTTGAAACATATTTATTAAAATAAGAAATAGCCAGCATAAAATATAGGTTTTCCACTTCATTATAGTTAAATAAAAATAAATAAATAAAAATTTTAATGCGAACCTAGTGCATAAACCGTTCTACTTCATATCACAAAATCAGGTGTGACTTTCAAGTTGACACGATTCTTAGTCTTCTGTTGTAAAACAATTTCTTTGGGGACCCTAAATATTTTTCATACGAGAAAAAATTTGTTCACTTAGATATGTAGAACCAAAAACGAAAAACAGAGTATATGCAATTTTTTTCTCTTCAACAATTAAATCTCTCAGCAATGACATTCAATAGTTTACAAAACAACTGCAAATTTATTTTTAGAGTTATCTTCCAGATTTTTTCGTAATTCCGTAAACGTACATTATTTTGAAGGTGTTTGTCATATAAGGTCATTACAAATTTATTAACTTCCATCCACTCAAAAATTGACAATTTATAAAGTAGTGCATATTGCCACTAAGAATTGTACCGCGTGCCAAACGTGGCACGCGGGCCATAGGTTGTCGACCCCTGATCTAAACTAAAATAAAATATAGGAAAAAAATGTCAGACAATAGTTCTTTCAATATACAAAACATTTTTTGAAAAATTTTTAATCTGCAAATGCAGAACTTGAAAAAAAAAATACATCATGTTTTGTGCAGAACACTTGCACTTTTTCGTTTCAAAGACGGTCTTAAAATAAAAATAAAAATTTAAATGTTAAGTATATAAGGGTAAAAAAATATATAGTATTCATATTTTATTTCTATTCATAATCTACCCAAAACATACAGCCTACATCTGGGAACATTTGCTAATGAATAAACACCATTAAAGTTTGTGCATTTTTTACTACATTTGGTCGTTAATGCATTTCATTATAGAGTTAATAATCTGTAAATGCATTTCCTTTTCTGAGACATAAAAATTCAACCTCTTGACGCAGCGAACTTTTATTTAAAGGAATATTAGTTTAAATTTAATATTTCGAAAATAAAATTGACTTTAAGCGGTGATTATGTGCTCAATAATGTCTATCACGTGAAGAAAAATGTGTGGATCTTTGATTTTAAAGAATCGGAATTTATAAATACATGTCTGGTTGCGTTGAATTTTAAAGTAAAATAGAAATATCGTAGGAAAATTCTTCAATTAATAAAATATTCTAATGAACAAAAATCTTTATAAAGAGAATTAAATTAAAATAATTTGTGAGGATGGTTTTGGGGAGTGAATTAAAATTGCATTAAGAGCAACGAAAGGGCGTTAGCAATTTGCACTGCAATATTAAATCAAAGATGATACGTGAGCTAGCATCCTAATTAAAAAAAATCCTGGAGAGATCTTTTTAATCAAGTAAATATTTTAATGTGGTATATATGTACATAAGCTTAAATTATTATTTTTTCCAATGGGTTGCATTTTAGCAACTTAGCCTTTGCAGATATAGCATGTCCCTAAATGTGAGAGCCATTTCATGGTGGCACCATCTAGTGGCGGCCTCACCACCAAATTTAGACGCTTGAATTAATTTTTAATTCCATCTCTCGTTGGATGCTAAATATTGCCGAGAGTACCAGAACCAAATTGATTCTCAAGGGATCTTTTATTTGCCACATAATCATATAACATGCGTGCCTACGATTTTCTCATCTAGAAAATCTATCGACTTCAGCTGGGGTTGAGTCCGAAACCTTGGTCTTACGAAGCGGCAGTGGCGTAACAAAGAATATAAGGGCCCCCTTGCAAACTCAGATTTTGGGCCCCAAGCTCATATACGTACGTAGCGTCATTCAAGCTTTGGGCCCCCTGGAGTACCTGCCCCCCGCAATGTGGGGGTTGCGGGGGTGTACGTTACGCCACTGTGAAGCGTGCATGCTACCTCTTAGCCACCGGAGCCAAGCTTAAATTATAAATTGAGATGTAATTTAGACTTCTGATAATAGGATGTATGATGCGGGGAAGTTTAAAATATCTAAATGGTGAGAACAAAAGAAATGTAAGAAAGTTAGCTTTGTGTCTATCTCAAGACTTTTATGCCTCACAATTTTCAATACAATAAAAAAAAAATTTAGATCACAAATAAATGACAAGTTCTTTAAATTAATTGAAACGAAATAAAATTACTGTAATTATGTGAATAATCTTAAAATATCGTTTTATTAATCCATAGTTGAAACATCAGTATTTTTATTCAAAAAGTAATCTACAAAATAGAAACGCAACAGATATTTTTTAAAAATTTTTTTTGTTTAATAAAATTTGATTTACCTTGCGGCTCTCCTAAAGTTAAACGTTGTTTATTTGGCCCAAGTGAGCCTTTGTGGGTTCGACACCCTTGAACTACAGCAAGGGTATCAAACTCAAAGGCTCACTTGGGCCAAACAATGTTTGACTTTAGGTGGGTCACAAAAAAAATTCAATATATATTCCTAGAAACGTAGATTTATTTCGATTAATGCATTATAATAAACATACATAAAGAACTACAGAAGTTTAATTTTTACGTCCTGACACTTGGCATTGCCTCTCTGCTACTATCTTTCTTATTTCGTGAGAAATTTCGTTCTCAGTGATTAGTTTCAAAACTAACCCAAGGTGAGCGTAATTAATATTATTCCTTACTGGAGACTTATTTCCTTTCATAACTGAAAATAACTGCTTGCACCGATAAGTACTTCCAAGCATGGAAATAGTTTCTTATTCAAATTTTCGACTATTTTAAACCTGGTTGGTAATAAATTTGTAAAGTCCAGGCACACCCATTTCAATGAATTTTTCTTTTAAATTTGAGTTGCACTGAATCTTGATCACCTCCATTTGCATATGGCTGGGTACTAAGTCTATATTTATTGAGAAAATCGAAGAAAATAAGCAAAATTTGTCTTCCAAAAAATTAAAACCCAGTGAATATATAATGTTCTGTTACGTGCACCAATCCGCACAAAACTATAGTTGAAGAACTGAGCCTTATATTATTGCACTTTGACTAAAATTTATGCAAATCACTTGTTTTTACAGAAAAGACTGCCAATTATTTAAATAGACATCTTATAATTTAATCTATATTTTCAACTTTTCGTTCAACAATTATTATTGTTGTTAATTATTTAACAGTTGAATATTTAATCAACTTTTCTTAAGATATTTTGTTTGCATTTTTTAAAACTATTTCAACATTTTTCATCTGTCAATAAGTCAGTAACCTAACTTTTGAGATATTTTAGACATTATTTATGCTTAAATGCCGTATTTACCTTATTGTGGTACATTCAAAATAAACGAACGCATTTTGTTTTATAATAGCAAAATAATAATAATAATAATGATGATATAATAATAATAATTTAAAGGGCATTTAGCAAATTCTACCTGTCTTACTTTTATATGTTCTGCTTCGGTTTTTTAATTTATTATATATATATTGTGCCAATATATTGTAGGCCGCGAGTTTGCCCCCCCCCTGGTCTACAGAATCTGGTAATACTTTAAATTATAGTACTTCCTACGTACAATAGTAAAATTAGAACATAATATTGTGGTAACTTTTTCTCTGAAAAATTATTCTAATTTCCTGTACTGTTTCTAACGAAAGGCAAAGGTAAACTTTGAGGAGAAAGCTCTTAAAGTATTTTTATTATCTATCTTCGTTCATATCACGAAGCCAATTGGTTAATGTAGTGGGCCGACTGATATCATTTCCTGTTGCTCACCCGTGTGGGCTCGGAACTATTTCTGTTGGTTAGCTCATAGCCGGTGGCTGCTTAATTAGGAGAACGTAATGACATTCGAGCTTGTTACCTCAAGGATCAGTGTTTGATATTCTGGTTTCATTTTCTGTGAACGTGAATTGGAGTTCTGAATAGGTTTAATGTACCGTGTTTGTTTATTAATATTTTTAATTCGCTTTTGGAGAAATTGTTAATGTTTCCAGAACCTTTCAGGGTCTTGTTTTATAACGTGGGTGAATAAAAATTTGTCGAATATTTCGTACAAACCGGTATTATGTGCGAATAATTTTTGAAAGAGCTGTACAGTTAAATATTAATTTAAAAGTGTGCATTATTTTCTTAATGTCGTTTTTAACCAGTTTTTATTTTTAACATGAATAAGTGTTTGGATCCATGTCCATTGGTCATTTTTTATTTGTTTTATCTATTTTCGTATTTAATTTTTTTTTACTAATTTTTATTGAAATGTATTTTGTGTAAAATTATTTTCTGTGATATTATATACTAGTGCTATCGACAAGTTATTTATGTTTTGTGTGCACTGGCAGCATATTTTTTTTTTTTCATTTTGTAAGAGCTGGTGGGTTTTTCTTCCGGTTATACACACTTTCGGTCGTCTCACAAAGCTGTTGGCACTTGTTTAAAGCTTTCTTCACAAAATAAAATTAGATACGATCCTATTTTGGCCCACACCTTAAGTTTTCGCCAGCGGCGATTTATTATCCTTGTTTTTGATAGAAGTCCAATTCAAAAAATGAGCTGCTGGATCAAATTGACATTTTTCTTCTTTGCCAAAGGTGTGGGATAAAGAGTATGATTTTACCTTCCACCTGAGTTTTTCCTTTAATTTAGTTTTTATGCAGACTAAAAAATTTTATTTCGAAATTTGTGTAATATACGAAAAAAATGTTATTATTATTTTGGAGAGACACATAACCTGTATTCCTTGTTTAAATGTTTCTTTGTATTGAAGGACAGTTGCGATGTATATATACTCGGCAGTCAGTCATGATCTTAGGTGAGAGGCCTACGACCTTAACCCTTTATCTACCGACGTTACTTATAACTACCACTCACTTTAAAGTTACATAGAATAACCATTTTTAAGAACACTCTGATGATACTTAGCAGGAATATTCTTTTGAAACCCCTCTTCCAAGATAAATGGCAGTACGGGTTCTATGCTGAGTATTTTAGCGGGGAAAGCGATTAGTTTTATAGCAGAAGTTGAGTTTTCAGCTGACGTTTTGATCGGATTGCGAAGATTGTCATTTTTGTTTCGAAAAAGTAGTTAATGTCGAAAGGTAAGTGTCAATTTTTTTTTTGTATGTTGATTATGACCTTAGAAAACGATTTGACTATTTATTTTAAGTGAACAGTGTATATAATTATCTTTACAGTTGATTATCTTTAATTTATTAATTAGCTCTAACGGATTAATTTCCCCAAAGTTGAGTATTTCATTTATGTACATCCCTTAATTTTCAATGCAGTGATTGAAATAAAAATATTGCATGGAAAAAACTGCTATAAATCATAATGCGGTAGATGAAGGGTTAAAGTCAAATAATATTTTCATTTTTTTAAATTCTTCTAAGGCTCTTTGTGGGAACAATTTAAAATTCAGCACGATATATAGAACTAAATGAGTCTGAAAATCCTTCCACTGTGTGGTGTTAATGAGGTATCACCTTAAGATTTCTTGAGGCCCCATGTCCCTATACAAAAATAGATTCTACCTGTGAGCATTTTAAGAACATATACGTTGTCGAATACACGTACAAGCAATGACCCGTAGCAAATAAATATGCTTGACTCACGAACCTAGGCACAAACCGACTCGCCCAACTGCTGCATTTTGTCTAAATGAGTAATAATGGTATACGGTGGTTGGCCTAAACCTTGGCAAGAACGACGGACACGACATTAGTAGTTTTCCTACTATCGCCAGTTTACTAAATGCATTTTGACTAAATGAGTAACGATGGTATACAGTGGTTGGCCTAAACCTTGGCACAATCGACGGACAGGACGTAATAAAGTAGTCTTCCTACTATCGCCAGTTGGCATACTCGAAATTCCCAGTTTTGGGGAAAATATGTCAGGGAGTAATATTTGATGATAAGAATTATTCGAATCATGAATTTATTAAGGCCAAGTCGAGAACAAGGTGATCCCCCCTTTCTATTGCCGAGAATCTTGACCGAGTCCCAGCTGACTCATGCCTTAAAACTGTTATTAGCTGATGTCTGTCCTCGCCCCTGTAGTTCAGAATTGTGAGGTCTTTCATAAGTAGACCTGTGATGCGACGTTAATTTAAAATTTATTAGTATCGAAAGATTTGATAAAAGCGAGTCTCGCATGCTAATTAAAATATAATTTAAACACCAATTCAAAAAAAATTCGAACAAAGCAAGAATTGCAGGCAGTTTCCAATTCCAGAAATTGCTGATTTTTCTCTAAAGGATCTCCCATCTTTTTCAATTACTTCTCAATTTCAAAAGCGACATACTCCTAAGCCTTCCAATCTTCAAACTGATCCTTTGCTCCTTTCAGTAAGTACCTCAACTTTTCCCCAAGTACAACCGCTGACATTAAAACCATTCCAATGATTCAGTTTCTAAAACTAAATTGGAAAACATATCTACCGATAAATATATTAGACGCAAAATGCTTAGCCGATTTTTCTTTTCCTTTTGCAGTTTCCGATCTGAAATTCGCTTAACTTCCAACCATGCCACTGCACCCTCACGGAAAAGGAGGAAATTGAATCTAATTCTGCGCTAAAAGTTATCCATGGATTCTAATGGAAAGTATTCTTTCCAATAACGTCGGCAAAGACGGGAGGTAGCGTAGTTGCTCTAATTCAATCATATCGTCGTTAGGCTTCTAATTTTATACGTCATTCTCAATTAGGATCGTATTCTCTGGCTTTAGTAGCTCCGTTTAAATACCTTTTTCGCTTTTGTCCTGAAGTTGTAATTGAGGTCGTATTTGTCTTCTTGTGAGAGCTACTTCTTTTTCTCTTTCGAACTCTTATTCGATTTCCGTTCCGTTTCTCCTCTTTGCCAGAGCACTCGGTAGGGAATTATGATAATTCTATTCAAAAAATCGAGTGGATTTGGTTGGAAAATTTGTGAGAAATAGTTTTATATTTAAATGGAATTCAGTTACGCGTTGCCATTGTTGAAAAGGTTTCTGTGACTCTATTATGGAACTTATGCTTTCCATGTTTTCGTATTGGAAATAAACAGAGGTACCATACACATCTTGAACGCAAGGGTTAAGAATACTGGAAGTAAATGTATTAATTTATAAATGATATTAATTCTTTTTCGGGCAGGGTGGTGTTAATTATGTGTAAATTCACTTACAGTAGAATCTTTTGTAGACTTTTATTTGACTGGTCGCAGAAATTTGAATCTACTGAATAAACTAGTGTTTGTTCCATAAAAATTTCTGATTAATTTGTAGAGATACTACTTTTATAAATAATGAATGGTTTCTTAAATCAAATTTAAGAAAATAAAATAGATTATATTGAAAGTTGGTTGGTTGAGATTCATGTATACTGTCTAAAATCAAAAAATTTCGAATTGAATGTTACGGGAATCACGTAAGGTAATTTAAAATAAATGTAATTAAAACTTTGCATTATATAAAATATGTATTACAATTTTTAACACTTAAAACAATTATTACTTATTATTCTACAAGAAAAAATAAAATTACAATCATAGTAGCGTGCACATTATGGGGAAGAAGGCGTTTCATTCTAAAAAACACATAGACATGGAAAACAGGAAACATTCGTTGATCTAAAGGGGAAGGGGTTTTAATCCCCAAGATCTCAACCCTTATGTAGGTTGCTGTCTATAACATTTAAAGCTGCAACCTAAGGTGAGTATAAATGTATATTTGTCACACGATAAAAGGATCATGCGACTGTAAGAATTGTAATTTTTCAATTGTTTTATCTTATTATCGATAGTTCTTTTCTGTACTTTATATGGGAATTTTAACTTTCTAAATCTTAATCAGAACGGAGAATTCCAATTGTTTTGAATTTGCCATTTTTCAGCTATTTAACTTCACTTTCTTATTTTACCATCAATAAGTTACTTAATAAACTGGGGCTGAGGTCACGGAAACCATTACGCCGATTACCCCTCAACTTAGCACACCCCTTGGTGTATTTTTGGTGTTGCCGAGAGCATTCGACCTGGAATCTCACGGACTGGAAAAGAATTATTTTCAGCTATGAGTCCCGTTTCGAAATAAGCCCCGATGACCATCGAGGACTGGTCAAGTCAAGGACTGGAAATGTCAAGAGCAACTGAGGGACAGTTAGCCTGATTATCGTTTGCCGCGTAGTGCGATAGCCGGAAGTTATGGTATGGAGTGGCACTTCATTTGATAAAAGATCCCTTTTAACTGTTCTCCATGACGCTTTTACAACACGGCGGTACATCGTCCTTTCTCGGACTCCTGGTCTTACATTTCAACAGAATAAAGCCCACATTCATCATGGCTTTCGACTGCTGCTCTTCTTGCTTCTCTAGTTTTTCCTTGGCCAGCACGACCAAGAAAAATCTCCCCAATCAGGGCTGCTTTTCCGCTTAGACACGCTAGGCTTGTGCCTAGAAAAAAATAAAATTACAGCGAACAAACCACCATCTTGCGAATTGCGTATGGGTTATGTTTGTGTGTGTATTTGCACAGAACTATGGGAAATGAAAAGTTTAACAGTTTGATGTTGCTATGCACTCTAAATGATATTACAATATAAATTGATTAAAAAGATGTCATTAATGATTTTACAATGATCAAAGCTCGACGAAAGCCTTTATTGTACTAGAACATTGTTAGTGACTCAAAAAAGAACAAGAATGAGTAAAACTAATAAGTAGTAAACGATGAGCAACGATAATTAACATGCTGATAGCAGTTCATACAATAATGTATACTCTATAATATAATCGCAAAAGATTTCATAAATTTACTGCACTAATTCACAAAAGATTGGGTGGTCCGTGATGCCATATGGTAAGAAATGAACAAAAGTGGCCAAACCATGCCAAAATCCTTTCCTTATGCTGCCGGTTGCCAGTCTGGGACACAGCGGGCTCATATTTGGTGGAAAATGGAAAAACTATCCGAAGAGCAAAAACAAATAAAGGAAAAAGAGTTTGGGGGAAAATATCTTTCAAACCAAAACTGGAACTAAAAGAGAACGCTTTGGAAATACTGGGGGCATGGGGCGAAACAATTTGAAGTGCGTTGGGCGCTAGGAAACGTTAAAAACGGCCCTGTCCCCAATACAGTACCTTTAGGCTCTGATGAGTAGGTGGATGCGACCATCCCTGGATCGTGCCGATTTAACTCTTCATTTGAAATGTGTATGACAAGCAGTGAGTGCTACATCTCTTCTGCTAACTCTACGAGTCAATGCCCACTAGAATAACAGCTTGCATTAGGGCCAAAAGTAGGTCAACATATTATTGATATTTTTTAACTTTTGTAGCTGTAATAAAATATTCAATTTGTATGATACTGTACACCAGGAGTAGGCAACTAGCGGCTCGAAAAGAGTTTTTATGCTGCTTGCCAAGACAGTCAGTAAATCCACTTTGGACCCAGATATCTTTCTCGTGCGCTACCAGAGATCCGTCTTTTATTTTTTACAATTAGAGAAACAGTACCTGGAGGTATTTTTACTAAGAGATCATCTAGAGAGTTTGGAGAACGAGGTCAGATTTCAGAATTTTAAGAATATCGTGCCTAAATCCAATTTGCGCTGCTACCCCATTATTGTTGATATTGATACAGCACCTGAGGAGCTATAGCTTTGACTTATTGACTGGAAGTCAATAAGCTCACGCTGTAGCTCCATGGTGTGCTTCAAGCTATAGTTCCACACAAGTTGTATATCCACAGTGTGAAGAAAATGTTTTTTGCTATGGCAATGAATTTTACAAATCTTTGTCAGCTGATAAATCCCCATGTATGCGGGAAAATTGTTCTTTATATTTTAGTCAGCATGTGTTTGTGAGCAAAGTTCTTCCATGAAGATCAACAAGAGTTTGTATTAGATGCAAGTTGGCTCACATAAACTTGCTGGCTTCGGTGAGAATTTCAACTAGTGATCTCACCCATGATTTAATGAAAATCGAAATGTGGGATAGGGTACATTTGTCTCATTAATTTGGTTCTAAATTTAAATGTAATTGATCTGCTATAAACAATATGAAATTAGCACAGTAAATAAAGTGAATAAAACTATTTTATTTAACTTATATCTATTATTTTTAATAATAAATGCCATCATTTTAAGAAAATACTAAAGTGAATAAAACTATTCAAAAGGTATAGCTCTCCGGTATCTTACACTCCCACAATGTAGTCCATGAACAATTCCGTTTTCAGTATATCCGCATCTCAGATCACTCATTTTTTCATACCTTTCGGATAATTCCTTGCTTCGTAGCTTTCCACATTGTGAGTGTGTATAATATAACTACAATTGTACAATAATAATAGTTAAATTTATCGTATAAGTTTTGACAATATGAACAGATCAACAATATGTTTCGCTTCATTCTTTAAAAATCACCAAGTGAGAATTTCTCCTTAAAATTAGGTCTATAACTATTCCTAATGTGATGAGGATTTTGGAGGAAAATTAAATATTTAACAGATTCAAAAGTAATACTTTTATTTTCTTGTTTAGATAACACTACATATCTACAATTTATAAATTGTTCATAAAATATTAATGCATACTAGTGAAATAATTTCGAAATATTCATTCATAAGTTAAATAAATTCGTTAGGCGATTAAAAATGCATTTCTCGTCGACAATGCTTTATATAATAAATGAAAGATAACCTTTATATTAGCTGATTTATCCCATTTTGAGTGTGAAATATGCATCTATCTTTTGAAATTATACCTCGCTTATTATTTATTTTTATAAAATTACAGGTGAGTTTACTGTATTGATATACAATAAATATTTTCTCTTTAATTTTAAGAAACTTAACTGTTAACTCTAAACTATGCATATGGGATTTTGCTTTGAAACTTTATCTTGTTTTTTTTAAGGTGTTTTTTTAAAACTTCGTTTTAATTTTCTTAAAACAGTTTTAGATATTGTCATAGTTGAGTTACACACCAAGTGAAGGACGAATTCTAGGACATATAATAACTTCATACCACCGCGAGAATTTTGAAGTTCTTTTGATTTTTACATGTATCTACTTCTGGAATTGTAATTGACAAATTTTTACCGATTTAAGACTGCTAACCAACTGTTGATTAATTTGGTGGATTCAGGACTCTAAATAATGACCGATAACTTGGTAATTTCAAGGCTCTGTACCAAATTCCAATTTAGTAAATTTAAAATTGTTAACCAAAGATCAAACTATCTAGAAAACCGAAGTTTTACCAAAAAATGCTACCTCGGGGCTCATAAATTAAATTAATTCAGATTACAGTAAAATTATTTAGAAAATTAATCAAAAAATTATTTTTTACACTCTTTAATTAATGCGTTTTTAACCCTTTCACAGTTAAGGGAAACATTTCCCCCCGTATAAAATTCGGTGATTGTCGTATTTCATTATAACCTTATCTACACTTTTAATACAGAATGTCAAAATAGAGCGTATGCTGAACGCAATTATGTAACTCTGGAAAGTTAAGAAAAACCCGCTAAATCAATGGGTGCCACTAATAAAACATTCGTGGGTAGCATGCTTGATTTAATCACCGTAATATCTGGCATTTTCCACGCACTTTTAAACAGAAAAAAATCAGATCGAAATTTACGGGTGCGCATTACGGGTCGAAATTACGGGTAATAAAAAATGAGCATAGAAAAAAATTAGACTTTTATATAGATCGAAATACTGTTTACTTGAACGAAATGACACGCCTTATAAATTTAAAGGGCTGTGCAGTTCTAGAAGTATACTATTTTTTTTTCTAAAGCTTTGAATAATATCTCGAATAAATTACTTCAAAACATAAAAGCACTGCATACGTGCGTTTTCAATTTGTTTGTAAAAAAGGCGATGCCTGTTATACGGCGAAACTACCTAAATATTAAAAATTGCAGCTTGAAAGTATAGACGCGCGTTATATATGCTGGATTTTACGGTACTTTTTTCAGTTTATTGTGTCATATAATAATATATAACTGTGTTTTCTCACGTGTTTTATGCTATTTGGTAAATAGAATTTCATGTAATAATGAAATACATTAGCACTTGTTAAAGCAAATACCTGATAAAACTGCACATTGACCCAGCAATTGAATTGACACACTAATCTAAAAAACACTACACATTGTTATGTATTTTTCTTATTATTTTTATTTGTTTTACATCGAAATAAGCTAAAATAAACAATTATATACTAACATATACTCCTAGTAAACCTATGGTTCCGTAAAGGCTAGGTTAGTATTGAGAAAAAATTTTAATTGGTAATAAACTTCTCACGAAACAATAAAAATTGAAAGGGAAAATTTAAAGGATTTATTTGATCGCAATTCATAAAATTTGAAAAATTCTGATTTAAGTATTCGTATTTCCTTTATTATTTCGAAGCCTCAAAAAATGCAAAATTCGACGATAATCAAGCACTCTTACGAGTTTTATTTTGTAAAACTCCCCTTTCTCTGTAAATAAAAAGAAGAAATACATTTTATTTAAAACATTATGTTGGTAACAAAAATACATAAATGAAATATAAATACAAGCAAACATTTTTTGTTCGTTGCTGGCGTGAGATATTCAAGTAAAGTCACCTAAAATCGTGCTTTGATATGTATGCACATAACTGAAGATGCTTTCGATTTTTCCGATAGCATACCTTATTTGCTGTTCACCCCCTCCCCCTTTTTTCTTTTCCAAAATTTTTTCCCTTCTTTCGTCATCTTAAAAAATGTGTATTTTATTTATTTTATCATTTTTTCACCCCCTTCCCCACCATCAACTTCAAAGGGTTTTCTCTTCAACATGCACCAAAAAAAAATTTTTTTTTTATCCATGTTTTGAGAGATTTTCCTCTCTCCTCTGATCTTTTATTATTTTGATCTTTTTTTTCTCTATCTGATTTCTCGTCTAATGTTGTTGTGTCGTGTTCGTATATCTCTTCTTATTCGAATTCAGTTGGAATGGTTTTTATGTTAATTTCTAGACTTTTTCACGTTGCAGACTGGAGAAATATCTAAGATAGATGGTTGTGTTTTGTGCGCGTTTACATAAATGCATTTTTTTGTATTTCGTTTCGCCATCCACATTCATGAGCAGAACATTTACCTGATGCCTGGCGATTTTCTCTTTAAATTGTTGCTGACTTTGCGTAGAAAAGAATTTAAGCCCTGTTGATTACTCTGTGCTAGAGGAAAAGATTGTTTTCAGGTTATCTAAGAATAATGAGACATGTATACAAATAATTTTACGATGTATTATGTAACGATTGAATAAATGTTATAATACAAACTACATATATAGTAAACCTTTTGTTTTGTTTTTATTAACTAGCTTAACTATCCAGTTCCGTTGTGAAATTGTATGTTGTTTTAGTAAAATATTATTCTAATTTCAATATTACACATGTAAAATAATAAATACTTTAGGTTTGTCAAAAAAAAACTTTCATGGGACATGTTCAGCTCTCCCGCAAAATTTATAACATGAATTTTTTTTTAAAAAAAAATATAGATATAAAAAATACAAATAGCGATGACAATTTATAGAAGTATCAAAATCATGTACTCCTAAGATAGGTAAAAAAAAGTTAAAAAGAAAGGCTGTATACACAAACATAGCGACATTTTAGAATTCTGAAATAAATTGACTATAGTTCCTGTTCTTTTTTAGGAGAGGGGGAGGATTTCTTTTGCAGCATGTAAATTTAAAAAATTCTTCAGTTGATATGTCAAAAAATAAACAAATAAATTGCATGCAAGCTTTATTTGATTCTATAGAATTTTTAAGGAAATTTTTTGTTGTGAAATATTCTTTAAGCATTCAGTTGTTATATGGAGAAGATGTTAAAACACACACTCACAAAAACTTAAATCTAAGTTGTATTAATTGTCGAACACGTTTGTTTCTGAGATTGAATGATATAAGGAATCCGTATTAAAAAATTATCAATATTTGTCTCCATTTATGGTGAGAAAAATATGAATAAAAAAGTAAAATAAAATAAAACACCTCTGGATAAAAAGTTTAAATTAAAAATACATTAAAAATATATTTGTACTAAGTATATATTTTCACTTTTTCGTTAATTGAAACATAAAAATTCAAGATGATTTATTATGCTATTTTTCCTCTTCATGTCAATCAAATAATCAAATGCTCCTAAGTCCAAGGTTGCGAGTTCGATCCCGGCTGGAGTCGATGGATTTTCTGGTTGCGAAAAATGTAGGTACGCATATCATTTTATTATGTGGTATGTAAAAGATTTCTTGAGTTTCAATTTGGCTCTGGTACTCTCGGCGAAATTGAATCACGCCAATGTTTAGCATCCGACGAGAGCTTGAATCAAAATTAATTCAAGCGCCCAAATTTGATTGCGAGAGCCACCTCCAGGTGGAGCCACTATGAAATGACTCATATTTGGAGACTTACCGTACCTGAAGAGGCTTAGTTACCAATTAGCAGTCCATGAGGGGGGGGGATTTTGCAAATGCTTGTATTAATTTTAATTTGCTCATCGCTTGATTTAATTTTGGGAAATTTTTAGTTGAATTATTTTTATTGTAGGTACGAGAAAAACGAACATTGCATATTTTTTTAATGAGATCACGTTAAACAATTTTAAATACATTCTTAATTTTTAATTGCCAGTTCAAAAATTTATAAAAATTTCATGCAAATTACTACAAATGGGTAAAAAAACCTGCTGAAGACAAAAGCTTGTATATGTATATCACTTAATTGCATTCATGCAAATTATACAAGAATTTTAAAACTATGCTGAAAAGTTTAATTAATTTGATTTGAATTTTAGCAAAGTATATTAATTCCGTGCAAAAGTTAATTTACTTTCTCACCTAGTCGTTAATTCCTTGACGTATTCTAGCAGTGTAAAATTAAATTTATCCTTTTACTCTCGCATTTTTTTCTTCTTCATTTTTTGTCATTTTACTAAATTTTCAATTAGCGAACAAGATCCGTTCTTGCATCTTGTAGTTGTCTTTTTTTACGTGTCCCTCTCACAATCATTCATAAATATCATGCATTTGCCTTCTTGTAACTGATAACCTCAAATTAACACCGTAAAAAAAGGCCGAAATCCGTACACAAACCGCCAGATTAAATTGAAATAGAGTGGAAAATAATTACATTTTCGCCAAGACTGCGTTAAGCATGCAGTTAACGACCGGCACAAATGCTGCAACTTAAATTACCGTGGCGCCGCTTTGGAATAAAATTGCAAAAACCTAATAAAAGCCCGAATAAGAAACCAGGCACAAAAATCCAATCACGGGCCCTTTACATTCCCTAAGGCAGCCTAGCTAGAAACTCATATAGGTAATAGGATATGGAAGTACTCTGAGTTCTTGATGAAATCTGACCTTTATATCAAAAACGACGTATATGCATTAATGTGTGGAAGGAAAGATAAAATTAAGAAAGAAAAAAAAAGATAGAGCTGGTACCATGCAAAAAAATATACGCCGAAGTAAAAATATAAAACAAATCATATCAGAGGTAATATAAATATGATGAGGGGGGAAACGGCATATCGTAAGAAAATTTTTGACTCACATTCCTTACCCTAGGGAAAGTTTAGAATATTGTGATGCTTTAGATTTGTTAGCAGCAGTAACTTAGGGCAACGGTTATGGTTGCCATGGAAACGGCATTGTTATTCTTAAGATAGGAGGGAAGGATAAGGGGGTGGGATATTTTTTATATGAGGGGTTGTTAGGCATTTTTGGGAATGCTTCGTGCGAAGTTGGTGATGTAAAATATTTTTGATATGAGTTTCGTGGTTGTGTAAGTTATAATAACTTTTAGAGATGCCTTGTGATAAATAAGAACTGTTGAGGTTTTTGGTAACTCAGAATATGTATTTTGATTATGTATTTGTAGAAATCCTTATCGAATTTTAGCATCAGACACATTCCTGTTAAGATAAAACTCATGTAATTTTATAGTTTCTATATTTTTACCGCTGAATGCTTAATGTATTATGTTGCATCTTGAACATTTTTATGCTTTTTTCTGAACCAGTATTTTTAAATAGAATACATTTTATTATAGGGTTGTGTTATTTTGGAGTCATAAAATTTTTATTGTTATAATTGGAAAGGGAAAAATAAACAATTTTAAATAAAGTTACATGATCAATTATAATTTCTTCAAGGAAAATTGCCGTAAAAATTTGAAAAACTGTTGGTGTGAATATATATCGTAAAGTCTAAATATCGCTCTCCATATCTTTTTAGTTTATTGAAAAACTCCTTCCGCATTTTTTTTATTTAGTTACTTATTCAATTCAGTATTTTATTAATGATTATTTCCATCATGTAATTATTTTTAATAAAAAAATTATATTTTCGAGATTTAAGCCTCCAAAAATTAGCTTTTATTTCAAATTTCTATCTCTTAATGAAAGTTTTTCCTATTATCATCCAGTGTCATTGAGATACTTGATCGTTCACGTTGAATGAATCATATAAAACAGAAAAAAGTATTTACAGCTTTTTTTTAATAAAGAGCTCTCCATTTTTTCCCCTTTTATAAGGACTTTAGATAAATGTAATATGAAAAATCTGAATTAATTTTCAGTTATCATTAATGAACAAGCTGTACTCTAAATATTAATGGAAATCATCCATGTACTAAGGTGATACCTATAAATTTGAAGAAAATTCCTCGTGTATAATTTTACTCATTTGTTACTATTACTATTATTTCAATATTTATCACACAAATAGTATTGTTTTAATTCATTCTGGAATTATATCTTTAAGTATTGTATTGCTATTCGATATTTTTAATGAATAGAAAGCACTCGAGTATATGAAGGCGTTCTAAATGCAAGTTGTTCCGCCATTAATAAGGCAGCTTTGCTAAACAAAAGCGAATTTGCTCTGACTACAATTGAGCTCCATGTCTTCTAACGGTTGTAATTTCATTCAGATAGTGAGGACCGTTGCTACGTAGTATGAGAAAAAGAAAGGCGTGTCAGCTAGAAACTAAATCCAACAGTACGCTAAAAAAGTACGTTTTTTGTGGGAAAAGTTTCCTGATTAATGAATATCGGCAGCACACGCATTGTCACGTCCAAATGGTGCCAGTAGTTTGTAGTGGTTGCATAAACTTACTAAGGCGGAAATGCAGTGGCGTAACGTACACCCCCGCATCCCGGGGGACCCAGGGTTCTAGTCGGCCCAAAGCCTGACTGACGCCAAGTACGTAACACTTTGTAAGATCCAGCTTGGGGCCCAAAACATATCTTTGAAGTGGTGGGCCTTAATTTTCTCCGATACGCCACTGCGGAAAGACATGGAAGAAAACAAGTGTAAGTGAATAAGATGTGTTGCAGTGGGTGGAAGACATCATTCTCAGTAATCGCAGAGTAAGTGTCGCAAACATTCTACAGGGGCTGGGAATATCCATGGGCGCTGGTAATGGATTGATCCAATACCACCTGAATTAATTATCGCATATTGTGTTCATGATGAGTTCCTTGTTGTTTAAGTGCCAAATGCGAAAGAGTAATTTTTACGGCTTCTCTGAAATCTTTCAACGTTAGTCTGTGGATAGCACTTAATTTCGTACAGTATGGGTGATGCGATATGGGTCCATCACTTCACCCCTGCACGAAACAAGCATCGATGGCATGGTGGCCACATATTGCTAGTGAGAATAAAATCCATTCCCCCATCAGCGTGTAAAATCATGCCTTCCCCTCACCTCCTCTATTTCTAATTTATGTGAAAAACACAACTATTTATGTTGAATAAAACTGTGAAACACTAAGGTTTGCACAAAGCTTGTGAAAAAACAAGACTCGTGAGAAGTTAAGCAAAAGGCAGGGACGTCTTAAGGCATAGGCCAAATGGACCCAGGGCCTCGCCCTCGGTGGGGGCCACATTTTGTTCTCGACTCAGTCTTAGTAAGATCATGATCTAAACAATTTTAATGGTCAAATATTATTTCCTTACATATTCATTGAAAAACAGGGATTTTCAAACTGTAAGTCAATTGTCAAGAGTGTCAAGACTGTATTATAATCTGATGGCAGTAGCCCATGTCTAAGCTTAGGCTTTTGACATTCAACTCACTTAGTCGAAATGCGGCCATCGGTCGTGCCAATCTTCTGCCTAGGTTTATGAGATTGTGAGTCGTGTACATTTGTTTCTTTCAAATTATCGTTTGTACGAGTATCGACAATGCATATTGTCAATACTCGTACTCACTGTCTACTTTCAAAGATCACAGGTAGGGTCGACTTTTACATAAGGACCATGGCCTAAAAAAAATATTCTCTGGGTCCAGGGCCTCAAAAAAGCATTGTTTTCTTGCACAAAAAGGCGAGCATAACACAGCGTTTGACTCGTTGTTTTGAATGGGAGATTTGGCAGCATCCACCATGAAGTCTCATCTTGCTATCTGTGTCTTTCATGTTTTCAACGATGATAACTTTAACTGACTAAGAAGAGGATCAAAAATGTTAATACATCAAAAGATTGGGGCAACATTATGAAAAATGTTTCCAGAAACTTCAACATTATGCAGATAAATATTATGCTGTATGTTTGTCAAGTTATACTATAGCACACTTCTTAAAAAAGTGTTTTTGATCTTCAATGTTCAAGTGCAACTTGCTTTCTGAATACTTAGTATTAATTCGAACAAAACTTCATTTCATTAACCTCTAATATGCTTTTGATTTTAAAAGTTCTAATTGTCTATAAAACTAAAAAATTATTTGAATTTTTACTTTTTTCTCGCATTAACCACGTCCACCTTATAACTAACTTTATGTGAAAAATTATTATTTTTTGATAGAATTTTTAAAGCGTATTACACACAACGAAAAATATTCTGTAAAAGTTTCTTTGAATGAAAATATCAAATGAATTTGTCAAAACAATCTCTAAATTTCATTCGCCGGATTAAATTCCGAGTTCCATATAAGCACAATTTATCCATTATACACACCACGGAAATACAAGGTTTAACACAACGCTACATTATTTCAAACCGAAAAGAACTACTGCACATAAGAGACTCAAAACACAATTCCTTTTCCCAAATCAAATTCGAAACAGAATATAACGCTCTTCCTCTTTTCTTTCCCCCTTTTATTTCCTTCCGCGAGAAAGTGTTTTGAATCCTCATTCTCTGTGAAAGAGAGTCTATCATTATCGTGCAAATAAGTCATGTTGTTCACTTTAATTAAATAACAAAGAAACCGTTTTTAAAATTCCACGCGGATGTGTTTTCCCGGGGAAAAATCGCGAGGCGAGTTGAGTCGTAGTCGTTCTGCTGGGCCAGTCCGTTTTTAATTAAACAATATGTCTCAGAACGCTGCAACAAATAGCTCCCAAGTGGACTTCTGACTTCCTTTCAGAGAGATGCAATTAGACCTATGCCGTCGCGTTTCTACCCTAAATTATTCATTTACGTTTGTTACCAACCTCCTCCGACTCCATTCTAATAGCGCAATCAATAGGGATACACTGCACCCCCTCCCCCCTCGGAGGAACAAAAAGCAATAGGGATCATTCACAAATTCAGTATTGTAGTCTTTACCATTCGTATATATAATTCAACAAATGTAAAATACCGATATTAAATTACTTATTTTTGACATAAATGCGGATTGATACCAATCGATAGTTAATTAAAAATGTTATTACATACATGAATAATTAAAAAGTGCTACCATGAGTTAAGCAAATGCACGAACTGAATATGTAATTAATAAAATATGTAATGGTTTATTACATATAGAAATAAATTTTCATCTTTATTTATAAATTTTTATATATCCAAGGGAAAAATGGCTTACTTTATCATATAAGTCATTTGATCATCACTATAAATTTCATGATCTAAGTAATATTTTGTAAATTCCAACTCAACACTTTTTGATATAAATAGTTTTCTTCGCACTCATTTGTTTTATTTTAAAATGATTTATTTGATTTAAAAAAGTAAATATAAAATGAGTTTTTCCTTGATAAATACTTGTTAACATATAAAAGAAAATTGACTTAATTACATATTAAAATAAACCTAATAATTTAAAAGTTCTGAAGTCGATTTATTTATATTACCTATTTATAATTGTCTGGCTATTATTTGGATAATGCATGAATTGTCAATTTGTCCTCCAAATATTTTTCACGTTAAAATAGTCGTTAAAACATTTTTTAGCGTATTAATTTTGTAAACTGTCTGATAGTTGTTATTTTATAATTGTAAAATACTCGTTTAAAAAATCGTTTGCTACATTATGGTCCATTTGATAACTGGTTCCGTAATTGATTTGTAAAATATAATTTATGAAAAGCTGTGACTTCCTGTAGTTGTTAGTACCTACAGTTGTCTCTAATCTGTATCTCTTTTAAAAAGTGTATATTGATTTTTATTAAAAAATATTCTTCTTAAATCGTTAAAACTCTTTCTTACATCGCCTTCTATAAAACAATTTTAATTTTATTACGTTTATTGTCTTGCAGTTTTATTTTGTCTTAAATATACTACATACAGCTTATTTATTACTGTTTCTGGAAACCAGTTTGATTCTGAAAGTCTCTTCAAACTTTAAATTCATTTGATTTAAAGAGTTCCGATTAAATTCACACACATATGCATAGTCACACTTATTTGCATACCTCAAATGCTCACAAATATTGTTCAGAAATTACGTATTAAAAAAATAGTTAAAATGCGCTTCATTTCCAATACTCCTTTAAAAGGATAAAAGTACTATATTTACCTATGAAAATGTTTAAAAAGTTTGGGATACGCTCCCAAATGAGTTATATTTTCTTGTAAATGCATTAATTCAAAAGAAAACTTTGCGTTAAATATAATTATCTAATTAATTCAATTAAAGCTAACTAAATAGCTTTTTTCCTAAACATCTTAATGATATAAAGCGGTTAATTAATATTGCTGCTTAGTGTATCATAAAAAGTTGTATATAAATTTTAAAGCATTTATAAGGACAAATATTGAAATAGCTTCTTTTTATTTTTAGTTATAATGCGTTAAATAAGCATCCAGTAGTATTTTTTTTTCATCTTCTCTCTATATAATCATGTTATAATTATTTAGAGAGAAACAAAGTAATCCCCCCCCCCTTTTGTCTCTAAAATTATTTTTAAGGCAACTTATGGTTTTCGACAGATGATATATGAAGTAAATTAACTATATATTTCATTTTACTATTATATTCTTAAGCCGTCACTACAAATGATTTAAATTACATTGTGTTCACATGAATTAAAAAAAAACCTCAGAACTAATACATGACAATTTATTGCTAAAATATGTTATATATTGAACTTTTAAAGCGGTTAAGTGTTTTACTTGATATATAGTACGATTATTAAATGAGCATTAAAATTGAGTACAAAAAAATGGAAGGAAAAATACATTAGTATCATAATTTAAAATACTGATGAAAATATTACTCTTTTTTTTTTCAATAATATCATGCAAATGATTATTCAAATAAACTTACAGCTTAAAGGTAAAATGATAAATTAAATACTTTTAATTTTGTATTCCTTGTTTATTAAATACATATTATATGCATACAATGCCTGTATAAAATGCTACAAAAATTAAAATACTTACATTAAAATAAATTGAAAATATAAACAATATATTCCTTATTTAAGAAAAAAAAATAGTGGTTGCAATTATTTAATGGAGCAAAAACTTTTTATCCTGAGGGGGAGAGGAGCTTTGGTACTTAAGTAGTTATAAATTACTTTAAAATTTATTGCATTCAAAATGCACTTGTTGTTCAATAAGTAATATTCTGTAGCCACATATATCAGGTATATTTTTTATAAAAGCAATATTTTTTTAATACATTGGAAATCGTTTTACACAAAATTGAGGGGACTGAAATATTTTTTCATGTTAAAGAATATTGCAAAAAGAAACATATATTCAGCAAAATTAAGCTTATTAGATACATTTTATTTACATCTAAAAAGCATCTAATAAATCGATCGAGAAATCTTCATTTGCTTCGATTGCGAGTAAATATTTTCAAAACAATTGTTTTCGGTTAAAAAAAATTTCAAGTTTTTTTATAATCCTTTGATTACAAGTGTCTTGCAGTCATGATCATAAGGCTGCATGACAGGCAAAAATATAAGCTTTATAGATTTCAATACAACATTAGGGTGAGCCGGATAATTATCAATATTCATTGCAACAGTACGCTTTTCTCGTTAGAACCACCCTTTTAAATTTACGATCCAAATTCTAAAGCGCACTGATGAGAGGTTAGATGTTTTTGTGTGACGTTTGCAGGGGTGGAGGCTGAAAAAGTAGCTTAACTTAACTCAGTGGCGCAACAGCCAATGAGGGTCAAGGCCTACTGAGTCCAACTCAATATACGTGACCTTGGGCCCTGAGGTGCATGAGCAGATGTTCCGGTCAGTGGTCAATATGATGCGCGAAACCCTTCAGTGTTAAGTTCCCAAGCAAGCTTGGTACTCATTTAGCAACCCACTGAAGGGATGAAAGGCTGAGTCAACCTTGCTCAGCCTGGGGTTTGAACCTCGGACCTGTGGTGTGGAAGCGCGATGCACTAACAACTCAGCCACTGAGCTTCAAAAGTAGCATAGGTAATAAAAATTGGTTCGTGTCACAGAGTATTCCGAGATTTCAAAGGCAAGTTAACCTCCTTTCTACCATACACACACACAGATGAAATCTCCTCTCTTTCATATTTCACACCCTTCTTAAATCTCGCCTCCCCGGCTGGTGTTTTCCGTATTTTGTTCATTCCCAGAAGGGAAATCTTTTCGTGTTAAGCGATTTTCGTTTCGTATTGAGAGAAAAATGCATGAAAATACATAGTAATTTGTCGAGTGAGTGAGTGAGTAAATATTAACGTCCCACTGTTCAGCTGCACGAGGGCTTTTGAGGACGGTCCGCGTAATTTTGAACCATGGTCAAGTGACGCGGACGACACCTGAGCTGGCACCCCCTCTCCTAACTACCACACCAACGGGAGGACGTTTGAGCTCTCGACAGATTTTGCGTGTATCGCTCCCTTACACGGCGGGTCTTCAGTGGTACTAGGATCGAACTCATGAGATGCTAGCCACGATCCGATGCCTAGACCACTTGGCTACCGCGGCCACAGTAATTTGTCGAAACCGTTGTATTATTTCGTGTTAACCGATATTTCGTCTTAAGCGTTTTCGCGTTAAACTTATTTTATTGCGTGTTATTTAATATTATTACTTTATTAAAATGATTACTTGTTTATAAGAATAGATGGGTGTGTAACAATGTAGTAAAATAACTACGGAGTGATCTTATTTTATTTTAAATGCAGTTGAATATTCATACTTTCCCCCATTTTTTATTTGTATTCACCGAAACTAAAACATGAAAAGTTTTATAATACATCATTCGGGAGTACTTTATTTTAAACGGGTCTTTCAACTTTTGAATGGAAGGAGGCATTGGCCTTGATCCACGAGACGGCAACTCTTCTAAAGTTTCTGAAAAACGTTCGATCCCAGTCGAAATGGAATCTCCAACAGAAGATGCCCAATCCGAATTTATACGTTCGAAATATAAAACTTCCTCTCAGTCAAGCGAACATCCCTTTTTCTTCACTCAGATATATATATAAATTTTTTCGAAAAGAGAAGACTTAGGGAGGAAAAAAAGGAACACATTTTTCTTCGAGTAACTTCAAACGACTTCGCGAGTATTCGCTGAAACAATGACCCAAAAATCGTCTGCGTATAAAAGTATAACGTAAAAATAAAACTGAAAAAAAAAATAGAACGGGTGAGGGCTTGTCGTGCAGACGTTATAAAAAGAGAAAACGAAGAGATGTGAAGAGAAGAAAATACAGGAAAAAAATAAATAATAGGGGGAAGAGAGGGAGAAAAAAAAAGAAAGAATTTGAGAGCGAGGGAAAACGGAAGGAAGTATAGGAAAGCGAAAATACAAAAGATGGTGTGGCAACACTTCGGAACAAAAACAAAAACTGTTCACTTCATACTGGGAGGGGGGGGGGGTAGGAGTTGAGGGGAATCTTTGAAACTTGTAAAAGGTAAGCGTTTATGACAAAAGAAAAAAAGAGAAGGGGTGTAGAGAGAACCCGAAAACTGGAAAAACAAAACAAACTGATGTTAGCCGGAAACAAAATCGTGAAAGAAAGCTAGGGAGGAAAAAAATTATTGTTGTACTAAAAGAAAGTGTGAAAGAAGTGAAAAAAATTTCGACTGACACACTGAGGTAGCTACTTCATTGTTTGAAAAAGCGACTGTACTTATATGTCGACAACTATTGCCTGGTGTGATTTTTTTTAAAATCTTTTTTTGTATACTCGAAGTTGGAAGGAGTGGATTGTTTTTACAGTTGGGGAGAGAAAAACTTGTTTCCGTATGAAGTATCGAATGAAAGGCGGTCAGATTGAAGGGAAAGAAAAAAATGGAAAGGTAAAAGTACCTTTTTAATGTTTTTGTAATGTCCACTACACTTGTTCGCGAGTTATTTCTTGCGAGTTTTTCGTCGAATCGAATTTTCTCTTTTAAGTAGGAAAAATTAACTAATGTTAAAACTGCAATTAAATTTTAATGTGCCGTTTGATGATTGTTGATTAAAATTTAAAAAAAAAATCTTTCAAATATTTTTTTCGACGTTCTTGAAGATTTAAAACATAGTTAGGGCTGTTTATTTATGCGCGACAATGAAGTTCATAAATTTTTCTTAGGGGAAAAGAATTATATATTTTATAAGGTGTGTAGTTTTTTTTAGACAGTGTACTTCATTGATTTTCAATATACATATGGAATTACAGTTGACTCTCGATAATTCGAAGTTGAAGGGACTAATGAATAACTTCGAATTATCAAGAATTCAAATTACCAAGAGCGTAAAAAAATTCTCAGAATACACGATGATAATTTTGTTTCTAACACATTTAAGTAAGAAACTATGTAATAAATCAATTGTACATATCTATAAAATTATTTTAAAGTATTTTTAAAAAGTGCATATTATACAGTATAAATATTTTACAGAAGTTAAAAGTCTTGTATTAAAAGAATACGTTCCATACATTCATACACAATCCTACGCACCTCTTCTTTAAAATAGCGGACCATCCTTTCTGAACATATATGTAGCAAGGCCACGTATTAAACGAAAGAAATGGGCGTCTGACAGCAGATGTATGTGGTGTATTGTCCCCTTAAAGGAATGAAAACAATAAGTGTCTTTTCGCCTGAGGAATAGGAAAACACTAAAAAGGGGTAGCAGACAGATGCTCATTAAAAAGGCTATGTTACAGGGGAGACACGTAGAGACAACACAACGCAAAACTTATAAGCTCCAACCTGTTTATTATAGGACTGCAGATGACAGTGAGTGTTCGAATTGTCGAGAGTTTTATAAGATAACTTTGAATTATATCGCGTGTTGTAGTCTGGTCAGCCACATATTTTACTTCGAAATATTGAGTGTACCAAAACGTATGGTTTTAGTTCAAAATATCAAGAGTTTTTCTAGGGACTGCGCATATACTTCGAATTATCGAGAGGTTCGTACTATCGAAGGTTTGAATTATCGAGAGTCGACTGTATATTATTTTTTTCTATGTTCAAGTTAAGATAATTGAATGTAAATATTTAACAAATTACTTACTTGCGTCACTGTTCTAAAGTTTAATTACTCATTTTAAGCAAGGGATGGAATTTTCTGTATATTTTGAAACAAGTTTTCTGCTTCTACTCAGAAAATTACTTGAAAATATCAAATAAATAATTCAATATCAAAATTAGCATGACAATTTAATCACACAAATTATTCGTCCTTTATTTTAAATCTTTTTTCAAAGCTTCTACTGTGTTTCATATTTTCCTTATAAATTTTAGAATATTGTTTATGATCGTTGTTATCTATTTTTATTTAATTTATTAAAAAAAACTGTGAATGAAACTGTTACTAAGAAAATATTCTCGTAGAATTTCGAAGAAATGCAACAAAATATTTATTACTTGGGGTAAAATTCTTACCGTGATGTTTGGTTAAAAATAGCATTATCCGGTTGGAATAAATGTCAGCAGTGTCTAGGAGTATAAATCTTCACAATTTATTACATTTCTGAGGTGTCTGAACCAGACAAATAATACTAAAAGTTTTCCCGCACCAATTTCTAGTGCAGCAATTTGTTTATTCTGTATTATTTGGTCGTTGCTGTCACTAAACCAAAAATATATTGTTTAAAATTAAATTAAATAAAAAATGTGTTAAATTTGACTACTGGTTTAATGCCAGAGGGTGGGAAGTGAAATCAAATGAAACAAGCTGTGTAAAATATTTTTCTTGGTAAAAATTTTAAATATATACAGTCGAATCTCGATAATTCGAAATTGAAGGGACCAATGAAAAACTTCGAATTATCAAGAAGAGTAGGAAAAAACTCCCAAAATACACGAAAAGAAATTTTTTTTTTTTTGCACATTTAAATTTAAAACTATGTAATAAAATAACACAATCGTACATACGTCTAAAATTATTTTAAAGTATTTTTAAAAAGTACATATTATACAATATAAATACTATACACAGAAGTTAAAAGTATGCTGTATTAAAAGAATACATTTATGAATTAAAAACAACTATTAAAGGAATACATACTATACATAATTAATTTTTTGACGAAAAAATTTGTTATCTTTTTTTTTTTGTTTTAGACATTCAACCTAACTTATCAATAGATTTTTCTAGAATAAATGAAGCTTGAAAAACTTCCGCATCAACATCATTTTGAAGGAAAACGTTGCGTAGTTTGTTAACTGACACTTAAGCTTCTGTCAGAGTAATCTAAGTCAACTTCGATGGTCATGAAAGGGCCTACGTTACAGGAGAAACAAGCAGAAACAATACAACACAAAAGATATAAGCCCCAACCTGTTTTCTACGACTCTATATGATAGTGAGTGTTTGAATTGTCGAGAGTTTTACTAGATCACTTCGAATATTCGAATATATTGTTTTAGTTTGAACGACTGTATCTGTACTGCTGGCAATCTAAGACATTTATGAAGAACAAGATGTGTCAAAATCAGATTTATTATACACATAACCTAATAACTCAACGGTGAAATAAATGAAAAATCAGCAGCTCTTTTTCGATTTGCGAAACACGAAGAGGTCAGTATATTCCATTGCAGATGATAACTACTACGAAATACACCGGCATCAATGGAAAGATACTTTGAATAAGTTCTTGGAATATGTCTGCCCATGCTGCTTCCACAAATTTAGAAACTGCGTGACATCGGGTGTGGCATGTTGAGCCAAAGAAACAATGGAACTAGTGGGAATGAAGAATCATTGAACATTGTGGGCTTTCTGCAGGTTCACATTAATATACTGAAATTTGGCCACATTCAAGCCCTAAAAGTAAGGGTGTAATGGGTTCTATTCGGGTCTTCTGCTAATCCTCTTGCGGAAAATATTCTTAAATTGTGATTTTAGTTTAAAAACCGCTTTCCATAGAGATGATTTGATTTATGCAAATGTATCTACTAATTTAGTGCAGTCGTTGAGTATGCTGTATAATGGTTGAGAGTTGAGCGTTAAGCTGAAATCCAAGTGTTAGTAAGCAGTGACTGGTCGCGTATCTTAAGAGTAATGTTTGACGGAGATTTCATCAAAAGAAGTGGCGCTAAGTAATCAGACTTGGAACTGAACGAGCTATCAGGCTGTGGCAGGATCATACAAGAAGCTTTAATCAAGATACGTTCCTACCATATTTAAGTTATCTGATTACGAGTTGGATTTCTTATTGTTTCCAGAGTTAAGGTACAAAGTTGTAGGTTTCGTAAAGTGTTAAAGATAAAATTAAATTAGTTATTAATGGTCATGCTGGCTTCTTCCTCCAACCCTCTCACACCCGCGACCTCCGGGTCACGACAAGAGGATGGCACGAAAACAGAAATTTAACCATTAACCAGTGGTTGTTCAGCGAGAGGAGTAAAATCCACAATGTCCCCTCTCAAAAGAGATTAAAAACCGGTAAGGTTGTCCATAATATTATAGCCATGTGACCTCTCACCCAGAAGCCACCAGTCTCTTTTATAACTACCGTGATGTTTGCAAATCCTGATTCGTTCGTCTCGTTCTCAACTCATCTTCAAAAAGATCATGATCCAAATAATTTTAAGCATCAAATGTTATTTCTGAACAAATTATTCGAAAAACTGGGAATTTCGAACTCTTTGTCAACTGGCAAAAGTGGCAAGACAACGTTACTATGTCATGTCGTCGTCCGTGTCTTAGCCTAGGCCAGGTGTAGACATTAAGTCGATCGCGGTCGACCGTGAACCACCAAGACATTTTGGGGTGATCATCTAAAGATTAGCATTTACGAGTAGTTAAGATATACCGAAATACACAAGATTAGCTTACAGTAGCCCTCTGCAGATTACAACGATAAGCAACTAGCTTTAGATAAAAATGTTGTATTTTTTAATGTATTTTGAATTGTTTCGTAACAAATGCATCTTATGTTTGTGACTATTATTATTTTGTCTGCATCTTGTGTTTTGTTTTATTGTAATGTAGATAAGTACATATTCCGTGTTTATTATTAAGTTATAATAAATATTGTATACCTTTTCCGTACCTCACCACGCCACTGAGTGAACAACGACATCTTGAAAAAATGAGTAGTAGCCCGTACACTGGAAAAGTTTGCTTACACCAGGCATAAGCCAATTACTATATACCATTATTTTTTAATCATTGAATCGAAAAATAACTGTCTGTCAAATTGGTTTGTGCTTAATTTTGTGAGATTGTGAGTAATACATTTATTTTCGTTACGGGTTACCTTTTGAAAGAGCATTTGATAACGTATGCTGTGTACTATGGACTTAATAAGATCTCAGGTAGGTCTACTTTTGCTAAGGCTCAAAAAGTCTTAGGACGACACTGGTACCTCTCACCTTTCTATACTTTAATTTATGGAAACATAAAAAATATATAAATAAATGGTTCGTCTAAAAAAAGAAAACATTTATGTATATTTAAGAAAATGGTGGTTCTTAACATCACTTAATAATTAAGAATGGTAAATTAATTATATGTTGCTCTTTGACGATTCTTGACATTTTCCGAATTTGTGACATCACACAATTCAAATAAAAAAGATTAAACGACAAATCCTCATTCACGCTAATTCTACTTCGTAATGTAATCTTTTATCACATTTATTTTTCTAAAGCTCAAAACTTTGAAATCCGAACTGAAAAAGAAAGAAAAAGAAAACGTAGAGAAAATCACTTTAGAAAGAGGCATGAGATGGGAGAAAAGAAGCAAAGCTTATACAACTAAAACTTAATCCGCTTGTAAATTCTATATCTTTTCTAAGGAATCACTGTCAACGCCATGGAGCCTTTTCAGACTGTCGCCAACTCGGATTTCCAAAAGGCAAAACAGAAAATAAAAGAAAAATACCCCAGATAAATCCACGTGCTCTCGTCCTAACGACTATATATCTATATCTATATAAACCATTAAAAGTTTGCGAGTTATTTGTTACAAAACCTTTCTCTTTTTTTGAGAAACGCTAGAATCTCTAACAACAATAGTGATTTAAAAGAAAATCAGGGACAAAAAAGTAAATACTCTAGTACCAAGACAAAAAAGGGACAAAAATAAAAGAAGTAAAAGAGTAAAATTAAAAACAAATGCAGCATAGGTACTCGATAAATCCACGGGTCGAATAGAAGTTGTAGCCACTCTGAAGTCGTTTTTTCTTTTTCTTTCTCTTCTTTTGTTATTTCTTTTATTTTCAGGGAGTTACCTTCGGGGTACGTTATAGCAGTAGCTTCAGTCTTGTCGACTTGCATTAGTTCTCTGAGTGGGAATTCCTCTTGCCATTGGCCATTTCCTATAGGTTCTGTTGTTCTCGATTGATCCCTTATTTTCTTTATTTTCCCCTATATATTTTTTTATTTGCGCCTTTTTTTTTGCTTCAACACACTTATTTTAGGGAATATTGGTAAAAGTCGAAAGAAAGGACGAAAGGGACTTTTTTCCCTTTCTGTATGTGACCTTGATCGTTGAAAATCTGTATGCTTACTAGTGAAGTTGTAGCACTTCGCTCTCCCCCAGACTGATTGATTGTCAGGTGTGGGGTGTACTTTGGGTTTCAAGAGCAGACGCAGTGTTTGTTCTGCTATAGTTAATTATTCTGAGAGGAAACTTTTTATTTTATTATTTGATTAGTTTCGCATCTTTGTTGTTGGTGCAATAGTTTGTAATGCTAGGCATTTCAAGTTAAATGCTACTAATAGAAGTATGGAACATTTCTTCCTTTTTCAAAGAAATTAAAATAAAATACTTTCTTAGAATATTATATGGAATGTTTCATATATAAAACGAGAGGGGGGGGGGAATTCTATAGAAAATATATAATTCTATACTTTTATTTCAGCACATCCTTTTAGATTCTAAATAAATAAAATACAATAAGGGTGGGCAGACATTTACATGGTACGGGCTACTTCTAATGTTTAAGGTGTTGCGGTCCACCTAGTAGCGTAGATGTGGTAAGCTACAAAAGCTGCAATATTTATATTCTAACAATAATAAATGCATAATTTACACAAACCCACATAATTACAATAAAAAACTTACTCTTCTAAAACAACGTCTTAAGCAAAATGCAGGATACAAACATAATAATTTTCCCACAAAGTTAATAATATCGAATGATGCATTTATCATCAAACAGCTCAAAATACATTAAAAAATAAATGCATTAAAGTTGTTCTCGCAGAATTTTATAGTCTCGGTAGAAGACTCAGTCTGTATACTGTCCGCCCCAATCTTGAATATCTCGGTACATAATTACTAACTGTTAATCTTGCACAGGATTCCAAGCGGTCGTCTGTGAAATGCGAATAATATGTTGTCTTAATTATATTCATCGTTGAAAATGCAGATTTATACGGGTAGGTAGTGTAAGAGAATGATGTTAACTGAAATGTAGCTTTTTTAAGGATACTTTACTTCGTCCATTAACCGATATATGTATGATACGTTCGCTGCCAGGTACTTCTATCGCGGGATGTAATATCAACACAAGAGTCCCATCCCGCGGAAGCGGGAATTGTGGGGTGATGTTTCAATAGCCAATCCCTTGTTATTGCGGGAAGAGCTGGCCATCGTTAATTTTCCCCATTAGTCCGAGTATGGGGGGAAAGCGCCTTTTTTTCGGCTAACATCGTTGTGATCGTATTTTACCTCTATAGTCGCAGAGAATGGGTTAAGCGTCATCTTGTGCTTCCAATAATGGTACATAGGGACGCCTTAAGACTCTTTGAGGCTCTGAGCCCAGAGAAATCTTAAGATTTTTGAGGCCCTGGGTCGTTATTCAAAAGTGGGCCCTACCTGAAATCTTTAAAAGTTGACAGTATATAACATGCATTGTAAAGTACTCGTTCAAATAGTAATTTTATACAAATAAATGTGTATGACTCACAATCTCAAAAACCTAGACACAAACTGATTCGACCGATGACCGCATTTCTATTAAATGAGTTGAATGATTGTTTATGGTATTAGGCCTAGGCCTAGACACGGACAACGGTCATCGTATAATAATGCAGTATTACCACTTTTGCCAAGTGACATGCAGTTTGGAATTCTCCTGTTTTTTGGAGAATATGTACGGGAATAATATTTGACCACTAAAATTATCCGAATCATCATCTTACTAAAACAAAGTCGAGAACGAAACGAGGCCCCCACTTAAGGCGAGGCCCCGAGCCCAGTTGGCCCATGCCTTAAAACGTCCCTGATGGTACATGTCTACACACAATCGGATGCATTGTGAAAAGCTGATACTTAAGTCTTAACTGGCGTTGGTGTTCCTCAAATATGTTTATTTTATTATGTGCGTCTTAGGTCTTACGTGAAGGCGGTCGCCCCAAAATGTCTTGAAGGTCCACCGGTTGATCGCGATCGACTTAATGCCCACCCCGGAATTACAAAATGAAAAAAATACGTGTTATTATTATTTTTTTTTCGTTGGTTCAAAAGTAGCTTGCCCGCTTCTTGTCCATATTTGCGGGTTCGATCCCGGCTGGAGTCGATAGTTTTCCTGGATGCGGAAATCGTAAACAAGCATGTCATGTGATTATGTGGCATGTAAAAGATGGTGCCTGCAATGAAATAAATGGCTCTCACACTTGGGATTTGCCGTGTCTGCAAAGGCTATTCTGTCAAAATGCAGCCCATTGGAAAGAAAACATTAATTTTTTTAGTGTATTAAAAATGGTTTAAATAAATAATTCATATTTTTTATGATAGTTGTGGGATAAAATTTCCAATTGATAAAACATTTTAAGTTATCGAAAGATGCATTTTCATTAAAAATAGAACAAAATATTTTGTTTAATAGAACTTCCTGGTGATTTTAAATGCTTTTTTTTATTTATCTCAAAGGTTGCTTCTGGTATTCTTCTTTCCAAGGTTGTCTGAAATTGTGTGTTAGGAACATTGAACGTAAAGATTTATTAGTTCTTAGTTCTGTAAGTCAGTAGCGCAGAGTAACAGAAAGTCACCGGGAACGAACAGAATAAAATTGCTCTTTTGACCATGTGGAGTCGAATTTTCTTCTAAGAAAACATTCCAACACCGCATCCAGTTTGGGTCATTTTTATAAAAAGAATCACCTACATAAAGAAAAGTTATAATTGATACGCATTAAGTTTTTTTGAAATGTCAAATCATTGCATGTTCAATGTTCAGTTGAGGATTGAAATTTTTCACGCACATTATTTCAGAGGCTTAACTGTTTAAAAAAATGTTTTATCATCTTATCTCCTGCGATATCCTCTGCCAGTTTCATGATCGAATTGAAGTTAAAGTCCTTTTAACTCCTTTCTTGTGATATCAAAAAGCTCATAATATAATTTTAAAAGAAACGAAACTTTTTTTTCTTTATTTTATAAGTGCGGTTTTACTATGTTTCTTCAATTCTGCTCAATTTTTCGGGGTCAATGTTCTTATGTTGGTGTGAAGTTAGGAGAGTGGATCGCGGGTTTAATTATCTTTCTTATAATTGAATCGTGGTTTAAATTTTAAGGTCCTTCACCAATAAGTAGACCTAATGTTCCATCTAGATAAGAGATTCCAAAACTTTTTGTCTCATAGACCCCTTGCCATTTTTTCGGTTTTGGGTAGAACCCTGCTTACCTAATATAGAATTTTTGTAAATTTATAAACTTAAATGTATTTTGACAGCTCATATAGAGTTACTTAACTTTAAAAGATTTAAATTTCTAACTGTAGTGAAATATAGAGTTTAAAACTTAAGAAATACATCCCAATTAAATTAAAATGTAATTAATGCATAAAACATCATCAATAAACAAATGTTTAAAGGGGAGGGATGAATCGGGTACTTCATTAACAAAGTATCAACAATTGTAACATCATTCTTGTCAGGTTTAACCCTAAATCTCCTCAGCAGTAGATCTAGCAGATATGTCTTTTAAAGCCAAAATTGCTGACATTTTTTTCTGAACTTTACTTTGAAATCTCCGTGACTGACTATTCCGATCAGTTCCTCCTATAATATGACTAGTTTTTCAATGTGACCAAATTAATTCATTGCCTACTTTGGTAAATACCATAGTCAAATCATTCTCAAACCTAGTCTCAAAATCTGAATAAAGGGCATTTAAATGTTCAACACAGGTTGAAACGTCATTTTCCTGGCAGATTGTCCGCGGCCAATTGAGAAACTGGGGGAATTCTTTATGTCCAATATTGTAGCTTAATTCTGGCAAGAAACGCTGAAATGATGGTACTTGTTTTAATAAATTTATACTGTCACCCAGAAACTGCAAATTAACCTCATTACAATTAGTACATAAATCTGTTAAATTGGGAAACTCTGGTTTCCATTTGATTAAATTTTCTTTTAAAATTTAAATTACAGTCTGGTTTAATGAGAGCCACTACTATAGACTCCCATTTACACCTCATATAACACCAAATTATTTTTTTTGAGGAGCACTGCTTGTAGCTCTTCATAGCCCCTGGGGGTCGATATAGACCACATTGGGAATCACAGATCTAGATTCTAGAGTTACCTTAATTTACAATCCTAAATCCCAAACTGAAATATTTAAGTACATATTTTTTTAGGAATTTTACTTAAGAATTATTTTTAAGAGCGGCACTTATATTTATATTATCTTTTACGAATTGCAATACTGTCTCAATTCTTATTCACAATTTTTAGAAACAATAAAAAAAGAAAAGATAGTATTTTTAATTGTACTTTTTCCTAAAAGAGATTATCACCGAAATAGTACAGGTACAGTTTGCTGTCCGACATTACAGCTTTGAATATGCTCCAATATACAGATTTGAATGTAAGCTTGAATTTCTGATGAATTTTATAAATGCAAAAGTTACGCTATTAAAGTCCAGAACATTTTAAAATTCGCAAAAAATATACTAGTTGGATATTCATAAGTATTTTATAATTAAAATGTAAACAATTAAAATGAAACTGTTATGACACTTATTCAAAAAAAAAAGAACTAGCTTCTTATAGAACGCCATATATTCATATTGTAAATATGTAGCATTTATTATTAAGAAAATATAGTTGGTAAAGTTATTTAAATCAAAATTAATGCCTTACATGACACAACAGTATCAAAGCCGCTTTTAACAAATGTCTTCATCATTTATCAGAAAATAAACCGTTTGAAGTTAAAACCGTGTACAGAATGGCTTCATTTTGTTTTTCTGGAAGTAAATATAGTTGGATCGTTAATCGTTACGGTTATAGTTTAGTGCTATTTTATGTTCCTTTGGCATTGACTGTATTTTAGGATTAAGGCGAGAAATGATGATTTATGATAGGATCTGACAATAAATATAAAAGGTAGCGATATTGCTAGACCATAAATAAGTAGCATGTATTAAGGTTATTTTGCTAAGATTTTACGTAGAATCTAGAATGAGTGTATTGGAATAGTACAACTCAGTAAAAATTATTTCCTTTGTTTATAGATATTTTTTCTTTATAAAAAAATACGTTCGTTGGTGCATTTTTAAATTTGGGTTTATAATTCAAATTATAAATTCACGTCCAATACATTTCCCAAAACATTCTTACCTTGTATAGTTTAAGTTGAAGTTTTCCCCCTTGGTTTTGAAGCAACTGAAAAGGAATATTTGATTACCGTACAACCAATGTAATTATTTTCTAATAAATTGTACGTATATTGAAAATTCAATTTTGGAGTTTTTTTATGTTATATATAAGTAAATATACAATACAGTATTTGAAATACAAAAGCGAAATAAGAGAAAAACAAAAATATTAAGTAGGGAGAAAAGCTAAGTCAAAAATTTTCTGGGCTTGCGACAATTGATTCCACCTTCACTAGACTTCGAAGCAGTCATCATAACCACACCCCTTTGCCTCTTTCCTCTCCGCCAATAAGGAAACTCCCTCTTCAGTCCAAGGCCTTCCATTCTCAGGCCCTATATATTTTTCGATATGGGATGGAAGAACTCTCCGCGTCTTATTTCCCAAAGATGTCAGCTTCACATATCACTAGAAAGACGAGAATTATCTATCAGTGGATGATAAAACTGCATTTGCATATATACCAAAGCAGCGATTCTGAAACTGTGTTCCATCGACCACAAGGGGTCCCAACGCCTTTGCGAAGGTCTCTCATTTAACGTTAAGATTTTTCCTTTTTTACTGCCTGTGAAAGGCCTCGTGGAAAAATTAAAAGATGTGCAATTCTAGACTAGATCACTAAATTGCCTTCAATGAAAAAACTCTACGAGAACGTGTATTTCATTTAAGAATATTTATACAGTTAGTTTTAAATTACTATTTCGTTATATTTTTAATTAGATGTTTACTGTTTTCTTGAAGAAAAAAGAGGTGTGTTAAAGTCTGTATAAATATCAGAGGCAGTCGTAGGATTATTGAGAAGAATCTTTAATTCCTCAACCATGTTTTCGGAGTTAAGGAGGGGTGTTCAAAATCTTAAGGGTCCGTGGTGTTAGGCGGATGCATATAAGAGGAGGGGGGGGGGATTAAAAGTTTAAGATCCGCTGTAGTAAAGAATTGTCTGAAATAAATTTTATACTTAACAGCAAAAATATTTAAAATTGTATTTATTTATACGAGTATATATATTACAAGAGCCCTATCTTGTAAGATCTTTAGGAAATATATGACGCATTTTCAAGAGCTGTGTTGTACAATTGTATCCTTAGGAGAAGATGGGGGTGGGGGGTGTCAGATAGAAGAAGGAGAATCAGTATGAAAGGGAATCTTCAGAGTAGAATTTGCGAAGATGTGTTAGGAGTAAGACAGCTTAGAGTTCAAGCAGTTGTAAAATGGTTATTTGTTGAGAAAGCGATTATATAGGTAGTGTGATCTACAATATACGGATATGCAAAGAAAATTGAGAAAGGGAAGGGCCCTTAAAAGTTCTGCTCGAGTTATTAACCCAATTACAATAATCGTTTTTAAGCTATTTAAAAAAAAAAATAAACGTATGTTCCAATAGAATTATTAATTATTTCCCCCTCCCACTTTTTTTTATTCGGGCTACAAATCTAAAAAAACTATACTTATTTTCCTCTGTTTGTCTATTGTATTTGATGTCCAGTAAAAAATATTAAATTACTTATTTTAAATCCCAGAAAACAAAATGAAATACACCCCTCGCATTGCGGGCAGGCCTATGATTCTAGGGGACCCAAAGCCTGACTGACGCCAAGTTGCAATCCTTTGTAAGATACTGCTTGAGGCCCAAAACCTTACTTTGCAGGGGGCCCCTAATATTCTCCGTTACGTCATTGATGAATAAACCAGCTAAAGGAATTTACATCTTAACAAAATTTTAGGTATTAAATGATATATGAAGGATTTTTGTAGTAAAAAATCTAAAGCTCCCCAAAAAGTGCTCAAATTGTTAGGAACTTTTTTTCCATTTTTTGGATGGTAAAATGGACACAAAAGGATTAGTTCACAAAGTTTTTTTTTTCTTCTCTTTTTTTTACTCGAACTTATCACTATTTGTCTTCTCATGTTTATAACGTGCATGATGATCATTTAGCATGCCCTATCGTTTACAGACATGTTACTCACTCTTCGGTTTACCATACTTTGCACAGCTGCTGTTTCGGAGAATGATTAATAGTCTCGCTTTTCAGACTCGCGTGTTTTGCCAGACAAAAACATGATCTTTTAAGAATTATTTGCGTAAAAACGGGAAGTAAAGAACGTGTGCCCGTTTCTTAAGTGATATAAATTGCTTCTGAACACGTATGGTCAGGTGGTCTTAACTTTAAAATCAGTGACGCAATTTAGAATGTCTTCACCTATTCCAGAGGTGTAGAATCTTTTTAACATTTGAGGTCACATTTTAATTAGGCAGTAATAAAAGAAAAGCAGTGAGACATTAATATCACAGCACAGAATAAGTATAAAAATTACAACTACATAAATACTAGCACAGTAGAGATCTGACAAGTGACACGTTGCAATAGTAATATTATAAATTGTGTGGCATTAAATTTTTCTTTACCTCATTAGGAAAAACTGATTTCATCTTGCTCTGATGACTTGAGTAAGAAAATAATCTCATCCGTGTTTTTAACACTTTTTTTTCTTAATTGTACCTCTTGTTTACGGCCTAAAATATCTTGTCATTAAAATGAAATTTTCTAAATAACGACCCACAGAAAAACTTTTATTTCTGATTGAAATTTGAACAAACTTAAATTTCGTAATGATGCCTTTAATATTCTGTATGCCTAATAAAATATTAACTGATGTTGAGTCCATGTTGCTTTAATCTTAAGAGTTAAAAGTTCCTATATTGACTGCCATATATAAGTATTTTAAATGCAAGATATTTTTCCTTTTTATCAGTATTGAACGCTTTCAACCGCTATTTTTTACTTGACCTAAAAGTCTACTAACCATAATCAAAACGCCTCGTAATGTTAAGCCCTGGTCAGATATCGAGTCCGTGTCACCTGAACTAGCACCAATTCTCTATGTCTATTTAGAAGTGATATGTGGGCTATTAGTGACGATCCTGTAATTTTGAGAACGATGGTCATGCGGAAAGGACCCCAACTTAACAACATGCCATTGTGAAGACGACTTTGATCCCTGACAGATTTAGCTTCCACCAATACCGCTACATGAACGATCTTTTAAAAATCAGGAATCGAAAAACCACCGGCTATATATATATATATACAAGCTCGTAAACATGGTCACTTAGCTACTGCAAATGTATGATTTAATTGTTAAATACTTTAAGGAAAAGGATTAAACAATAGTATTTTTGAGAAGAACAACATAAAACGTCGAATCATTACTGTTGGACTAATGCTACAGGTAACAGACCATGACGGATAGTGTGTGTCTATGTGGGCGTATGTGTGTGTATGTAACAGTAATATTATATTTAAGACTCTTAAAAGTAATCTGCGCACAGGGATATTAAACGTGGACATCTTAATGCTTGGGCCAACTGGGTCCAAAGCTCCGACTTCCAGAGGGAGGGGATTCATCTCATTCTTGACTCAACCTCAATAAAATCATGATTCGTATGATTTTAATCGTCAAATATTATTCCTGGACATATTATCCGAATATTTCGGAATTTTCGAACTGTATGGCAACTGGTGTAATAGAGGAAAGACTGCATTGTGATGACATGTGTGTCCGTGTTTAAATTTAGGCCTACTACCATTTTCCATCATTGGTCATTGAATCTAAAAGGAGCTGTCGGTCTAGTCGGTTTGTGCCTAGGGTTTGAGGTACTGTGAGTTGCATATTTTTTTGCGATGTTTGCGATGTACTGTTTTACTTAAAAGGCGTTTCAGATCTGACCTACTTTTGCAATGAGGTTGTGGGTCTCAGGAAGTCTTTTTACTTCACTTCTGCTAAAATATTCATTATGAACTCTACTTTGCTCATGCTTGTTATCTTACGTTATCTGCCTCTTTCATAAAAACCGATTTTGTTTCAAAAGTACTTAAATTCCCTTTCAAAAATGCTCGTTTACCGTTTACAATGTATCACACCCCATACCACAGTTGCGAAATACATCCTTACAGTTGTATATAGTATTTTTTTAACAAAACATTTCGTCGTGTTTTGAGCATTTAGAAGAAAAAAATACGAAAAGTATCACTTATCTATCTATAGTAGATTTGACCATCCCTGAAATAGACAACGCATCCTGTTTCATCGAGTGAAGAAAAAAAGTGGATGTTATACCACAAAAGAGGTCAAGATCCGCACCGACCAAATTTGAAAGGAAGCTCCATATCCATCAAAGCCCAACCGTAAATGGCACTCGGAGGATGTTTATTTGGCGGTCAGGCTCTTTTTACTTCATCGCCAAAACATGAAATAAAAAAAGAGTAAAGAAAAGAACTTTTAAGTGTTTCTAGCACTTAAGGAATTGAAGCATTAAGGGACGTAGAGAATTACTGCTACGCAAGACGAAATAATGCCCTCTCTGTTTTCCAGGCACTTAAGTGACGAGGAAAGCCTGAAAAAAATTACCTCCAGTGCTAAAAGAGTAGAGGGGAATAACGATTATTTTTAATGCTAAATGGGAAAGTTGAGCGGTGGTAACATAACTTTCCCATAAGGCCTGCTCTACGTGGCATTTAAACGAACTGCATCTACATTCATTCGGAAAGGGTTTGTTAGTGGACCTTTAAGTTAGTGGACCCCCTTTCGTTTTGTTTACTTCTATTCTTTAAAAAATGATAGGCGGCGTGTTGTCATTTTTCAAAAAAGTTGTAGTCTATTTTTTATTCAGAGAATGACATTAGATTGTATTGTGCTTTTAGTAACGAATGCGTTAGCACTTCAGATATTTATTTCCCTTGTTATTTCGGTTATTTATATGTATTTCTCAGTAATCGCATTCTTTTTTGAACTATGAGCAAATGACATTCCTTATACAAAATTCTAATTATTAAATCATGCAAGCGCTTAGTAAATAAGACTTATACACAAAGTGTTTGTTATTAAGATTTAGAAATGTTTGCAACTGTCACACACACACACACACATTATTGTGGCCTCTTGATTCAGATAATCATTTCATTCCTGGAAGATTATTATAACTGCTTACCTTCTTTGATTTTGAAGGTCCACTTTATTATGTGTAGCTGTTTAAATTTTTAAAATAATTTTTTGCTTAAAGTTGATATATTATTATTTATCTTCCTTTTTCCCTTAGATTGCACTTAAATGCCTAATAATTGATTATTTCTTGAAGAAAGTAAATCAATTTTTATATCATAAATTAAGAACTTAATACAATTTAATATTAACTTGCCTTTTAATCATAAACTGTAATCATTGTGCATGTTTTTTTTTAAAACTTAAAACTGCCTGCGCCATATTTCGCTTAACATGATCAATACTTTAAACGTTTTTTTTAGTCTGGAAATTGTATCAATTATAAATATACATTCATTGGATTGTACGGCGTGAATATATTTACGATACAGTGTTTTTGAATTTAGAAGGCACAAAACAGTGGCGTAATGGAGAATATTAGCCCCCCCCCCTGCAAAGTATAGGCTTAGGCACCAAGCCCAAACACGTACTTGTAGTCAGTCAGGCTTTGGGCCCCTTAGAATCTCCCCCCCCCCCGCAATGCGGGGTGTACTTTACGCCACTGATACAAAATAGAGAACGTATTTGATTTTAAAACCTACATTTTTTATTACAACTCACACACACTTATGAAATAGAGTAATGCATTAAAATATTTTGTGTATTAGATAAGCTATTGAAGTGAAAATATATCAAAATTGGAACACATTTCGAATAAAAAAAATAAGTTCGCTTTTGTTCTCTGTCCTTTAACATTGGGTGAAACAGCTTTAAGTTATAAAGTTGTGTCGTCTTAAAAATATGCTATAGATGTTTGAAATTTGATATCAACTTTGAATTCATAAATCGTATATAACATGATTTGAGTACTAAGATCCACAATTTACATTTTTAATGTATATAATATATTTTAATCTCGTTTTTGAATTCCTTTATATCCACAGCCCAAATATTAGAATGATAAATTCTAAAAATATCTTGGATTTTTTTTTAAAAAAAGTAACTATTAATATTTAGTGTATTTCTTTTTGGATTAAAATATTTAACTTTAAGGATATTTAGAATTGTGTATAGATTTAATTTTTGTTTTCTGTTTTAGATTTCAGCCTTTTGCAAAAATTTTGTTTCATCCCTGAACCTGAGCATTCAGTTTTCCCCCTGAAAGCTATGAAATACAAAGCTACAGAGCAAATCGGTAAGTGAGCTTCAGTTTAGTTTTATGTATAACACTTAAATCACCCTTATGAATGTAACTCAAGATTTAAATTTTTAATAATTCATTATAAAATCTCAGAATGATCCCGAAGGGAAGTTTTTTATTTAATATTTACTCTAATAATTCCTTAGATTCCGAAAAGAACTGAACAGTGAATATACAGTTGTGGTTAAAACAATGCCCTTTTAATAGATTATCGTCAAGAATAAAATACAATGCCTTAACAACGTTTCCAATCATGAATTTTATGCATCAATTTCGACATTTACCATTATGATTTTGCTACCCATTCACCATTATTTATTTCATCATCCTTTCATAGTTTATTATCCCTCCCTTGATTATGGGCTGCAAAATTGCTCTTAGAAGGGGGGAAGAAGCATCTCAATAACTTTAAACTATAAATTTAAGCTATTTTCATCTACTTTTTTTTGTTCCACTTGAACAATAACATCACGATAGATTTCATTATAAATTCCATCTTTCTTTTAACAAGGAGCGATAATTGAACATTTATCATGGCAAAATAACTGGCGGCCATAAATATAAGATCCTAAATTGGAGTCATTCGAAGTTTTCCCCCGCCAAAACGCTTTTAGAAGATTCCCGTCTTTATACCCTCCTTTCTTATTTTTAAAATTACTTCTCCCATCCCTTTTCGAGAATAGTCTTTAACGTTATTTACTTACATTAGAAATGGATGAAATTCTGCCTTTCCATCCTATTGTTTGGAACGAGATAAGGGCCACTTTCTTTTGACACTTAGCCTCGTAAGTTCGTCTTCTATTGTTTATAAATGATACTATTGTTCCGTCTTCTAATAATAAGAATACTTGAATGGAATTTCGAAAACCTGAGTATAAACTCTAAGCTCTGTGAGAGCAAAATTCAAGAAATTTCAATTGATGTGCGTTAATTGTGAGCGAAGGGGCATACTCATTGATAAAATTGTGTCCATTTATGAGAAATATGATTTGTTTGCGAAGTTTATTGTACTGTTGAAACTTGTTTTAAAAGTTAATTAAAAGGAATTTTGTATGCTTTGGTAATGGTATAAATGGAGAAATGTTTTTTTTCTTTCCTATTCAGCTCAAATATTGTTGATAGAATAATGTGAAAAAGGAATCATCTTAAAGACCCGTAGAATAGAATATCTTTGATTTTTTTTAAAAATAATATGCTAGTAGACCAGCGGTTCTTAAACTTCAGATCGCCGCGGCCCCCTTTATGCATCAGCTTGCCTTGGCGGACCACCAAAATTTTGAATACCCTTCTCTAACTCCCAACACATGGTTGAGTGATTTAAAGGTTCCTCAAGAGAGTCCTAAGACTGCATCTGCTATTTGTACACTTTTTTAATGTTCACTTTTTTCCTTAAAAAATAGTGAGCATTTAATTATAAATAAATTATGTAGGCGCATTTTCATCAGGAAATAAAGATGGATGCAATCGTTATCGTATTGGCGCGCTATGTGAATTAAGTTCTTTACCTTTGCACATGTGTTTCTACTTTATATATTTTTTGAAAATATTACTTTTAGTAATGACTATGCAGTTGCAAACAATAAAAAATTAATATTCTTATTCGAATCACGTGTTATGGTAAATATTCTTAAGGTATCCAAACACGTTGAAAATGACCAAATTCAGTCAAGACAGATATTTTTGTTTTATTGAACAAAGCTATCTTTTGACTTTACGAAACATACTTTGTTTTGTTTCTGCGCCACCTAGAGGCCAAGTTACAATCCATTTTATAAAGTTAGAAAAACCGGAAGTGGGTTTTTGATCTACCAGAAGTAGGCATTTAAATTGCTCGAAATCTATCATGGCGAGTCTGATAACTCAAAATATTACGAATGTATTTCTATAAAACTTTTTGAACCTGATATTTATGTTATTTTCTAGAGAATGTACTAAAATATTTCTTATTGTATGAATAATTTTTGAGTTATGGCTTGTTATTAAAGTAATGGTCTCATAAAAAATGTAACATTTTTTATAGTGTTTATTCAATCAGCTCTGAAATTTTCAAATTTTAATAAAAAATTAAAATTTTAGTACATTTTCTAGATAAATGCATTTTATTTGTTTTAGTAATACTTTTATTAATATATGTTTATTACTCTTTTTTTCTCTAACTGCTTTGAAGTTTTTCAAAAATATTGCTAAAATTTCTCTTATAATTGTGATATTTGTAAAATTCAGTTTAATTTATTTTAAATTTTGATAGTTAAATAGTAATATTTATTCGTATTGAGTCCTAAAAGAGCATTTATAATGTTTTAGTATGCTATTTTGTTAAAAAAAAGTACTCCGAACGTGTTCGGATACCTTAATGGGGACAATTTAGTGATCTTGTCTAGGAGAACACGTCTTTCAATTTTTCCTCCTGGTCTTTCAGTCTGTAAAAGAGGGAAATCTTAACATTAAATGAGAGACCTTCGCGGACCACAGCTTAAGAACCGCTGTGCTAGAAGTTTAAAAAGGGGAATTCAAGCTCGAAAAGTTTTTTGAAATTGAAATTTTTCCAAGGATATAATATAATATTCGATTTCCTTAACGTTATACAGAGCATCCAATAACTTCATTCCATAACCTCCACTTAATTGTATTGTAATTAATCCGTTTTTAGCGCGTTTTTCACATAGTGTAAAAAAAGCACTATTAGGACGCAAATTTCGTCTTTGTCCTCGTCTTCGTTCCATATTTTGTCGTACCATTTTCTCAGCCAATAATTAACCGATTGACCTCGGGTTTTCGGCATTGGGTCGCATTTGTGCCCTAGATGAGCCGAATCATATTTAAATTTAATAATTTAAAATTTTTTTTTAATTTTGTAAAAAAAAATTTTAAATTTTTTTTTTCAAGTTTAGTATTATTTTCTGTTAGTAAAAAGTTCATTATTGCATTATTGTAAAATACAACATGTGAAAAACGCGCTAAAATTACTTGGCCATGCCAATGATTGATATCTTGTTTCAATTCCTACTATTTAGCTAACTCTCTCTATACATTTATATATTTATCTTGTTCACAAATTTTCAATCGTTTATAAAATACTTTATATTCATCCAATCAAGTTGAAATAAAAAAATTTTAAACTTGTAGTGGATGACATTGATGTTAATACAGTTTTTTCAAATATTAATTCATTAATTAAATTAATTACAGGTTTTCGATGCCAACTTAGATTAGTCTCCATTGTTGCAACAATGTAACTGTTAAAACAATGACAAAAGTTGGCGTCGAAAACCGGTTTTTCAACCGAACAAGCCAAACAGAGTGTGCATTGTTGCAACAATGCAGACAAACCATGCTCTTTTTTCAATTGCTACTATTAGTTCATTCTCTTCCTATATATATACAATATATATATATTATATATAATTCGAAAATATACACAAAATAGTTATAAACCTGAGATAACTAGTTATGATAGTATAAAGTCTTAGACACAGTAGTACTATAGCAAACTCCTGGCCTTAGGAACCAGGATTGCAGGTTTGAGCAAAGTTTTGCGGCTAGCCAACCTTCACCTGTATTTGCCAATACTCTGGGCCATAGCGAAAGTAAGAAATGTCAAAAGAAGTTTAACTATTATTACAAATAAAACCATAATCTATTAATATAAAACGATAATATTATAGCCTGTAATAATTACTAGAATATGTAAAAATCAAAGCTAAAAACAATTAGATGAAATACTTTCTATTTATCCATTCAAAGTACGAATTGACTTTAAAAAAAATTTGTATTACTTGTTGTTTTGTTTTTGTTTTATAGTTTATTCTATTGTTAATAGCACTCTTGATAACTATACTCAATAGATTTTCTTATATGTATTCCAAACAACATTTTGTTCTATATGTAATATTTTAAATAGTTCGCATTTTAGATCGGTATTCAATTCAGAACTGTAAGCGTTGTTCAAGATTTAAAAATTGCATATGTATTTCATATTTTTAATTCTTAAGAACACAATCTGATAAACTAGAAAATACACTCTAACAAATTCGACGTTTGTTAGTATTGTAGTTTTTTTCTCTATGCAATTTTTTTTCCAGATTTTATATTCTTTTTCTAAATTTTAAGCAAAGGCGTTTTCAAAAGTGTTTTTTTTTTTTAAATCCATTTCAGTGTAATTTTATTATCTTCTGGTGTCTCTGATTGGTTCAGTTTCAGTGATTAATTTTTTTTCGAAATAAATGACTTATGTCTATATATTTTTCATGAGACATCAGCAAACATCGCATCAGTATTTCAGGAGTAATATTTCCTTTCAACTTTTTTTAGCATGATTTGTTTTATTTGCTTTCCTTTTATCTTAAAAAATATGTCTCCATCCATACTTTTTATTTTCAGTTTAATTTCTTTTATAGTTATCTTATTGGATGCATTTTCATTTAAAGTATTTTGTTTTTCATCGGCAGCTCTTTTTCTGAGCTTGTTCGTTTTAATCGATTTCAAATTTCTCAGTTTTAGAAAATGTGGTGGGTGTACTCAAGGGGTTTTATTTCGTTCTCTCTCTCTCTCTCTCAATTTTAATGATAATTTTCAAACTTAAGCATTTGTTTCATTTTGAAGGATGATTTCCTGCTATTCAAAAGTAACTCATTTACAAGCTTTCTCAGCAGAAAGTAGATTTGATATTCGTTTATAAGTCATTTTTCCCCCTTGGATAGGTCAAAACATTCTGAAACAAAATTTAAATTATATAAAAATAATAAATTTCTTCACTGTTCTACATTATTTTATTTTGTTTTGTTACGCTTTGACAAAAATTTCCTTACAAAACTTAAAACTAGTGGATTTTTAATTTTTCCACTTTAAAGTAATAAATTAAAACAATAAAAAATCCTCAGGATGACGTACGAAATAATGTTCCTTTTGATAAAAAATACTTAGTCATCTTAATGGTGTTAAAATTAACTTTGTAAACTTTAGAGAGTTTATATAAAAAGCTTATTGATATCAAAGATCTATCTCTCACAGACATGACCATTGTATTTAAGTAAAAACTAATTTTTACTATGTTCTTTGGAAGTGAGACTTATCAATCATTGTTTTTCTACTGATCAATGGAGCTTTGTTTTGTGATGATTATAAATAAACTTAGATTTGTTTAAAAGGAGAAGAGTTACTTCTCTGTTCCCTGTGTTACTTCCTACTTGAAGGAATACATCCTGTGCTTTTGCCCTGGATTTTTGCTTGCATTTCATGCAGAGAAAACATATGTTCCTTTTAAACAATCCATGTGTATCGTCTTGATAAGTTCCTCAAAATGCTGTTTATTTATTTGGATTTTATTTAGGTAAAATACATGAAATTATATTCAATAAGTAAATTACGTTCTGACGAAAAATAATTGTTAACATAATGCTGTTTTTCATGTAATTCAATTTCAAAAAGTTCAATTTTCATAATATCTCTTTTGTGATAATGTTTTGAAAATAAAACAAACAATGCATTTTAGCGATAGTTGTAATGGGTTCTAATCCTCTTGGGAATATTCTTTCGAGAGCGTTACATGATTATAAAACCACTTTCTATGGAAGGAACGGCGATTTATGTTAATGAAGGTTGAAATTTAAAATCAAGGGGAAAGAGGGGGGTGATTGTTGTCATACGGAGACTACAAAATCAAAGAAATTAATCGTTGAAGTTGCCAGGATTCAAGTGGAAAGGATCTGATGGATCATACTAGGTCGTTTATTATTGCTGAGGATCTACTATTTACGATAAGTACTAAATTTATTATTATAGATATTTAAATTAATATTTCACCTGACGGCTCTCATAACTGTGGTCGAATTTAGATAGTGATTTGATAGTCATAATAAAAGTATGTTTTTTTAAAGAATTTGTCTCATCCTTCGGTAAACTCTCAAAAACCTCAAATATCTCTTCTAAAGATACAGAGATTTATGTGCGTTGTAGATATTATTGAACATATCATTAGCGAATATGTTCCATACAGTTAAACGTTCGTAGTATTTATGTGAGATTATTCCTAGGTTATTTTTAAATTATGCGCATTACAAACCAACGATCCAATCTTTTTTTTTTATCAATTATCTATTTTAATACTGATTACCCCCCCCCCTCTTTAGTGTCGATAACTATATATGAGTAGGTTTAGAAAGTGTTCCTTGATGTTTTATTTATTTATTCAAAAAGGGTATCATGAAAATCTTTGCAAAATGTGTGGGATAATTTAAATTAAATGTTAGCAAATGATTTAAACTGGCTAGAGTAAGGCTAATGTAGTGTGGTTAATGTTTATGTAACACATATATTACTATTAAACTAAAACTGTTTTAACTCGAAATTTATGTTATAAAATTTAAAAAATCCAGGCTTTAAAGGGAATTTTGCGTTACAATAAAGGGCAGAAGTAATTAAACTATTCACAATTTTGCATAAAATTTGCTTGTTTAATTTCTTCAGTTCTGTGGAAAATCTTTGGCTTTTATAAATAAATTATAACCTGTATGCAGAATAAAAACACGTTATATTTTGTTTTGATATTTTTAATCGGACTATTGCTTAGAATATTAAAAATTTTCAGAATTTTTCTTTTAATTTTTTATCTAATGTTTGCTCTTTCCATTTTTCTAGTTTAACTTATTAATTAATTTAATATTTCATTTAAATATTCATTAGTGCTATAAATAATTACAATTTTTGGTAAGTTCTAAGTATAATTTTTAATCATAGAAACAGTGCTTGTTCTTTAATGTACTAAGTTAGAAGCAAATGGTGTTGATTACAAATCTGAAAATGTTTTTGTTGATATGATGTATGCATCATAATACTTCATAATCTATTAGATTCTTATAAAATATAGGTCAATTGACTCAATAGTTTACTTGTCGATTCTTCAGACAAAGTTCCTCTTCTGTGAAAAAAGTTGCTCTGTTTTGAAAATGTATTTGCCATTCTAAATCTTTTCTGCATCTTCATTTCAGTGTGATTTTATAGAATTAATTTTGTAAGGTCCTGTCTTGTTTTTAATTCATTGATATGTACGATTTTATACAATTTCATGCAATTCTTCTGTAACAAGTCCACTCTTCACAATCTTAATGAAATTATTTTTGTACAAAGTAATGAATTTCGAAAAGATTCGTCACATAAAAAAAAGAGAAATATGTTTTTCCCCCCCCCCCTTTCATCTGTACGTGTAAATTCTGATTAAAAAATAAAAGCATAATAGAACACAGATAATAATTACATTTTTTATTAATGTTGAATGAGAATTTTTATATGTAAAAGGTCCTTTGTAAAAATATCTCATTTTTTAAATAGTTTATTGTCAGTTTAAACTGATTAGGTATCCGACTACTTGCGACAATGCAGTTTTTAGATTTGTTTAGTACATTTTAAGAAAAATGTGCTAAAATTAAGAAGATAAAAAGAAATTATTGTTACTGAAATGGAAAAAAAATGATAAAAATTTACAAAAAATAACATAAACTGGGCCCAATATGTACCAAATTTTATGAACAAATTTTCAATTTTTCAATTCCGATATGTTGCTGTGTTATCCATTTTTCAAATAACCTCAGTATAAGAAATATTTTAATTTTAACAAAAACTATAGCACTTTATCTTAGTTACTATATGAAATTGCTTAGAAAAACTGTGAATATTAACAAACGGGAGTGTAAATTTTATAAAAAAAAACAGTGATTGATAAATTTGAAGGTTAAAACACGTCTACTATTATACAGAATATACACAAAAAATTTGAGTTTATTATTTTCAAAAATGTTTTAGCATTCGCTGTCCCCGTTTTAGCATTTTCAAAAAAACACATTTCGAGTAAAACGCATTTTAAAGTATGCCATATCTTGCTTAAAGTATGCATCTGTTTTTACTAAAACACTTGTAGATTTGTTCTAGTGAACGGAAAATAATAAACATGATATTTTAATAAAGCTAATAAAATGGTCTATAATATAAAATCATAAAAAAATTTGTCAATTTTTAGCAAGATTCACAATTTTAGGGTAGTTGAATACCTTAATCAGTTATTTATTTATAAAAATTTAATGTCCAAGATTAAGCCTATCTTTTCATTTACACGGTAATAAATAGATTACCGACTACTTTTTACAACGTTACCTCAAAACATCTTCATCGACTTTAAATATTTAGCTTTATTTAGTGATAATATTTTAATAAATAATTAATGAGGATAATCTGAAGGTAAAAAACACTTACAGGAATTACGAATTATAATTTTTTCACGTTTGCATCATGAATATTCAATCTTGAATTTTTTTAATAAATGTATCTTAAAACTTTATTAATAAGTTGATCTTTTACTAGAGGTCTTTTAAAAAATAAAACTAAATATTATTACTTGAGATAATTAGAACAACAAAAAAAAGAAAGAAATTTTAACAAAGAAAGCTGAAAATATATTCATTTTAATATATTCACATCGTTTTTAATCTGTTTTGTAACTCAAAAAAGCGCGTAATTTCATTGTTTATATTCGCATTTCGCTTCAGTTTATTTTAAAAGCAAATTAATTTTTAACAATGTGGGGGAAATATTTACTCGACTCCATAAAATTATTTGCAGAAACGGAATTTAATAACCGTATTTATGAAGCTTTAAATTAATGTAAACTATATTTATGCAATGCTGACTTAAAGTGTTTCAAAACTGTGGAAAAATCCTTCGTTCCTAAATTTTTTTGCCAATAAAAACAAAGAGTGTATGTGAAAATGTAAATAGAAATAGAAAAAGGGAGAAATTTCTTTACTAAGATTTAGAATAGAATAATTGAGATTCATTTAATTTTTAGTGAATAATTATGTAATATAAATTAATGAATGTTTTAATAATTCATTACATCTGATTTTTTTACGATCCTCCCGTTTATATTTAAATATATATGTTACTTGGAAATTTCTCCGATGACATCTTTTTTAGTCGTAAACTAATTAATATTTAATGGTATATTAGATTTAGAATGTATGTTAACTTGGATTAAATTGTTTTTAATTAAATCATTCTGTTTTGAAGTTTATAACTATTTATAGAAAAATCAAATCTGGAATCTAGATAAAATATCTTTTTATACTCGGTGTTGAGTGTAACTCGCAACTATTTTCTGGAATAAAAAACTTCTTCTTGTCTGCTTTCTGTCTTTATCTTTTTTTGGTTACTTTTATTTTTCCTATTTAAGAGAATAGGGTGGCAACTCAGGTGTCGTCCTTGTCACTCGACCGAGATCCATCGACAATAGCCCTCGTGTTGCTTTAAAGTGCTTAATCGAAATCTTCTATCATTTATTTTTACTGTTCAAAAGTCCACTAGAAATGTGGCTAAATTACGAGATGTACATTTTAATTGCCACTCAATACATCTAGGCCAGGCTTACGAATTTGAATGGTCGTGATAACGAGTTCGTGACGGAGTTATTGCCTCGAGTCGTAAATTTCAGCCCTAACGCTGCTAGAGATTCGTCGTTTAGAGGCTCTAATTCACGTCAAATCTCTGAAGTGCCAGTTTAAATGTCATTTTTGTCTTTTGACCAAGCTCAAAAATTAAGAGATCTGTCTCCAGTATCCCTCCTAGTGGAGCCTAGCCAAGTGGTCAAGGTCACAGACTCGTGGCCGCAATAGCCTAGTGGTCAGGGTCACGGACTCGTGGCTGGTGTATCATGAATCCGAATTAAGTGCCACTGAAGATCTGCCGTGTATAGTGCCATCACGTTAAATCTGTCGTGGTTCCAACTTCCTTCCGTTGGTGTGGTAGTTAGGAGAAGGGGTGGGGGGTGTCACCACAGGTCCTCGTCACTTAACCAAGGTTCAAAATTACGTGGTCCGTCACCAATAGCCCTCGTGCAGCTTTAAAGGCTGACGTTAATATGTCTGTCTCTCCAGTATCCCTCAATCAATCAACTAATGAGATTGATTCCTTTGCATCTCGTTAGATTGCCATGTATCAAAGTCCTCAGTAGCATCCCCGCATCGCCGGGGGGGGGGAGGTCAGGGTTCTAGGAAGCCCAAAGTCTGACTGACACCAAGTACATATTTAGGCTTTGGGCCTAAAACCTGATTCAGCAGGGGGCCCTAATATTCTCCATTACGCCACTGAAAGTCCCTCTGTATGGATGGTCTTAAAATCTTCAAAATCGCAATCTCTACACATCTTTAAATAGCGGTACATCCTTAAATTTATAATAAGGAATACTAAATTAATTTCAATTGTAATTGAAATCCCCTGTATTTTTTATATTGTATCACTAAAATGTACTATGGGGATTTCCAGCACATCCATCTGTATAATTAAGCCAAACGTATCATTCCTTTCTATGCATTCCATCGAACCCATCACGATCTCCAAACCCTGCCTTCTCTCTTTCCACCCCCGTACAGAGAGACATGACCTAAAGCCCCACGGAATAAAAGCACCCCCGGTGTTCCATACAATGTATCTCCTACCTCGTCCCCTTTGTTTGATTTTTCGTCACATTCTTCGCTTTTGAAGTCAACGTGCTACATTACGCCCCTTTTCTCAGGCAGTGCCTCTGATGACTGTATTTCCACATTACTTCCCCGTTCCGCTGCTCCCATAATGACCCGAGAGTGCCGTGACTAGATTGCCTAATGGCCTCGCTATACTTTGAGGACTAAATTGTTCAAGACGACAAAGAAGGTACGCCAATTTATGTGTGATCGGCCGGCCAATTTAATGGTCTTCTTAGGATAGGAATTAACCCATCTCCTATGTGTATGTGTGATATATAGATGCTTTATTCATTCCTTACCTGTTTGGGTTGGATGGATGGGGAAATGATAGTTATTACTCGATGTTCGATGATCCTGAGGATTTGTGGTTCGCACTCTTCAAATATTCGATTATTAATCGGGGTATTAATTCTGCCCTGGATCGATGAGTTGGATTGTTCATCTCTTTAAACAGACTACAGGACTCAAAACAATTTGAAGGAAAAAAGGTAATAAAAAAGGAATAACTATCAGACCATTAGCTACTGAAGAAAAGATTCTTTCACAGAATAATTATCACTTATCTTGTCGTTTTTGTCTTAAGAAACTTGTTACTTTTTATAACCTTTTTTTTGGGGGGGGGGGGCTTACACTCATTTTTAAAAATTTTCCTTGTGTTTCAAATTTTGATTGTAAGCTCCATGATTTAAATATTATCTTGATTGCCTAGTAAAGAATTTACGTATGGGATTTCATTTTGACAAGAAGTTTCACCATTAAGAAAAAATTTAAGAGTTATTTTGCAGAAAAAATTCATTAATAAAGATAAATTTTTCTTCTTTCAGTCAATGATTAAATTCAAGATAATAAGGAAAATGAAATGATGGATAATTCATGCGATGGGGAAAATAATTATGCAAAAGTAATGTATACGGGAGTTATGGAAAAAAGCAACATAGTGAAAAGGAATATCTCTTAAAGAAGAAAACCTTAATAATTTGCTTGAACGAAGAAAAATGAATTATAGCTCACAAGTTATTGTTTTTTTTTATCCCGGTAGCTGTGGATTTCCGTCAAAATATTCTTTAAATACAAATGTACTAACTACAAATTAAAGTTTCAATTATTTCTAATCGCAACCTTACGTGGAATTGAGTGTCAAATTCATATTCTTCAAATTCCCCATGTCTCCCTCCTGTAGCGTGACGGAGATTATTAGGGCCCCCTGCAAAATTAGATTTTGGGCCCCAAGCCCCAAATACGTACGTAGCCTCATTCAGGCTTTGGGTCCCCTAGAATCTCTACCCCCCCCCGCAATGCGGGGATGTACGTTAAGCCACTGTCTCCCCCCCTACAATTTGGGGGGGGGGATTTCCCCATCAAAAAACTAGGAACCAAAAAGCTTATTTATACACAAACACTATTACCTTCTCATATAATTCTTCTTCATTTAATTCTTTAATTATTTTAAAGTATACTTAGTGGAAATATGCTCAGAATGTAACGCACCATGGCAGTTACTAGACTTATACATTCAATAATGTACATAGTCCTCTCTTTGATAAGAGGCCTACATCCTAAAAAAACATGTAGACGAAAGCACGGATGCGCTGTTTCTGTGGTAAAAAATTAAAAATCTGCTATGGGGGCATTGGCGTAACGTACAACCCCGCATCGCGGGAAGGATGGGGAGGGGACCTGATGTTATGGCTTTGCAGTCCTTTGCAAAATCTGACTTGGGGCTCAAAATCTGACTTTGCAGGCCCCCTAATATTCTCCGTTACGCCACTAGGGGGATCTGAACTTCAAAACCCCCCCCTGTGTACTCCATTGTGTGCATTGCAACAAACCAGTTTACAGCAAGTAATGGATTCTAATACATTGTTTCTTTGGTAAATTGTATAATAAATAAAAATCTAAGAAAATTATCACTACTGTAATGTTGGTAAGCTCTTAACTCGACTTTTATTTATTTATTTTTATAGAAATTAGCTCATAAAAAGAAAAAAGTACTTTGTGAGCACTTTTTAAAAAGTTTGTTGCTAATTCCGGTTTTAATACTTCCCATACCCCAGTACCTTTTATACATGTTTGTGTTTGTCCCCCTCAGGGGCTTACATAGCCCCTCTTATGGGGAAGGGTAGTTACACACTAAGAAATACATAGATGGAAAGCGTTGAGGGGTAATCTTGTAATGATGGTTGAGTTTCCCCAGCCATCAGTGTACCAGAGTTAGAAGGAAAACTAGTCGTGTGGACATTGTTGCATGCCCTCATTGGCCAGCAGTTCTAGACCAGGTCCATGACTTCAGGCACACTCAAAACATCTAACACCAGCAAGGGATCGTCAGCTAAATCCTGCTTGGTGAGCCCTAGGCATTCTAGGATGTGTGCAAGCGAGGCGGTTCAGAAGAACAGTTGGTACACCATAAACAGTACAGTACAAGCTAGCCATATAGTCAAAACAATACAATTTATTTACAATTTTCAACAACGATACAAATTCAACAACCCAAGTTAAGAAATGTACCAATTGATAAATATGGGAGCAATAGTGAAATAGGCGAGATAATTGGAGATATAATAATAATAAATTGGATCTCTTACACTTAGCACGTCCAGGCAATACACCTTCTTATGTTTGAAGATAATTTCTAAAGTAATCTAATCCAAACTGACCGAATCCAATTTATCAACTAATTGACCAAATCGCCAATCTTATTATTAATCAAATAACCTACGAAGTGCCTTCGCCTAGCTGTACGTTATCTTACGTTAATCTTCCCTGCTATCCTTTGGCTTCTTACCTCTCTCTGTTTCTCGAGCCCTAAGGCTAATACTTAAATACACGACATAATTTATATATATCGTATCTTCTTCTTCGGGAGGAAGTTTTCTATTAAAAATATTTAAAGTAATTCCCCAAGAGGATTATGAGGAAAAATGCGGATAGACCCTTTACTATCTATATTGATAAAAATTAAAAAATATGTTGGTTTATGAGGGAATTGCGGGGAGGACCTTTCCCTTGTGTATACCACTGGTACCCCCCTCCCCTTCGTATTCTCATCATCACTATTGGTTTTAATGACTTCTTTGCTTTGCAGTATAAGGTGGCATAAATAAAAATTTATGGAATCATTGAATGAAAATATTGATAATCAACAAAAAAAAAAACAACAAAAAAATGAGAAATTCTTTAAAATTAAGTTTGTTAAACTTTATATTCTATGAAAACTTATTGATTCGATCAACTGACACAAACCAATTTTTTTCTCTTCTACATATCAAATGGCTGAATGCATTTATATATATATACTGATTCATTTTTATTCTTGTAAAACTACGACGAAAAAAGAAAATGTATACGAAATTAATCTTAAAACTTTTGATTTATTATTTGTTGTTGTTCATTATCAAGAGTTCCTGACTCCGATATCTTCTTCACTTTTAAGAAACAAATGCCTTAATCGATACCTTCTCTGGAACATTATGAAACCGAAGCACCAAAAAAATGCCCAACTATTCGGAAAAGCTATCTCATTCTTTACTTCTTAAATATGATGATAATCAATTTTCCAGTCAGGCATTACAATGAGATCATTCCGCCGTGAAATAGCTATAAATCATGCAAAAATGGAGTTAACCGCTTTGCGTTTTCTGGTATCCAGGTTTTAAAAGTGGGAGATGTTTCCTTCCTGTTTCCATCTTGATTTTTTGGGGTTTATTTGCTTAATAATTAATAAATAAAGCTAAGTTTGCAAAATATTTGCTCGTATTTGAGATTATTTTTTGAAAAAATGCTTCTTTAAATTTAATATAACGTTGAACTCATCTGAGTGTATCTTAGGTACAGTTATTTTAAATGGGTTTTTTTCTCACCACCATACATTTTTACTTTTAAAAATTGTAATACCGATATTCAAAAATGCTTTCAATCGTAATGCAGAAATCTTTTATTTCAAATAGTATTTTCAATTTTGGTGTTCTTTTTATTTATCTTTTCGACCAGCTTTAAGAATGCAAAGAAACTCCTAGTTTAAGAATGAAAGAAACATTTCGCAATTTTTAAAATTACGTAATGTTTAAATTACAACATTAAAGCACGTTTTGAAGTAAATAAATGAAACACTAAAATGCTCTTTACAAAAATAAAAATTAGAATTCATTTTCAGTGTGAGGATTTATTTTCTTGGAATAAAGACTAGAACTATAATTTTGATTGAAATTAACGAAGAAAAGTTGAGAAAATATAAATATGTAATATCAATTTAACTCGTTGCTGTAGACCAAGAGGGTTCACTACCATTTTTTTGTAGTATCTCTGTTCTAACTTTTAAGTATTGTTGTATAGGTTGTATTTTCTCCGAAAGAAATTTTATATGCAGGATACCGAAAAATAATAATTAAGCTGTTAATCAAGATGTTTTTTTTTTTTTCTACTTTTAACTGCATATAGAAATTTATTTCTAAGACTAGAGATTAGGAGGTGCCAATGATGTTGAAATTGGCGAGTATCTTACATTACAACTAATTTCATAAATCTTTGAGTAAGGTGTAGTTGCAGTGTAGGTACCACCGATCACATACCTAACACCCCTGGTCTATGTTTTGCACTTCCTGCTTAAAAGTATTAAATAGGTAGACCAGGGGTCGGCAAGCTATGACGTGCCAAATCAATCTACCAATATTTTTCAAAGTGCCACTCATAGGACATTTTTGAAACAATTCAATTCCTCCGAGTTAGAGAATCCACGCAGAGTTAGAGAAATAATATATATTTCCGTTGTATTGTATCATTGAAGATATGTAGTTGTATTGTATCATTGAAGATATTGGTAGTTGTATTGTACCATTGAAGATATTGTAGTTGTATTGTATCATTGAAGATATTGGTAGTTGTATTGTATCATTGAAGATATTGGTAGTTGTATTGTATCATTGAAGATATTGGGGTAGTTGTATTGTATCGTTGAAGATATTGGGGGTAGTTGTATTGTATCATTGAAGATATTGGTAGTTGTATTGTATCATTGAAGATATTGGTAGTTGTATTGTATCATTGAAGATATTGGTAGTTGTATTGTATCATTGATTTTGCATCATTTGAAGATATTTCTTATAAAAATAAACATCATAAAATATAAGTATTTCCCTTCATTATAATTAAATAAAAATTTTAATGCGAACCTAGTGCTTGCACCGCTGTACTTTCATATTGTAATATCAAGGGTATAAAATTTTTGATTTTCAATTTGACACGATACTGAGCATTCAGTTGTGTTACACAGTTTCTTTGAGGTCTCCAAATATTTTTCATATGAGGAAAGATTTTTTTACTTGGATATGTAGAATCAAAAGCAGAGAGTACATGCAATTTTCTCTCTTCAAACAATTAAATCTCTCTAGCAATTGCATTCAATAATTTGCAAAATAGCTGTAAATTTACCTTTGGAGTTATCTTTCAGGTTTTTTCGTAATTCCGTAAATGTCCATAATTCTGAAGATGTTTGTGTCAAATAAGGTCCATTACAAATTTATCAACTTCTTTCCACTCAAAAATTGATACATTTGTAGAGTAGTGCAGAGTGCCACTGAGAATTATACCGCGTGCCGCATGTGGCACGCGTGTCATAAGTTGCCGACCCCTGAGGTAGACCTTCTTAATGAAATTCTTGTAAGAGTCAGATGGAGATAACTTATTTTTACTGTGGCTGATTGACCACGATATTTTGTTAACTGCGTAGTACTACTAAATCCACATTCCACAACATGTGACGATGGATAACCAATGACGTACATCTTAGCATTTTTTCGAAGATTTACCATGAAAAGAATTTTTTCTCTCATTATCTAAAGATGGTTCAGTAAAAAGATGAGTATCATCAAAGAATTTCTGCCTTTTTTCCGTTACAGTATTTTATTTTACTATTATTAAATTATTTTATGAATAAAAATTTATTACAAATCTCTCAATTCATGTTGTGAACCCCCACCCTCGAAGTACTGTTTTTTCTTGTTGATCTCTCTAAACTTCTATGGACTCTGATTGGAAAACGTTGATGAAGACTCTGTTCTATACTTTCAATACTATGTATGAATATTATTTTGAAAGAATTCATCATTATATGTCAGTAAGTGAACCATTAATTTCATAATTAAAAAAAAGATATAACTCTACTGTAGTTGGTCATAATAATAGAGTTTATTTTTATATAGTTAAAAAACTAACGTTGTTGTCAATTATATTTTGAAAAATGAAATCTTATTTGAAAAATATTGATCTTGTATTATTTTAACTTTTTGAATTTTATAACTTTACTTTAATTCTTTAAAAACTGTTATTTTTGACTGGTAATTATCATTAATTTTGTCTTGATAAAAATTTGATCAGTTAAAGTTTATTTTTAATCTGCAAATAAACCACTTCTTTAAAACGTTAGTACATTTTGCTAAAAACTCAAAAACGCAAATGAAGTTAATTAAAGTTTGATTGGAAGTTAAGATAAAATAATAAAAATAGCAGTTAATTAGAGGTTAAGATTCGTATATGTTGACTTAAAGTTTAAATTGCTTAAATATATATTTTTCTCGTTCCCTGATTCAAAATATACTTGGAAATGAAATAAAATTTTACGTCTTGTTTGTTTATTTGCTGAAATGTTTTCAATTAGTGAGAGAAAATAAAATGAAAGCTTTTATTTGATTTCATCGATTTCACCCAAGGCCATCTTGTTAAATAATGGTTAGAATTAAAATAGCTCTTGAAGTAATATGCTCAGACCTCGGGTAATAAATACGTGCGATGACTATTGATTCCTTCCTCGTAGAACTTTAATTCGTAGTCAAGTTTCAAGGGATACCTGCGTGTAAATGTAGCATTCCTGTAACTTCCACACAACGATACTTGTTTAGCTTGCTTTTTAGTCCATACTAAACGGAATCTTTTGTGTACAGTGTGCTGGGCTCAAGTCCTGTTTTAAAAAAAGCCTTCTTTCATGTAACTTTTTAAAAACAATAACTTTCATGAAACTTTCAAAAAAGTAATTTCCACTCCATGATACTTGAGAACCCTTTTTTTTTTTTTTTTTTTTGTTCTTTGGTTCATTATTAAACGAAAGCTTTTATGACGTATTCGTGAACGTGATTCAAGCTGCAAGTTTTCTTGCAAATAACATCTTTCACACATTAAACTTTCTAAAAATACTAACTCTCATAAAATTTTCAAAAAAACTAACGTCCACACCATGATATTTGAAGAAGACCATTTGCACTTATTTAGCTTGTTCTTATCAGCAAATCTTCTTGCAAATGGACTTCTTTCATTAAACTTTCAAAAACAGTTACCTTCTTGAAAGTTACTTACAATTCTAATTTTCATGAAACTTTCTAAAAAGAATTAACTTTTATGAACTTTCTGAAATCTCAGTGACTTTCATAAAACCTTCTAAAAAACAGTAATAACTGAAACGGGTTTTTTCAGTCCCTCTAAATCCACAAGACACAGCAGAAGAGCTATTGCACTACCATTACGCTTCACTTTAATGAACAAATATCGATCTTCATTGGTCATCGTCATTCTTCGACGACTTTGTTCATGCCTTCCCTCTCTCTCTGATATTTTGACATTAAACTACCTTCAAAAGTTGCACAAAAATTGTTAGTCATTACATTACATTTTCTAGAAAGGTTCACTTCATATATAGATTATTCTGTCCCAACTTCCAGACTATTTGCCTCCTCATAACTTAATTCAAACGTTTGGAATTACTCATTTTAACTGTTTGCTTTTAAATTTTATAACAAGTGTTCAAAAAAATACGAAATTCGTCGAGGTGTGCGAACAGAAGAAATGTGTTAATTGGAAAGAGCGATTACAAATCATTTTCCTCTAAATCAGCGGTTCCCAAACTTAATGTGCCCATGGACCCTTTTTGTACTAAAATCTTGGCCACAAACTCCTAGGCGAAATGATTTTAATCCGATGCGTAATAGAAAAATTATTAAATTTAATTTTGATGTCCTGAATGGTAAAGTCTGACGTAAAAATAAAGTATAAGTAAAGCATTGTGATGTCTAAAGTAATAGTTATTCAATGAATAATTTTTGCTTTAAAATATAGTAATACTTTTTTTTTCAGTGAGAGGGTTATCTTGGTAGAATACAAAAAATAATACTGCTCTAATCAAAGTTAAGAAAAAAAATTGTTACTTTCACCTCACATTATCACATATCGGGATCATGCACAAAACAAAACTAATCTGTTGATTACATGTACGACTCATTTATACAGTCTTTTATTTTATAAAGAAGGTTTATTATTATTATTATTATTGTCTTTTATTTTAGAGAAAGTACTGCATGTAGCGGCGAGATTCCTTTCCTATTTTAACCTGCGCTGATAACCGCAACCGCGGTCAGCCCGACTTCCACCTTGTAATGATTGACATCATTTGTACTTTATGAAGCTATAGCTACAAAGTTTTATTCTAAAATTTTTAAATCTTACTCTAAACTTTTTAATACGTAAAAATCATTATACTAAGTTATTTTAACTTTCATAATGATGGAAATGAGTTACAAATATTTTTTTAATATCATCTACAAATTCATTTCAATTTTCTACGGACCCCTCAGCAGTCGCAAGGTCCTCAAGGGGTCTGTAAGAACCGATTTGGTACAGCTTTGAGACGCGCAGGTACGCTTACGGGCGAACCTTACGTAAAATACGGCGTATAACGCGCACCTCTGCTTTCAAGCTTCATTTTTTAAAAATTTTGATATATTTACCGTATAACGCGAACCCAGTTTTTTACGAAGAAACCTGAAATGTACGCATGCAATGCTCTTATGTTTTGAAGTCATTTATTCGAGGTATTATCCCAGGTTTTTGGAAAGTAGCATAATTCTAGAAATACAACTTTAATTTCATTATGTCTGTCATTTCTTTTAAATAAATAGTATTTCGAAAAATGTTGAAGCCTAATTTTTTTTCTATGCTTACCCCTTTTTTTTTATTTTTAAAGCTGTCATTTTTATACCCGGCGCATAACGTGCACCCGTAAATATACGTTATACGCCGTATTTTACGGAATATATTCCACACTAAACTTCTCATCTTTGTCTTATCTTTTGATGTTATTTTGGAGAAATTTGACTAATTATTAAAATTCTCCTTAATTTTGAATACAAACGTTGGAACATAAGGAAAAGAATATAATTAATTCTTACAATCCCTTAGATTTGCCCATTAAATAAAATGAATGTCTATTTCGTTGGAAGAAAGTTTACCCACGTGATCTCCGTGTGGACTATTACATTTAAAAAAGTCACGTAGCAAAATGTGCTTGTTGGAACGCATATGTCATTTCGTACCAGTGGAAAAAAAAGTGGAAGAAGCAGTAAGTAGATCACGTTTTTAGCCTAGGTGAGAGAGAAAAAGGTGATAATGTAGGCTTTCTACTCACGTCATATCGCTTAAAACATGTTCATAAAGATTAGCAAATGTGAAAGTTGGAAATGCTACTCATTTTCTCATGAATTATTTGTGTATGCGGTATTCAATTCGTCATAAAATTGTAGAGAATGGAAGTAATAATAAGTTTACGGTTAGTGGAGAAAAATTAATTCGGAGCAATATAATGTGATGCAAGAAGTAGGCACGTAATTTAGTAGTTAGTTTATTTAATATGTAGAGAAAGATCAGTTATATTAATATATTTAATTTTAATTGCTATATATCCGTTTAGAATAAGCCGGTTTTTCATTTACGGTTTGCTTTGACATTTACAGTTATAATTAAAATTAATAACTGTTAACAGAACTGGCCATTGATTGTACACTTAAATTGCCACTGCACTTTCTCCTCATGTTGACTGAGGTGAAAATCACGCTAATTATTGAGATCCCCGGCTTGTTTTGATTAAGGAATCAAACTCGAAATGGTTACCAACCAGAACCATGTAGCCCCTTGTCTTGTAGTCCTTTCTAGAGTCAAAATAAATTACTACAAGACAATGGAATGGGTAAGAATCACTTTAGTACTTATTTGAACGAGATTCAACACCTTCAACTGGGCAGTTCAATAACCTTCGTAATCTTGAATATTAAAAGTGTATACGACATTATGGCTCTACAACATGACTTAGGCACGAATCAATATGACAATGTGAACCACAAGCATCTACTATCTTCTCTATTCATCCATATGATCTATCATCTCTTTGACTATTTATATACTATTCGGCTGTGACGTTAACCTGCATTGAGGCGTTGTTCTTGCTTACAGTGAAAAGAAGAGAGAGAAAACCCAAGTTAGACCTTGCGGATAGCAGTTTGTTACAAAATAAGTTGGGCAATATCTTAATTTGGCAGCTTCCTCTGGTTTTGGAAACAAGTTTCATAATCTGCAAAGTTCAAATTCTATTTTTTGTCCAAATTCCATCAAATACCCCTGGTGAGGAGCATCGAGAGCAATTTATTAAAAAATAGCGAGCTTTTAAAATTTTCGCACGATATGGTGTGGATGACAAAATATAATGAAAAACTTAAATCTGGTGTGGCCCCAAAATGATCTACTCACATATGTTGTAGTAAAATGTTCCATCACCAATAACCTTCCTGTAACCTTAGAGAGATGTTGGTTAAAATATCTAAAATAACTAAATCAGAAATCTTATCTAGTATTTTGCTCGCCAATCTTGAATACCTCACCCCGTGAGGCTATATTAAATTAAACACGTAGTACCCTTTATTATCTCATGACAGTTTTGATTGAATCGATTCTTGAATTTGATCCATTGGGTTAAGTATCGTATGTCCATCGAATATTCTTAAGAAGAAACAGTTTATTATTATTATTATTTAAACTGGTATTGTGTGTGTGTGTGTGAATTTGAATATAAGATATTTCAAATTGAAAAATCCAATTTATTCAAAGTGGTTTTCATTTAAATCTCACAGTTATATTGTTGATTTCTTTTATTATTATCCACTTATCCTTTTATTTGTTTCTTTTAGTTTTGCCTTTTTTTCACGGAACGAATTAGTTTTCTTTTATTATCAAGCTTATTTAGGCCGAGTAATATCAAAATAAAAATTTTATTATTTATATAGGTTTCCAATTAAATCGGCACGTGTTGCAGAATCTATCTCTTATGCTTATCTTTAGTGCAAAGTTAATGGCCGAGATAACCGAGGAGTCATTATAACAAAGTAGTGACTGGCGTTGATGAATCACGGGTTTGAAGTCTGGTGACACTGAAAGCCATATAGAGGATGGTGACACTGAAAGCCATATAGAGGAGCTGATGCATCTTAAGGCTGTTGAGGTTCAAATTTCTCCCGTTGGCGTGGTATAGAAGTAAGGAGAGGGGTTGCCAGCGCTTAAGTATAATCCTCGTTTCTTGAAGTTCGTTTCAGAAGCTTTCGCGTTGTTTCAGAGGGCGACGTAATCAAATCAAAATGACGTTAAGTTAATAGATAAATATTGTAGCATTTTTAAGATAAATGATAATATATTCATTATTAAAATATAACATTCATTAACTTAAAATATTAATAATATCAATACCTTCAACTTCCATATAATATAGAGAACTGCATATTTCACTATTCTGCGCATTTGTGAATAAACTGATTAATTTTTCCTTTAAGTAATGTGCACCATATTTAGTCTGATACACTTCAATACCAAAAAAAAATTTTAACTTTTGTTTGTTAAAGTAAAAAATTTCTTATGAATCAAGAGTTCTTCGAAATTTCACAATTATAATGATAGTTTTTTTATTTAAATTTAAATTTGTGATCCGTGGTAAGGTTTTATCTTTAACACTGACAAATATATATAACTTTAAATGGGTGGTTAATTTTCTTTTCAATATAATTTATTCTTTGCCAGTCCGTATAACCAATATGTAATTAAATTTATTCTTGACCATTCCGACATTACGATTCCAATTTAAATATTTTCCAAGCAGACTTCATCTTTTAATCCAAATCAAATCACATCAAATTAAACCTTTATCCCAAACCCCACACAAAGATTCTCAAACACAACAACCACTTGAATCTAAAATGCAATTACCCGCTCTTTGTCTGTCAATTACGCAGGTGGAACCATGCCTGGGAACCGTACTGAAACCGAAGGGACTGCGCCCTTTTTATGTGCTGAATCACCTGTCGGTCGGCGCGCCTCGCCAAACGAGTCAGAATCATGCAAATGAGAACAGGTGCTACCTTTGCATTTAGAACGGGTACTTCGTGCCTAAATACGTAATTTGAGTGCCTATTATGCGATGTCGTATTCGTCAGAAATGGTTATTTATGACGTCTGTCATGTTTCCTCCAGCATACACTGGTTGTGGTAGGAATTTATAGTTAATGGGGAAGAATTTATTTTTACTTGGTAATATTTCATAATAACCGTGCTTGGGTAGCCCATGTTAGTTATGATATGTCAAAATAACCTAACAACGGATATGCGGTGCTATTAACGTTATAGTTTACTATTTTGCATTCGATGTGCATACGATAACCAAAGGGTTTTTCATAGTCTTTTAATCATATCATTTAGCAGCCTATTTATATTGCTTCATAGATTTAAATCATATAAAAAACACAGAGGACAGTAAATACCTTCACTATGGGGTTGGTTCTCAATCAATGACGTTTAAACTAACTAATTAATATCTGCTCCAACAATTTGCACGGCTGATATTTTTTTAGGTCTTCTGATTTTTTTAGGATTTTTTTTCTGTCATTAGTACTCAAATTAATAATTGGAATGAATTATTAACATATAGGCCCAGATTTATGACTATTTTCATACAGAATCCTGTATTTGTGAAAAGTACGAACTGAGTAAATTTATTTTCAAAATGGGGTTTGAAAGTATTTTTACTGGAGATATTCAACAACAAACAACCCGGATCTCTGTCATCTAATTTACATCTTAATAAAATATGTGAACTGTAAATATTCTACCAATTATCTTGACTAAATTTGAACTCCATTTCTGAAAATAAACGTCCTTCGACATTTTTTTGAATCAAACAACAGATTTAATTTTAAGCAATAGAATTTGCTGCACATATGACATTTGCTCGAGTTAAAAAAATTCCATTTAAAAAAAATGGACCATTTTTTATTGGAACACAGTTATTAAAAATTAAACACTTTTATCTCGATTCACAAACAACTTCTTAGGTTTAAGAAGTTTTTAATTGAGCTTATTGTCAAGAGTTTTATACTAACTCAACAAGTTTCTTAAAAATTTTTTAATGAATTCCTTTTATCTTTGATAATTAAAATCAATTTCTCGTGAAATATTCTTTAAAAAGTAGGCTATTGTTTATACAAGGTAAATGCATTGCGCCAGTGGCGAAACGGAGAATATTAGGCAAGGATTGCAAAATCATAACATAACATAGGCTTTGGGACCCTTAGAATCCTGCTTCCCCCCCCCTCGATGTGGGGGTGTACGCTATGCCACTATATTGCGCATGTTTGTGAATCTTTACTTTATTTGGCCTTTCTATCTTGTGGATCTATTAAAATGATGATTTTTATTCTTGTGTTCTATCGAAATTATACTCTTAAAAATGTGATGTAATTCTAATAAGTATAATTTGAGCCTAAGATATTTTCTTCCCTATCATTTAATAGCATAGTGTGTGTGTGAGTGATTCTTTTTTTTTTCTTTTGTGTTCAAACACAGTAATAAGGTAATAGTCATGACTTTGAATCATGATTACTTGTACAAGTAATTGTTAAGAATAATGAAGTTTAAGCATTCATTACTAAGAACATTCTATGATGTAGTGTAGGATCTGAAGGGATGTTCTTTATCAGTCCTCCTCATCGCTTGGAAATGACTCAGAATTCGAGATCCTTTGCCAATGGCTCTCCTGTACTTCCAGTAAAACATAAAATTAAACCATTATTCTTCAAAACCATAGTGACCACATTAATCCTTGTTAAGAAATATAAAGTGACGATTCTTGAAATGAATTAAACTGGAAAAGATACATGTGGTATTCAAAATAAAATAAATGTTTATTGCTTATAAAACATAAATTTCTATTATATTTTATATTATTTTCATTTAATAAATTTTATCAGTAATTTCATTAGCTCTACATGCCTTGAAAGAAAAGAAGCAGCCTTTTCTTAAACGGGCTGTAATAAGCAACCATATGCAATTTGTGTGTCTTAGGTTTGCCAAGAAACACATCAAGATTTTAAATGTCTTTTGAGCCATTATCGAAATGCCAAGCGTCGTAATTTATTGTACCGCAATAAAATATTCCAAAGTGCTTGTTTATTGAGAAATCAACGGTTTTCTATTAAAATGACCTTGCGCTGTTATTACTTAGGCATTTTCCTTTGACTTTTAAAAGCACTATAACGTTTAACGTTTTCTTTTCTAATTTATCGTCTTTGGTGAAATGTCTGACTGTTGTAATGATGTATTTAAAAGGGTTTGAGCTTTCTGCATCATGAGATATTTACAAATTTAATTTATTTAGTATTATTAATTTTTTTAATTTAAGAATTTTTTAATTAATTAATTTTAAAAGATAATTTAAAGGCATGCAGTTGCATGTTGTTTTTAGATGTTACTTAACATTTTAAAGTACGTATTTAAATTTGAATAACGGGATATTTTTAAATAATATGCAATTTTTAGAAAAAAATTGCTAAATTGTTGAAAATTTTTTATTTTATTGTTTTAATAGGTTATTAGTTGATTATATTTTATCTAACGAATTAGTTAATGTATTTAAAATATAATCGCTGCTAAACTGTATTAAAATTATTTTTTTAAATCATCAAAATGTGTTAAAGTATTTTACTGCATTGTAGAAGTATTATATATATTATAACAATTTTTTTAACATAGTGTTACTTTTTTGACTTAAACACCGAAAAATATTTTTTTTTTAAAAAAAAAAGAAAAGGGTAGCCTTTTTATTAAATAGCTTATAGCCGGGGTGGGCATTACATCGATCGCGATCGACCGGTGGACCACCAAGACATTTTGGGGTGACTGCGCCTAAAACTTTTACCAGTTAGTAATTATACTTGGAAAATTCAAGATTGGCTGACAGTACGCACAGACTAAGCCTTCTACTGACTATAACAACAAAAACTAACTTTAGATAAAAATGTTTTATTTTTTTAAGGTATTTTGAATTGTTTCATAATAAATGTATCATTTGATAAAATTATATTTGGGGCTATTATTAATAAGTTTGTATCTTGCGTTTTGCTTTAAACGTGGTTTTAAAAGTGTTTTTTTTAAGTTCTGTTGGTATATTTATAAGTGCATATTCCGTACTTATTATTAAGTTATAATAATAACCTTTTCCTTACCTCTCCCCACCTACGACATAGGGCAGTAACGTACACAGGAATTTTTAAAGAGAAAGGAGTCGAGTGTTTTTGAAGGTCTACCATTCTTGTGTATCATATCTGAATACGCAGCCTAACATATTTTTTTGTATTTGTCGATTGTCAGGAACAAAAAAAAAGTGAAAAATAAATTACTGAATAAATAATTGACAATAATAAATAAAAAAATGACTAATATCAAATACTTTACATTTTACATACTGTTTAAATGGAACTATAATGAATCGGAAAAAAATGAAGGGTTATAATGGAGGGTCCGGACCCGTGGACCCTCCCCCTTCCTTGTATGCGCCACTGACTCTGGGTGGACCGCAACTCCTTGAAAAAATTAGAAGTAGCCCGCACCCTGGAAAAGTCTGCCCACCCTTGGCTTATAGCTTCAAAATTGGAGCGAATATTTGGGTAAAAGAGGAATTTAAAAAACGCAATATTTTTATTGCATTTTTTATTGTTTTAAATTAGCATTATAACGAGGATTGTAAGTATACTTTCTTCTTCTCAAGAAGTGTGATTTACTACCTTCCATTGTACGACCACGGAAAATAAACAATTTTTAAAAAAAAGAAAGATAACTGTATTTATATAGGGTCAAATAAAAGTCCTAGTACTGATGTAGTACACATACGTACGTGTGTTATTTTTCGAAAGAAAATTTTCAGAATTTTAAGATCTACCTTTGCGGAAAAGATGTTTTCTTGTATGTAGATGAAGGGAAAAATAGGGTAAAATAAATTAATCTTTATGTTTAGTATTGCCACTAGAGGAATTAAGTACTTGAGCTTATGGTAAAAAGTGTTAGTAATTCTTGTTAAAGAAAAAAAAAGGTATTTTAGTACTGTTTAAGATTTATTGCGATGAGAGGACACCTACTAACATATTTACAAGAAAAAACACATCAGGTGCATTAAACATCTTTTTTAGTATTAAAGTTTTAAAAAAAAACCTACTGTAGAAATGGCAGTGCACGATAAAGCAGAAGTCTTTAAAAAGCTCGGATAGGACTGATTCGATAGTACGGAGAGAGTGAGGATTATGAAATGTTGTAATGTGCATTATGTATACTATTCACTCTTCTCAGTGCTCACTTATTAATAATCGTCGCTTTTTATTATTATATTGTAAAAAATTATTTTGTTTTTAATCTAAAATCGTCTAGCCTAAAAAAGTCATGTTTCCATTCTTTTTCTCTTGGAATTTAAACCCTTTGTGGAAATATTAAATGTTTAAAATATTTTATTTCTCTATTTTTCTCAGGGGTGTTAACTTTCTCTAGAGGGCTCAAAATATAAACAATATTCAAATACATGTAACTCTTTGAAATTAAAATTAAATAATTCGAATACCTTACACATTATTTATAAAGGAATGGGGCTTCAGAAAAGTGTAAAATGTTTAAAATATAATCACAATTTTAAAAATTATAAGCATATGAAAATAAGAAATATTAATTAAGTTTTATGTTGCGCATGTTATTTTCTAAAATAGTAGCTTTAATTACTAATAATTTGATTTATAAAATTAATTGTATCCTTATGACACTGTAGTATTTTTAAATAAATGGAATAATAAATTATATTTTTAAAAAAATTAAAAAAAATACATTTTTAAATTTTTTTTAAACTTTAATATTTTGCAAATATTTTGAAATACAAAACATATATTATTCTTAAATTAGTAGGATAAAGAGTATGTGATACATTTTATAATTCTATAAAATTTTATACATCAAAAGCTACTTTTTTAGAAAATAGTGTGCTCAACGCAAAAATTACTTAATATTTATTACAAAATAGTTTCTTATTTACATATGCTTATAGTTTTTAAAATTATGATTAAATTTCAAACATTTTGTACTTTTTTTGAAACCATAATCATTTGTAAATAATGTGTAAAAGATTCGAATTATTTAATTTAAATTTAAAAGAATTATACCTGTTTGAAAATTGTTTGTATTTTTACCCCTCGAGACAAAACTAACACACCTGAGACCCCTTTAAAAAAATATCTATTATTATAGAACATGTTTTCTACATTGGTAGGTTGAGATTAGTAAGAACTTTTTTTTTCTCCATATACCTACATCCATCCTAACATAAACCCTTACGTACATTGATTGAATTTTTTGTACAATTTTCATAACCCACTTCTGTAAATATAATGTTGAAAAACATAAAACGTGAATTGTGACCCGAACATCATAAGACACATTTGGCGAAACAGAACTCGTCGGAAAAGAAGACTCCGTAATTTAAATTATTTAATTAATTTTAATTTATCCTGAGAGATAAATATTTTTCTAAACTTAAAAATACTTATTCGTAAACATAATTAACTAGAATTAGAACATTAGCATAACTAGAATATTTCGGGGTTATTACGATACGTTAATGTTTTTACTATTTTTATGCTCAAAAACTTCAACGGTAGGAATTTTTGCCCTGCATAATATTTTATTAATATAATCAGTGCCGGTAATCACTAAAAGGTGACTGGATAATATTGATAAATAACGCTAAAAACAATAAACAGTATTACCTCATTACGGTAATAATAATGATAATTAGATTTTCAGAATTCTATTTATACGTACCTGCTCTCTGCTACGTGCTTCCAAATAAGGTATACTGAAAAGGAAGGAATTTTTTTTCCACCTTTCTGCTTATGAGATTAGCATTAAGCACGTATAAATAAGTCCTCCCCCCTACCATTCTCTAGAGGCTTGAAGAGAAAAGGGAGGGTGCAGAGGGGGTTTGAGAAGGAAATCTTGGCATCTAATGGCAGTTGTTCGATCCTTCGAGATGTGATTCAGCGGCGGAATATGTGTCGAAAACTTTTGCTCAGGGGGGCTTGCACAAATTTCAGAAGTACATTTCTCTTATTTCTTGGTTTTTCCTGTTTCAATATTGGTCATCCGATCATTAATAATTCGACGTAAAATAAAATTTTAATTACCCAAAATAGAGAAATGATGACTTTTTTAATATTACTAATCTGCTGAATTCTAGTTTATTCAGTGATATTGACAATGGACTTTTGGAGTAAATATTTTCCTGATTTTACTAATCATGTGATTTTTGTACTAATAAATCATCGTTTTCTAAATATTTGTACAGAAAAACCCAATGTTTAATCATGTGAACAAGAAATCAAATAATAGTGCTATCTATGCACATGCTTGATGAAATTGTTTTCCTAATTAAAATTTCTATAGTTCCTTAAAGTCGATTTAAATTTATTTTTTCTATTTGGTTATTAGTTTTTCTTTTGATATGATTGATCATCTCTGGAAATTTTATTTTCAATTATTCTAGTTATCTATCTATTTTTATACTAACAGCTTATCCTGCAATAATATTTACGAATTTTCCTGAAATGTTTTTTGAATTTGTATCAGTATCAGGAGTTTATCGCATCCTGTTTTTGCTAAGGTAAATAGTTAAAAAAAAGACTGCCTTTATGAATAAAAAAAGGTTTTCTGTAAATTATTTTAGCTGAACCATTAAAACAAATATTTTATGTAATAAAAGAAGAGTGATAGTGCAATTAATTCATTAATCACTAAGCAAAACAAATTTCAATGCATATTTTCTATTTAAAATTTTCGAATGAGCATTTGAAGGTATCAAAATGTAAAAAAAAAAAAGTTTTAGATTATTCTAAACAAATTCTGTGTACATTATGATTTTCTATAGAATTTAATCACATAGGAATTCTTCAGCAGTATATGCGGGGGGGGGGGGACTTCAAAACATATCCTGGATTTTATTTTATCAATTGTTGTTTGATATATTTTATGAACGTCACTTTAAAACTGAGCATGGGCTTTTGATTAGGACTTAAATTGAGGGTCAACGTGAGGACTATGAACCTTTACAGATTTAACATAAATCAGCCTTTCAATACTTCGAGTCTTATAGCACAAAAACTCAAGTGAGTTTGAAGGAGTGAATATTTCCGTTGCCTTTTTCCGTTACACGAGAGCTTTTGGTGACAGACCTCGTAATTCTGAACCATGGTCAAGTGACTAGGACCACACCTGAGCCACAAAAACTGAAATCCGTGACTTAAAAATACTGGTCTCTAGTTTGTGACCATGATCACTAGGTTATCGTGGTCACTGTCGATTGCTGCTAAGAGCAGATTGAAAAGCATTTGATCGTTTATCCTGTGTTGAGAAGGTGAATATATTTGGGTGTGTGTTTCTGAATTAGCTGTACATAAAAAAGAATGGTAGTTGTTGGACTAAATTTGGAATTTTCTAGACTTTTGGAACAATTGATGTGACTTATCCCCTCGGAAAGTTTTACAAGAATATTTCCTCTCTTCTACCTCCAAACCTTCGAACACCAGAACATCATTTTTTATGTGAAAAAAAAATGTGACTTGGTGGCTTTAATAAGTTTTTTTCTTCTTTTTATTTCTAGCAGCAGCACACACACAATGGATGACTGATATCATTCGCTGGTGGGAAAACACTCCACGCAAACACACATGGAGTAACAACAAATAAACAAAAAAAAAAAGAATCAAAAAACAGAAGAGAAACAGAAGCATAAACATAGAAAGTCTGTCAGATTGCAGAGCTTGTAACTGCTCTCTGGCCCTCCAGCATCTATCCTAAATGTTACCAGAGACAGCAGAGCTTATCTCCATGCTCGGCATTCATTAGAGAATTCTCTCTGCACAAAACACAGTTTGGAGAGGGGATGACCTTCAGTCTATGTGCTTTAATAAGTAACAAAGGCATAAAAAACTATCAGATGGAAATTCTTAATCGGTCACCAGCACATCCTGCTTGATCCTAATTTTTTTAAAACATCGGGGGTAAAAAAATAAGCCAGCAGATCAATAGGGATAGACAATCAACCTAGCCAGACAATTTATCTTGGAATGAAGCCAACACAACCCGAACAAGGTACAAGTATTTATCTTCGTTTAAGAACCGACACCCTCTGCCAACGAACAGGTGGACTCTGTAATTAATAAAACGCGAAGAATAAATACACTGTCTAGTGGGACTGGAAGACATGGTCTGAAAAATACAAAAGGGTTCATTGAATGGATGAACGCTGGAGAATTGAATCATTAGTTTTCCGGGTTTGTCAACTTTTTGACCTTGCTTTCTCAGATTGACCTCTTGTTGATTTGGTATTAAATGGAAAGTAATAACAGTTGATTACAGTTTTTTTTTTCATGTTCTTGCTCATTTTATCGGGATGAAACTTTAAATCAAGCCTTGCCCACTCCTATTCAGTACAAAAGGAATGACCAGACCTAATATTCACTTCATTTTTCTGCCTGCTTATGTGTCAGATATTCATTCTTTCTCATTAGAAATCTGAGTTGTTTACGAAGATATTTCGAACTTACGGGCTTTGTATTATTTTATGTGCAAAATGTGATACTGCTTGATGATGGTTAAATAGGAAATTTTTGAAATGACCTTTTTGAAATCATGTTTTATGAGCTAATATTTTTTGGCTAGTCTTCTAAAATAATGTTAGTCAGTACTCAAGATTATCCACATTATACAAATATTTTTAATTATCTGTAGCGGGTATTAATAAGGACTGACTAAATTAGTTAAGTTAATATCCATTACAAAATTAGGATATTAGCTCTCATAACATAGATTTTGTATAATGAACTTTTGTTGAAGCCTTATTTGTTTATTAATGAATGCATACAAGGTTGCAAATGATAAATTAATATTAATGTTGTAGATAATAAATTAATATTAATGTTGCAAATAATAAATTTATAATAATGTTGTAAATAATAAACTAATAGAGGATTTAGGTGATGTAAAACTTAAAATATTTGTCGTTTATTCTGTCCTACAGAGCTTTAAATTCTTCCACGGTCAAATTATAATGACTATTAGAGCTATTTGACGTGCATCTTCTCTCCTGTCCATTAGTGAGTGTTTATTACCATCGCATTTTGAGGCTATTCATGTCCATATTAAGATAATTCATTAAGTATATGTGCAAAGGTTATGTGCTATGTATTATCACGTATTCTGCAATTAATTTAAGATGGATTCTGTCGTAAATGACTATTACTACGTAGTCCTTTCCATTATATTGAGGACAATGCTAAACAATGGATTTTTTTTTAAATATGTGTGTGTATTATTTCTATGTAAGATGAAACAAAATATAAATATAAATAATCGTAATATTTTCTTATCACTAGTCATTGTTGACAGTTTTTGTGTGATGTCTCGAGTTTTTAAAATAAATATTTGTGCAAAATTCCAAGACTTTTATTTTTTTATCACTTTTCAATTGCATTAATTGCGTCAAAAACTATCTAGAGCAGGGGAACTCAACCTTTTTTCCCACCGGGCCGCATACATATGAGTGGTATTTCACGCGGGCTGCACCATGAGAATAATGGGGAGAAAATGCTATAATAGGGGTGGCAACTTAAGAAAAACATTAGGAACCCGCGGGCCGTATAAAAATTTATATACATAAACCTTTCTATAAAATACACACACACACACAACAAAATATTTACTTTTATGCATCTTTTAATGCGTCATGAGGTAGTTTCGATTTCCTATCATCCATAACCAAGACTCTTCTTTACATTCTACTATCAAGAAAAGCAATTTGGTAAATTGGTAGATTTGATTGCTTGATTGAAAGAATTTTCCGCTATATTTTTAGTACATTATTCTTAACTGATTTTATTTCTTAGTGCAATGGGCCATGACTGGGCCACTCAAAAAAGGATGGTGGACCACATGCGACCCTCGGGTGACAGGTTGAGTACCACTGATCTAGAACGACGAAAAAGGAAAATATTCATACACATCTCGTTTTTTCTTTTTCTTTCTTTTTTTTTTCTTTTTTAATTTTATGCCATGTGATTTTGAATGAAATAATTTCGGAGGCAAAAATCGTCTTTGCGATATTTTTTTTTAAAAAAAATCTTTCATAATTTCTTACACAAATTATCTATTTCATTTTAGAGTTTCTGTCAGTTGGCACAAATTTCTTGTTCGCAATCAAGAAAACATTAAAAAAATAAAATAAAAACACGAGCATTTTTTTTTTATTTTTTCCATTATTTAATTTATTAGAATGTAATGCTTTGAATGATAATATTTTTAGAAAATGCGAAGAAAAAAAAAACACTTTCATGGCATAATTTTATTTGTTGGAAATAGCAGTTGAAAAATATAATACTTTATTAAAAGAAATTCTAAATAGGGATTCTTTAATTGTTATTTAATTATGAAGGCTTTCGATTTAAGTAAGATGTATGATTCTGCGTTTATTTAAATATATACTTATTTACGATCCTTTGGCACAAAGCGTTGAATCTTAAAATTTAAGCTTTGGCAAATTTTCTGGCCTTCATATTAGTTGCAAAAGGATTATTGTTTTTGGCAAAATCTTGCAACTCTGTGTAAAGGGACTTTAAAAAAAGCATTATTTCTCAAGTTTGAGAAAAGAAATTTTATTCTAGGAAAATAAGTTTTTTCATCAATTTGCCCAACTGTGCGCATAAGTGACAAGTTGAGATAACGATTTTAATTCATCGTTATTTGTTATCTTACAACCATTTAAGACTGTGGAATTGCATTTCTGAACATAATACGAAACAAACCATGACCTAAACTAAGTCACTAGTATCAAACGCACGAAATACTATCATAATCTTACAAAACTTGCACGGGACAATTTTTCTTAAATATTGAGTTCATTACTGATAAAAGCAGGATAAGCGGTGATTCAAATGTTTCATTATTTTGTAAATAATAATTTTATAAAGGTATGATTTTGCGGAGGTTTACAAAATTAAGAGGTCCGTTGCCAAGAACCCTCCCGTTGCTTTTAAAGTACGATGTTAACAAAAATCAAATTAAAAATGATTAAACAGATTTTATTTTCGCATTCAAGTACATTTAATATTGTGTATGATCAAAATTGCTATAAATGTTAAAAATTTATATTTTTATTGACTTAAAGAAAAACTTAAATGGGTTTTTCTACAGTGTTTGTCGTTATCATTTTATAAATTACAATTAAAATTTCGCACAGAAAAAACTTTCATTATTTAAGCTCACTTCATAATCAGATATCTGTTACTAATGCATAGGTTTTTAGATACTTTCCCAGCCCTTTTTATTTTATTATCCTTTTAAATACATCCATATTTAGTTTATTTGTTGCATTTCTTATCTTTTTTTTCTTTTTATTTACAATGTCTTATCTGAAGATGAAAGTGTGAAAAAGGAGGCACTTATCGTCAACACCTTAGTGATCTTACCTTGAATTTTATTCCGTTATTTAAATATAAAGCTGTTCTCTTTGAATATAAGTTGCAGCTTTTCTCAGCTTTATCTTCACAGGTGTGGCTATCAAATGGCACTCCTGTACAGATACCAAAACGAAAGAGTAATACGGATTGCATGTTACCAACGAGCTTTCAGAGGGAAATTAATGGTTATTACTCTAGATCTAGTTGAACTAAATAAAATTATACATCATGTGAATAGTAATCTGTAGAAAGAGAAACTTGAAATCTTGTATCCAAGAGTGTGTTTGAGGTGAGTTTTATTTACTTTTTTTTATATAAAACCTGTGGTAGACTGCATGGTCATGACAAACTCGTGTTTCGCGTTCAAATTGATAACTAACAGAACTAAAAGTTAGTCATAAATCTTCCTCAATTACATTCTGAAGTATGTTTGAAATTAAAACAATTATTAAATGATATTTTGAGATTTCTTTTTTTGTCAGAAGCTCATAAAGATTGTTGGAAGAAAGTAATCACTACCATATATGTACAGTATTATTTTAACTCACTTATCTTATAAAACTTCAATGAACAATGATTTTCTCTTCAATGAGTACTTTATTAAATGTTTAATTACATGTAAAATTTGTGAATCTACTCCATGTAATGATGTCTGACACGAAGATTTCATATATGATTAAAATGATTACGTAGTGACTTTTTTGTCCCAGAATTGCAGATACTTTTTTCTTTTTTTACTCCCGAGTGCTCGTTGGGCTCTACATTTCTAAAAAACAGTATTAAGTTGTTGTTTTTTCTTCTTTTTTATATTTTCTAATCCAGTTTTATGAGATAAAAATTGAAATATACTTTTGTGTGCGATCCGTTACTTGTGTGTATGTGCATCGAAATATATATATACTTATACTTACTCATATTTGTTCTCCCTACAACCCAGTAGTATGTATAAACTACAGGTGAGGGCTAGCTGACCTGAAAACAATGTTTAAAGCCTGCAATCTTAGTTCCTAAGGCTAAGAGTAATACTGCAGCTAACTAATTTTTGACCTATACTGTCTGGTTATACTTCTATTTTTCTTTGCTTCTTCAGATTTATAGCAATTTAGTGTATATAATTTGTGCGATTTATATAAAGTAATTTAGTCGTAACGATCCTAAATTTTATGAATTTTGATCATCGTTTTAATAAATTTCAAATTCCATTAAATATTTTTAATTTTGTTTTAATTATAAAAGTGTTTCTTGAGAAATAAAATGTTTCCAATATGGCAACTTATATTTGATTCTTTGAATAGATTTTTTAAATATTACTCTTAATTTCTAGAATAATGTTTAAAGAGGGATTCTAAGTAGTAATCCTTACATAAAAAATTTTCATGAAACACATTTAAATCAAGATCACATTATTTCTTTCAATACATAACTATTTATTCTAACTATAATACAACGGTTTATTTTTCTTATCAAATTCCCCATTTTCAACTTTAAAGGTAGTTATAATAAAAGAATAAATAAAAATTTTACCTAAAACATATTACAAACTAGTTACCTTTAGTTTTATTCACGTCAAAATAACCGAAACTTTTCGAAAACTATCTTCCAAACCAGACTTTGTCCATTTCTCTATTCCTATTTGCTTTACCCATTTCTTTCTCTTTTTTTTATTCCCATTTTATACGCTTAACTTTCTCATCTTTTCCCCCACTTAGTGACTCTCCCCATCTCCCCCCTTTGCTTTGATATACACTTTTTTTTCTTAATTTCCGAAATTGGAAAAATACCACCCAATCTCAAACTATATTTGTAGTCCCATCCTGATAGAAAATCTGATTTTAGTTTTCCAACCAACAGAAAAAGGAAACACACAAATAAGATGGTGGAAAAAAGAAGGGACAAGAAAGAAAAAAAGAATCAGTATTTGCTCCCCAACATTCGATAAGTTATTTTGAGTACCACCCCAAAGGCGATGTTCTTTCTTTTTCTTCCCCTCCTTCGAATGCTTTATTTATTTATTACCGTTATTTGTATTTGTTTGTAATCTTCCGCTGTAGATTCCAAACCAATATATTCATCAGCCTGATCACTTAGCTGATTTCTTCCGCTAGAAGTCAGGTAAAACAATATTTCTTTTTGCGCTCTCTTGCATTTTTTTTTCTTTGTTTCTTTACTCACTGGCTTCACCTGAACTTCGATATGAGCTACGGAAAATAAGCTTTATTGATTTAGGTAAGAAAGAATCGGTCAATATTGTTATTGTGTACCGACTGCTTATAGACTGCATCCGTGTATTGAATTTTGTCACCTTTCCTTTGGTTCCTGTGACAAGATTTTTGCTAGCCGCAGGTTATTGGTTTTTACTTTTTTAGGATTTATATAATAACGTTATGATTTTACTTTGATATTCTTGAATAAATTTGCTTAACCAAAAATTTATTTGTTTACTGGATCAAGATTAATATTCCAATTATGTTAGCATTGAAAACAGCATCTTTTTTGTGGGTTTGTAAATTAAAAAAATTCTATTATGTCTAGAGCAGGGGTCGACAACCTTTTAGCTGTGACGTGCCAAATCAATCTACCAATACAATTCAGCGTGCCACACAGTCGGACATTTTTGAAACAATTCGATAGAGAATAGAGGTCAATATTATAAATTTAAAGTTTTGTCATGTTTTAATTTTGCATCATTTAAAGATACTTCTTAACATATAAATAAAAAATAAAATAGAACTATTTCTTCACAAAAATATAAAAAATTAAAATTGTACGTTAATTATGTATTTTTAAACATATTTATTAAAATAAGAAATAGACAGCATAAAATATAAGTAATAACCTTCGTTATAGTTAAAAGAAAAGATAAATAAAAGTTTTAATGTGAACCTAGTGTCTACACCGCTCTATTTTCATATCGCGAAAGTAGGGGTATAATTCGTGACTTCCAACTTGACACGATTCTGAGCATTCAGTTGTTAAACAATTTCTTTGCGGACTCGAAATATTATTCATATAAGGAAATACTTTTTTACTTAGATATATAGAATCAAAGGCGGAAAGCAAAATACATGCAATTTTCTCTCTTCAAACAATTAAATCTCTCCAGCAATGACATTCAATAATTTAAAAAATAGCTGTAAATTTGTATTTGAGCTATTTTTCAAATGTTTTCGTAATTCCGTAAATGTCTATAATTCTGAAGATATTTACAAAAATAAGGTCCATTACATATTTATTAATTTCAGTTCACCCAAAAATTGATAAATTTGGTATATTCTCGAATTGATTCTTGGCAGTTCGAAAGTTTGAGGCTTGATTCACCAATTTTAAACGTCTAGAACTGGGGTCTTCAAACTTTGTCGGCCGACGGAACTTTTAAAACTATAAAGTGTTTCCAGAGGACCCAATCTAAAAAAGCTGTAGAAGAATTTATCTTAAAGTAATGTTTAAAGTAGATCAAGATGTTATAGCTACTTTAAGTAAAGGCAATTTTTTTAAAAAAAACTGCAACTTTATTAACAAATTTAACATATTAATAAAATTTACTTATTAATAGCATTACTTCGTGCTCCAGGTGTCATCTACCATTGCATTATGTTTTGTAACTGGGATATGTGTTTGCATTTTTTTTTATATATAGTATATACATAAACTGTGGAAGACTAATTCTATTCAAGCTATGTGCCGTCATATTTCATATTCAATGTTTCTATACTTTGTTCTTGTTGAAACATATATTGAGAAATATTTTTAACTTAAATATATTGCTCGAAATGACATTAAATGTTTATAACTTGATGAGAGATAGTCTGTCTATTCGGCAAATTTAGCGCCTAAAATTTAGATTTTAACGCCAAATGCGTTCATATGTAGATAAATTGTTCCTTTTCCTTCACTGACAAGCCTTCTAATTTATCCTTTCACATTCGGTTTTCTTCTCTGGGAAATATTTTGCAGGTTTTATTGTTTTTTTAATATGTTTTTAGAGGATTTTTTCCATTTGTAAAAAAAAAATATTTCATTGTATCCATATTACAGTCCATTCCATTTCACTTAGTTTTGTAAAATATTACATTAACAAGTATAAAACTATTTTGCGGATCCCAGGGTCATAAACAACATAATATTCACAATCTAGTTAGTGCATATAATTAAAAAAGTGGATTAAATTTCTTTTATTATATTGTAATAAAAATAACAGGAAATTACTAAAAAGAAGACCGGTGCTAAATTTATTTTTATTCTCACATGGGACAAATAACCCACTTTGGGAAACACGGCCATATAACCATAAAGAACATCGATCTATTTTGAATACATATCTATACAGTTTTCTTTTCGAGTTTTAATTTTGACTCGTGGAGCCCCAGGGTTGGGGGGGGGGCACACAGTTTGAAGACGACCACGGTCATAGAATAATAGGAACAACCTTTGTAGAGCATATTTTCTTGCAATGTTCTGTTAAAATATTCTTACGATTCATATTGATTTATAAAATTAAATTTATCATTTAGCTTGTTTCCTAAATTAAATTTGATTTGTAAGCCATTTTTTTTATGAAAAGCGTATTTCCAACCACTTACTGGTAGCTGTTCAAAGGTAGGAAATCTTGTGTTCGGGATTTCTTTTTATATCACATTACATAAAATTTATAAAATATGATTTGTAAATACTAAAATGTACAAAAGTAGTTATAAATTTGGTGTATTTTTATTGAAAATTTTAAGAATCTATTCATATTACTTTCTATGAAATTTCAGAAAGCAAGGATCCACACATGTGGAACATTGCAATCGATACAGAAGTATCTTGTTCTTTTTTCATGTGCTTTAGTAGAGCACAAACGGTGGCGTCTCTATATTATTGTAAAATTAGCAACTTAAGTCAATCGTTTGTCTCTTGAACTGCTTTCTCACTGCTCCTGAAACCATTTATTTATCAAAAGCCGTGCTTGGTTTTTTTGACCATTTGATACCGAATCTCCCAGTACCGACTTACGACGTCGTCAGTTGGGTGTTCATCAAGTTCAGTATATTGGAGCAGCTGGTCGCCGTCCATTTTGGCAGGGCCGCTGACTGGGCAGGCCTCATCAGAATCCAGACCAAGACATGGGAGGCATACCCACAGAGGAAGTCATATCCAGGGATTAGGCGAAAGCGTGCAACGGTCTTGTCTTTCTCCAGGTGCCTCGGGGAAGGACCCACAATGACCAGGGTTTCCAATGGCTTTCCGAGAATCTTGGTTTTTTGGGTCCTGGCAGTATATTTGTCAATATATATGGATATCATGTTTGCTTTTCTGAGGTTCAAGTGGACTTCCAGTTGAGATGACTCACACACAGCTCCAGTTTGGCTTTTTGGTTGTCTCTCTCATTACCGGGAATCCTGACATGACTTAGGACTATGTAAGATTATAGTCCGGCCATATAAAATGAGCTCCACAATATTAGTACGGCACTTAATTGTTTGTAGGCAGTCAGTTGGTGTGTTACTGCTGAAGGCTGATATTGCAGTTTGGAAGTCGACGAGGAAAACTTTTGCTTTCCTGAAACTTACTGGTCGTCATTTGGCTTACGACTTGAAAACCAAATAAGTTGTGCTAACAGCACAAATCATAGGTAAAAAACAGCTTTCCACTTTCCATCAATATATAAAAATTAATGAAGTTGGAGGAAAGTATACTTCCCACAGCTTTATAAAGGGCAAATGGAAGGTTTAAATTATACTCAAATGTTAGGATTAAAGGAAAATGAGTGTCCGTATTTGTTTCAAATTTAAGAATTTATTCTCCCTTGTTTCATGTGTAATCTTAAGAGAAAAAAAATCAAAATTTGAGAATGATTCAAAAGTTAAATATTTTAGAAATTATCAATTAAGTTAGGGATGTCCTCTTTGATTATTTTATTATTAAATTTAATGTTTTATGTATGTGAATAATCCATCTTGTGATAGTGTTGTTGCTGATAGTGTTGTAGTTTTTCATATAAATTTGAAAAACTATATTTAGTACTTCGTGAGTTTTATAAATAAAAAAAATTCTGATTCCCAGTTTTAAGTATTTTATAATTGTTTTGCGTTATTTAGTGTTATTTTTATTCGATTTAAAACAGAAATTATTGAGGACAGTTAATATTGTCTGTGTGTCATTTCTCGTGCATTATCTGCATGCTTGTAGGTTGAGTTCTTGTTAATAGCATCAAAAGTCCTTCTGGTTTTATACATCAAAATATCTTAAACTAATGTATACATACTTGGAAAAAAAATATTTATTTTGCATGAACTACGGATTAATACTTTTAATAATTTTCTTCAAGATTAATACAGATAAACTTTTAAATTTCATAATAAAATCTAGTGTAGAGAGAGTAGAGTTCAAAAGTTAGTTTTTAAAAAATTAATTTTAAAAAAAATGACTAAATTTAGCAATGAACATAAATTTATTAAAAGGGTATACAAAATCTACTACGCAACGCAAATGGCTACACTACTTTTCAGAATGAAAAGTAATGCAATGTAATAGAAGCTGTTATATATTTTGTTTTTATATAATAAAAACATTTTAAAAAAGGTTTTTCATTCCATTAATTTATTTTCTTTCTTACGTAATATTTTATTTCAGTACATTGTGCTATATTCTTTAACACACTACATAGCAATTGATTACCTCGTTCCGATTTTCCATTTTATGATTAAAGATTCCTAGAATTACATTTAAAAAGATGGCATAGTTCTAAAAAAATCGTCTGTCCAAAAAAAAAAAACGAATTACAACTTGTTTGGGTACTTGATCTTTTCACAAAGTACCTTCAACGCATCGAATGCCATCGTCTTTCTTTCCCTTCCCCTCCGAAAATTGATTAAAAAATAAATAAAAGGCAGAGCGTTCAGAGATGGTTATTATTGTTGTGTCGAATTTTTATCAGCGTTTTACATCGTTTGGCACGCATTGAAATCGTAATGCTCCAACGGACGAATTGGAATTTCAGACATTATGGCCATTTTATTCAACCTATTTGCCTTGTTCATTGTATTCCAAGCGGGTTTATTTTTTTTATTAGAATCTTTTTTTACTATTATTATTTTTCTTTATTTCCTTCCGTTCTTTGCCGCTGTATTTATTTCAAGCCATCAGAGACGACAATCTTTTTTAATGATCGGGTAGTCGTAGCACAAACCTCTGCGTCAGAGTTTCAAAATGGCTGTATTTAACATAAATAATAAGCTTTTTGGAAAGGATGGTACGGAACAATGGCCTAGGAAGTGATTTATTCATGTATATTTCGGTTCGTTACATATATTTTTCTCCTTGTGTCGCATTTTTGTCTATTGTTTTGTTCAGTCTTGCCTTCACGGCGAAACAGAACAATTTCTTCTCGTGGTGTATGAAGGAAAATAGCACTTAATGTGGAGTTCCAACTTCGTTAGTTATTTCTTTGACAGCAATCAATGATGGTATGTTCAATGTTTCTGTTCTTATTGCTTTTTTTTTTTTTTTTTTTGCTTCTGTTCTACGACATGGAAGGAAGGATAGGAATCTTTGATGGCAATGCGGATATGTCGTACAGGTGTGGCAAATTTATTCAATGTCGTTTATGGCTCATTGAAAAAAGAAGATAAGGTTGTTGTTCACTTATATAGGCAAAAGTTTTTAGAATGGTTGATCAATAAGGCTTCCGCTACACTTTTCATCAATTTTCGCCAATCCTTGTTTTAGATTAGTGGTCGACAACCGACTGTCTACGTCCATTCGTAGTCCGAGAAAATTTTTTAATGTTATCAGAAAAATTGTCTCTTTTCTTATATTTTTACAATGATTTAGTTTCAAAAAGGACGAGTAACAAAACGCATTATGGGGTATGGATTATACTTTTTTATTTTTAAATTTTAGCTACTACAATTAGTAAAATTAATTCTTAGTTTAGCTACTTTAGCCGGGGTGTATCTAGTGACATTTGAAAGGAATAGTTGGCAACCATATTTAATTGGCGAGACATTGGCGGCGGTTTGTTGATATTGCTTTCCGCTGTTGGTTTGTTCTTGCTTTTCGTGAAGTTCCTTTACAATGATATGAAAATGTAAAGACGTAAATAAATGACAATATAGTTATAGTGGTCCGCTTGAAAATGTAAAGACGAATTTTAGTGACAATATAGTTATAGTGGTCCACTGTGTGTGATCTATTGGATTAGTAGTCCCCATTAGTGGTAAATCATATGTGGTCCGCCAAATATAAAGTTATACATTTAGTGGTTCATGAATTTTTAATAGTTGGTGAACGCTGTTTCAGAAAACGTTTTCATGATTAACTCAATGATTACCCACCCCTCGCTTAATTAACGTTCGACAAGTCTCAAAGCTTTTCGACGTCCCAGATTCCTTGCAGGTTTATAACCCGGTTATTTTAGACAGCAGTCAACAAAATCAATTGATGGGCAGTTAATCTCTGAACATCAACCCTAAGGTATTAACCAAATCAGCATTTTGGTAACACAGCACTGTAATAAGTATTCTAAAATTGAGTTAAAAGCGGTAAAATCTGCGGGGTTATATTATGCTGTACTAATTTCGTAAAATCTAAGTATTAAAGTTCTTCATTTGACAGCACCGTTGTTCAATAATTTCAGAAGTATTATGGGATTAAAAATATAAGGTTTGACACGTGATTAAGATCTCGAGTAACTTAATACTTGCGTTATACAATTTAATCCTAATGTTATGTTATGGATTATTTATCTACTTAGGTGAACCTCTAAAACGTGTGTTGTGCGTTATTTGATAATATTGAAGTGGTAAATGGCTTTATTCTCTTGTAAGATAATCAAGTCGCAGCTAATGTTGTTATACTGAAAATATACCTTGCTTTGTGGAATGGGATTAGATTTAAAAAAAAAGAATTTCCTGTCGTATTCAAAAGCTATATATTTAGATAAAAATTAAAATATTAGCAAATTAATTATAATTATACGAAATTTAGTTTAAAAGAGGAACATTTAATAAAACGTAAAATTTTCCCCGTGAAATACATTGCGACATTTTTTTTTTGCACCGTTATCCTTTCAAGACACCAAATCTGAAAAAAAGAATACAGCTTTCTGAGGAAAATGTTTATCCCAATGTTTACTCCGTATATCACTATTATTTCTATTCGATGTCTCTTCCTAGAAAACCTCCGCTTTCTTTCAAAAAACTCTCTTATGATATATGGAGCAAAAATAATCGTTTCTTTTATACTGCTAGACATTGATATATACTTGTGTATTTGATCTTTATTGCTAAGTATCTGAAAAAAATAATTCATTTATACGAGTGAGTATTTATTACAAGAATCAATGTATACTTCCTATAATGCATTGCTTTGTACCAAAAAAAGTGAGTAGCATATTTATTCCTTTAAGAATCACATTTATTGCTGATGTACTAATCAATAACTAAATCTCTAATAGCATTTATTCTCTATTGTTCTGATATATGAATATGTTTGTGTTCCGATACAGGAATATATTTATTCCTATATAGGAATTTTTACTCCATTGTTACATCTAGATATGTGTCTATGTAATTAGTGAATGTTGATATTGCTTTGTATTTTCCTTTTACAAGGGGAGGGCACGACTAAGGAAAATCATTGTAGGATGAGACTTGATGTAACAGTAGTACTCCATTAGGGTGTTCAACCATCAATGTAATAGCGCCGAATAGTCAGTTAATTCAGAGAAAATAGCCTTCAAAATTCATGCTTATGATGTAACAGTAGTACTCCATTAGGGTGTTCAACCATCAATGTAATAGCGCCGAATAGTCAGTTAATTCAGAGAAAATAGCCTTCAAAATTCATGCTTAGCTTTTATACAATTAAGTTTAAGTTACTTCTAGCGACGCAGGGGCATAGTTGGTAATGCACCTGCTTTCTACGCGGGTGGACTTTTTTTCTCAATTCATTTAATTTTTTTCAAATTAAATAAATTTATTTAAAGAGGATTTATTAAATATTTTATATAATTAAAAATAATTAATAATATATAAAAAGATTTATATTGTTTCTATTATTTTTATTATGCAATAATTAATTTAATAATAATATATTTTATAGATTTTTTTTATATTATGTGTAATATTTTATTTATAATATATTGTATTTCACATTATGAAACTATTTGTAACTAATTTTTATATAAAATATAATTTAATATTTAATATAATATATTTTGTTATAAGAGTATTGTTTGTCAATATAAAAAATATTTATAAAATACAAAATAATTACATTAAATATCTTTTAATATTTAATATAATATATTTTATTATAAAAGTATTATTTGTCAATATAAAAATATATTTATAAAATATAATATAAATATTCATTTTATTAAAGTTATTATTTTACTTTATAAAATACAAAATAATTACATTAAATATCAATTAATATTTAACAAAGCTTTTTTAAATAAATTTATTTAATTAAAAAAATAATTAAATGAGTTGGGGGGGGAAGCTGATTGCGCGATTCAAACCCTCTCCACCCGGGTACAAAGTAGGTACATACCAGCTATGCCACTGCGTCGCTGAAGGTAATTAAAACTTAATTGTATAAAAGCTAAGCATGAATTTCGAAGCCTATTTTCTCCGAATTGACTGGTTATTCGGCGCTAATACAATGAGAGTTGACTATTATTTCATAGTTTACCCACGTCGCAAAATTTTATATTCACTGAATTGTTAGCATAACAATCTCATTTAAGAAGAATTAGGTATTTTTATCTGTGTGTAATAACTTAATATTTGCTGAAAACTTTAATCTTATGTATTATTTACTTCTAAATCTTGTTAATTACGAATACGCTATTTCGAAACGCCCCCCATTTCATCTCACATTAAAGGATTAAAATTTATATAATCTGACAGATTTATAGTAATTCTTCGTTAAAAGGATTAGATCTTGAATCTCTTACTGATTTATTGGCGATTTCCTTATAAAAGAGTATCTTGCAGCTGCACCTCCTTCTGCAAGCTGCTAACAACGAAGACAGGAATCAAAGCCCTTATAACTGGCTCGAAAAGGGATTCCCTTCATCTCAGTCGTCTAAAGCATGCACGGCGTTGCTGCGGACCGGTAGGTCAGTGGATCAAATAAACACCCCTACCATGGTCAACAGCTTGTCGCCGAAATTTTAACAGCTCACGCGTTCCTTTTCTGAAAAGTTGAAACTTTCCCCAAAATACTTACATTATTTCTCTGAATAAATTATATTTCCCTTCACTTGAACACGGAATTACATTTTTTAGATTACATTTTCCCTTGTTTTTCCTTGTATTTAACTGTAAAAAATGGAAAATTCCTAAAGAGCATACTCAAAATAAATTTACTGATGTTAAAATTTAATAAATGCTGGTGTGGACGAAGCTTTTTAATTGCCACCACTACATCACAAAATGAGTAAATTAAATGCATCATATATACAGAGACAGATAAATAATAATAAATTTTTTTCGGGGTATTAGTCTGTGTTTGAATTTTTATAATATTTACTATTTTCACTTCTCTAATCACACTTTTTAATATTTTCCTTTCAGTACATGGAAACTTCAGTTGAAGAAACGATGAATTAAACTGGTTGGTAAGTAGTTGTTCAATAATTATTTGAGTTTGTTTATGTTGTTTTATAATTATTTGTTACTTCTTAAAGCCACAGTTCATTCTCCTGCATCAGAGAGAGGTCATCATTTATATCTGGCCACCAATCTGGAATTTCGTGTTTCAATTATTCAAATTGAAAAAAAGATTTCTGTCCTGAGAAATTAAAAAAATCGTGTCTGTAGAATTATGCCCTAATTTTATCTCGAGATATTCAAGAAAATTATGTTGACACTTGAATATTGATGTGTTGAAATCAGCATTTCGAAGAAATGTATAAAAATCAATATTCCTAAGGCAGATATATAGACTACTGAAATAATTTTGCTCCAAAGATTTGCATCTTTATAATTCGAAATCGAAAATTTATGTTAAAAAAGAAAAATAGTGAAAAGAACGAATGACTGGAAATGTTCATTTAACGGTTTACATTTTTAAGAGTCCCCCCCCCCCTCCCCAAGCTTTTGCTTTACTAGACTTTTTTTAATGATACACAAAAAGAAAAATGAATGGATTTATCCAGATAATATCAAAATCATTTTCGAAAGTAAAATTTTGAATTTCTACAGTAATTTACATTTTATTAATGACTTTTTGATTGGCCGATACACAGTTGCCTAGTGGGAGTAGATATAGATATAGCAGTAAGTTCCAATGAGACACAACAATGGTAAAGTACGAATTTTAGATTAAAAAATAAAATAAAATAGAAATTTACATTGAAGATGATTATTTGAATAAAAGATGGATCACAATTAAGATGTTCCTACGTCCATTGAAATTTAGATTAGCTGTTTATTTTTCAATATATACACCGAAGATAGTTGAAATGTGTGAATTGTCAATTTTATCAAAAAAGCTACTTATAATTTCCTTGTTATTCGCCTTATAGTAAATGTTTCACTCGCTGTCCTGAGTCTATGTTTCTCAAGAACCAACGAAAACTGTTTCCTATTAAAATCTAATAGCACCAAACATTAAATGACTGATTTAAAAAAAAAGTCAGAGTAAACTATATTTCTTGCGAGTAATCTCACAAAACCGGAAGTCTGCTGAACTAATTTTAGATCCGTTATAATTTTTTTTTACAAAACTTCTCTATCGAAACGATTAATAAACTGCAAATTAGAAAGAAGGACAATGTTTTTTGCCAGACGTTTTTCTTCCCTTGGCCTTAGTAAGACACACCCAAGACATTGTCAATCTTATAATTAGTCTTGGCAACACAGACCATTGAAATCACACGGAACATATTTTATGTACATCCGGCCATTACCATTACTTAAGCTTTTTGATTGTATCAGACTTAACGAAGAAAGACTGCTACTCATATCGCCTTGCAACATTGTATGCAACACAATGAAGTAATTAAAAAGAGTGGACCTCAGTTGGGATGTTTGTACGCTCTCACATAGAAGAAACGCTGTAGGAAATTTGATGCAATTCTGTGGAATTCTAATTTAGAGAACAAAACTCTGAACAATAAATATTTCTGTTATTATAATAATTGAAATAAAATATTATCAAGTATATTTCTATGCATCCGAATAGAATATTCAATAAAGAAATTATTTTATTTCTAGATATATTTTGTACCTTTAAGGAAAGTGCTTGTATACCGAACAAAAAAAATATTTATCTTTCCTTACCAGTGTTCTATTTTTAAATTATGACGATGCCTGTTATTTCCATAAATTGATATGTATCAACTAATTTTCAAGAAAGTATACTGCATTTCTTAATGTGGTTTTACTGTGCTAAGATCATTTAAATTAAACCATTACGCTGAATATGCATATAATGTTTTGAATATTCTTTTTTCCCCTCAACAATTCAAATTTATTTATAAATTAAAGGGTAAAGGATATTCGAGGCTTAAAATTCCTAAGAGGTTGTAGAATTCTGCCCATATTTAATACAATTAAGCATCTAATTCAGAATGTATTGTGAAAGTTGGTATAGTTTCTTGATAAAAAAAAAACTGTAAATAATAAAGAATGAATTTTAATAGAATAATATTGATTGTGCTGTATTTTCTTTTGAGACAAACATTATTGTTACCTTTATCTTTAAAATAACCTTAAATAAACTTAATTAATTGATTAAAATAAATGACAATTAAATTTGTTTATAAATTAGTTGTACTTACCTCAAACTAGCTTAAATTTTTGTATGTTGATTTTGGGCGTGAAAATTTTAATCAAAAAATTACATTCTGAATTTATTCATAAGTCGCGAGCGATTTCAGACAATTGTGAGGATTTCTAAAGATACTTTCTTCAGTAAAACAATACAATAACATTCGTACCAATATGAATCTGAAGAATTTAATGTAATTTTTAGTTAATCATGTACTTTGTTATGCCAGAACTGGTATTATATATATTTTTAAAAGAAATGCCTTTTTTAGAATATTAGTGCATTATTACTGCGCATCTTTTTCCGATTAAATTTCCTTAATTATTTTGAAGAATCTGTGTTAAAAAAAAGTGCAATTTTCTAATTTCGATTGCTTTTTTTACCTTAAATAATTTTTGATATTTATTTATAGCACGCATTCTGATTTAGTTAAATAACTGCCATATAAATGATAGAATGATTCTCAATTTATCTGTATTTGTCACTTATTAAAATTGAAACATTTTTTCTGTAATCGAAGAATATGAATGATATAGATAGATACTCATGAATAATACTTCACAAAATGATACTCGAATTCTCCACATTTGTGTTACTTATTTATAAAAAAACAATAAACGAATAGAGAATTCTGCTCATTATGAAATGTCATTAACTACTATTTCAATAATACCAAGAATAGGAAAATTTGAATCATACATATAAATTTCAAATAAATTCCTGATAAAAAGTTAAAGTTTATCAAAAGGATGTAAAAATATATCAAGAATTTTTCGAATATAAATAAAATCGTACTTGGTTACTTTTATCCATGGTGTGCGAAAAAGAAATTTAAAATCGAATTTTAACTGTTTGAATAATTTTGCTTTAACAAGCTTCTTGATCATTTTTTAAGTAATCTAAGTCATTTTATAGATCTTTCTCTGTAGTTTTTAGGTCATTACTACCAAACTCATATGAACAACAACAAATTTTTTAGACAAATGGAACATTTATATTACAACACTAATCATGGAACATCATAAATAAAACTTTTAACATTCTCCATATTTATTTAAAATATCGAAAGTAATTCATTTTGAACTTCGGTGACATATATGTAAAAAAAAACAGATGGCAGTGGAAAACTAAAACGGTAAAAACATCTGTCCTTGCCAACATGACAAGATGTCATTGCCAAGCTATCAATCAATCGAAAAGACAATTAAGGCGGATGCTTTTACAATACTTCTCCATTGTAAAAGTTATCCTAAAATCCCTATAAACTAAGCGGAACAGCTGCGAAAGTTAGTGAAGCGGTCAATTGGAGAAATATTGGGTCGCAGTTTTGTCCACGGAACATCTTCCCAGCCACCTGCGAATGTTGGGTCGTCATACACGTGGTTGGTTATTACGTGGAATATTTCAAGCGTGAAGATTGATATTAAGACGAGCAGCGTGGCAACCGCTTTCACTTTTCTGGTTACCGCAAAGTACCTGCTGTGCAGTTCGGAAGGTTAGGGTTACCGGTTTGGCAGTGTTTATCACCTTGTTTGTTGATTTCAAACAAGTTTTATAGGTATAATACATTGAAAAAATTTTGGTTGTTTGGAGTGATATAAATAAAATTATCTCATTTCAAGAGATCTTAAGAATTTGTGGATAAAAAAGGATTTCTATAAGCAAAAGAAAAAAATAATTGAAATGGTTATGACATTTTCCCTTGAACATGCTTAAATATGTTATACTTAAAATTTTGGAATTTATCAGGATTTATATGTGTTCTTTTTTCTGAAAAAAAATCCTATAACCCACGTGTTAAAATTAAAAATGGACGTTTGTAATTCTAACTATAAAAATGCAAAACCTATTTTCTTACAAATATAACAAATTATTTTCCTTACGCAGATTTTAAACACTTTGTAGAATCTGAACGTAACACAAATCAGGCGGAAAACAAAAAAAAATTATAATTAATTATTAAAGCTGATGTATAAGAAGCATTCAAAATAAAAAAAAGAGAGGAACATTAAAAATATTATTCTATATATATCAAAATGCTGAAGAAATGACATTCCTTATGAACTTAGAGGGTTGTAGTTCTAGAAGTATACTATTTTTTTTAAAGCTTGGGTCGATACCTCGAATAAAAACAACTTCAAAGCATAAAATCATTACGCACGTACATTTCAGATTTCTCCGTAAAAAAGGCAGTGCGCGTTATTCACCGGATCTTGCGGTAATACAATAAATCAAATCAAGTCACAAGCATGACATTGCATTTATGGAAACTTTGCTTCTTTGTATCTTTGTTACTGTGTCAAGATTTAAAATTATGAGGTTTACCATATAAAACTAAGCTATCATTAATTAAAACGAACAACAAATAAATTTTCACAACAGTTGGCACTGGAAATTTAGTTCCTCTTCGAAGAATGATGAATTCTGTTAAATGCATAGAAATATTCTGTAGTAGGATTGTTCAATTAATGATAACATTTGACGGAACATTTCACAAGACTTGCTCTTTGTCACAATTCGATATCAGTCCAGACCTTTATGCGGGAAAATAAATACAAGCGCTTGTTTGGCCTGGAAATTCACACCTGACCTAAATCCTATTGAAAACTTATGGCGTATTCTCTAGAATCATTTCGTTAAGATGAATTGCACGACATCAGAACAGACGGGCGTATAGCTACCGCAGTATCAGCCATATCAATGATACGGGGTCTCCAAGCTACAGGGGGGCTCCAACATGTGTAACTACAGTCCACTATCAGAGCTCTTATATCTAAAAAGGGCCCCGAAGGAATTTTGACACAGGGCCCCCTCACAGCTAGCTACCCCAGTGAGAACAGATAATAAAAATTGCTATACAAGTATAGTTCCTCTATGATAAATTCAAGAACTTGAACAATACACTAACGGAGTTAGTTATATATAATGCTAAAACGTGTTCAAGAAGTCATTTCTGCTAAAAGAGGACATACTTCGTACTAATATAAAGATTTTTCTGTCAACTTAAGATATGTAATGATTAAAAACGGAGGTTTTGGGGGGGGGGATCTTTTTTTTTTTTTGTTTGTTCCAATTAATTCGAACAGTATAGTGTATTTACTTAAAATATTTACAATAATTCTTATTAAACACCAAAAACTCAAAATTTTCTGTGTTCACTTCCAACCAAGTTAGGAAATATTTCCCCCACTCCAACCCTCACTGTTGATACTTTTTCAAACTTTGATCACGAAACTTAATCCACTGATTGTATGTAAATTTTTGCTTTAAGTTGAGGACTCCGTTATGTAATCAGGAAGCCTGCTACGTACCGTGTTTCCATCTTTACGGGTTCGCCATGCTCGAAAGAGTAATTGTGTTGTAGAGCTAAAACAACAGACTGCGGAAGGTAGAGGGTAGGTGGTGGATGTGATGCTGGATTAAAATTTTCTCATTCTCTTTATACTACAAAGTATTTTTGCAATTATCTTGGGGAGCGACGCATGAAATTAAAGACTTAACTTTTAGCATTTTTGCGGGAGTGGCCATTTAGATTTTTGCTGTGGGAACACCGAAATTCGTTATCGGATAGGATCGATACCTGTAAAGATCCTCTTTTAATATTTTAAAAAAGAAAAAAAAATTGTGAAACGAAATAAAACAAAAAAAAATTGCATTTTGTCTTATAAACTAAATTAGAATTTGGCAGGTGTCGTTCTAGAGTGTGTACTTGTTTTTAATTAAGGTGATAATGTTGTGAAAATTGAAGCGTTTACGAAAATGTTAATACGGGAGGAGTTTAAATGTGTGCCTAGTTATTTTAATATCGTGTTAATTAAGTTTAATATGAGAAATGGGTTTTTGTAGGTGCAGAACATGTTTCTTTGTTTGATTTAAAGTATGGGGAAACAGTTTATAAATACCAGTTCAAAAACATTTAATAAATAGCCTTTTTTCAGTAAAAATTTTTAAAACTCATATTGTGAATTTTTAGAAATAGTTGTGCACATTATAGACCAGTGCTTCCTAACCTTTTTATTGTCACTAATTGGTCAACATTTTATAATTTTACCACGGGTCGCTGGGGGGGGGGACGTTGACTGCTCATATTTAAGATTGTGTTAATTTAATGATTTTAATGTAATTGTATTTATATATATAAACATGCCTTTAGAATAAACTACAGCAACACCAAAAAATGAATATAAAATGATTTAACATGGCATATAAAGAGATTTCTATAAAAAATCGCACAAATTCGTGAGAAATACATCACAGTAAATAAAATGGAAATAATTCAATATTCCTCACGTGGCCCGATATTATTTGATCCATGGACCGGCACCGGCCCGGGGGCTGAGGAACACTGTATTAGACTATTAGATTCGTCGAACATTTGGTGGATATTTAACCTTGGGTAATTTTGTTAATATAAATACAAAATGTTACCTTTATTTTTTTCTAAAATGTGTTTTTTGATGTAGTGTGTGTCCTTCGTGCTTTTATACTTCATGCTGCCTTATTCTCTTTTGTACCTTTATTTTTCTATATTCTTAATTGTATAAAATATATGCTTATAAAAAGTTGAAAATAATTATTTTCATAGATTGATATTCGTAATAACTAAAATATATGTTTATATCTGCAATTTTTTCAAAATACGTGCAAACCTAGAATAAAGAAGTTTTTTTTAAGAATTTAATTCAGAAAAGATGTAAAAATCATAACAGAATATGTATTGAAAATTTTAAAATACATAAGCATGTCGTAAAAATGAAAATAGTATGAGAGAAAGTCCGAAACGGACGTATTCATTGTTGATATTAATTGAATAATATACTTTGTTTTCGGTACGAGTACAAATACATGAAAAATAATACGTGCATTCAAAAAAGGTTATTTTTCATCTGAAATTTGTCTTGTAATTTGAGTTTAAAATATAATTATTATTTGAAATTTAAACAACAAACATTTGACGCACAGAATAATTTTTATAAGGAATCATTTTACTGTTAGAACATTATTTTATATACATGCCCTATTACGGGCAATATTTCTCGACAAATATCACTTTATCGTTCGTACTATTAAATAAATAAATAAATCATAAAAATTATTAAATTTATACCAATTGTACTTATACGTATATTTTGTATATACTATGTAACGAGGTAGCTTCTTATTAACAATTCAAAATTAAAAGATGTATAATTTAATAAATTAAATTTTGAAATATTTCATTTTATATAGCATTAATGGATATAATTGAGTGCGCATATTAGCTACTTATTATTCTTATGCATTTGAAAAATTGATTCAGGTGTAATTGAACTATTACCTTTTATTATAGCTCTCCAAATAAATGTAAAAAAAATTGCAATTTTTTATTCCACAAATATTGTTTCTAAATTTCAAACAATGTTGCTTTATATGAGATTAGAAATGAAAAAGTAATGCAATATTAAGGAAAACAATTTTGTGTTACAGATTCAAAAATTAAGATCTAAAATAACATATCTGAGTCTTTCAAATATGTATTAGGAAAGCGCATTTCACTGTGCTTCTGTAAAAATTCTACAACAGACTTTGTTCAGACATAATTGCATTATTTTGAGAATTCGATTTGATGGACTTTCAATCCGTTGTAACGTTTCCCGCCTCACAGATGTGAATCGGCTTCTGTTATGGATATGATCACCACATGTGCAATGACATATGCACCCTAAAAATATTGCGCGGTCTTGTCTTGGACATCGCCTGGCAACCTTTGACACCACAAGGAGCCCCTGCTCCGCCCTAGAACCGGATGTAATTTGAGGATAAAGACGCCGACCCATCCCGAAGGCCTAGAGAGGGCAGAGAGAGAACGGGAGATGGTTTGAAAACTTTACTGAGAATGGACGCAAGCTCCTCCCTCACAAACAACATCTTTTGAACTCTAATAATCTCCACAATAAGTTTAATAACTTTAGTGTATATTCTGTAAATAATAGCTGTGACGTAAATAAACTAAATATTTAAATTAATCAATATCACGCTACCTTTATTTTTCACACCGTTTTGAAGAATGAATAGAAACGACAAACTTCTTTTGCTTACTCCTTTAAAAAATGAGAGAAAATAATCTTAAAAAATCTTAAATATCACCAGATGTAATCTTTAATGATGGAAAAGCCAGTATTGCTTACCCCTTAAGCGAATATGCAAACCCATCTGCGAAATTCCTTCTGTTGAAAATATATGATTTCTTTTCTTAGATCTCGCTGTTGTCTGTTTCCATCTTGGTCGTCAAAGTTGTAGTTTTTCTCATCATTAATTATGACCTGAAATTTAAAAAAAAATAGTAAAAGTTTAAATGGAAAAAAAGGAAAAATAATTTAAAGAGAAGGAGGATTTTTTTTAAAAAAAATTACAGATTTTTTTTCCAATTCCATCCAATGTTTTTTCCAGCAAATTTCTGACCAAACCCTTTGTGCTTTAAGTCAAATCGAAGAACTGGCTTCATTTTTTTAGAACTCAGATGTATGTCTTCACAAAGGATTTGCCGAACACGTTCCGAACTTTCCTCATTTCTTAGATGATGAGAAAGTTGATGACTCGTTTCATTTGCATTGAAAACTTTTCCAATTAAATGTCTTGTATCCCTTTGGGATAGTATGGGGAAGGGTATAGTGAAATTTAGTTTTTGTATATTTATAAAGATTCTGTGAAAATTGTTGCAATACAATCAGAGAACATTTGAATTTCGTTGCTGTTTGTTCATAGGTTTTTCTCATTTCAAAAATGCCCCTTTTTCAACGTTAGAAAGCTTCAGTTCGCGTCCTTAATTTGTATAAATATTCATTTAGCAAAGTCGAAAAAAGATGGGATCACTTGGACAAAAAATCTTATATTTAGTTGTATTTTTTTTTAAAAAGTAAATAATAAGTATTAAGAAAACATCAATAACATAAAAAAAATTAGTTAAATTGCTTAGCATATTACTTTAATATTTTAAGTATATTTTTATTTGCTCTTCAATATATTTTATTTTACAGGAGATAATGTAAAAATTCATATTTATTTGAAGCACTGAATATATTTATTATCTTGATTTACCTTTTGTGGCTAAAAGTAATTTATTCATGTAATTTAATAGATAAAACATGAAAAAAAAGCATTGAATTGGTTCTCTTTTTATGAATGAAAACCATGTTCATTTTTAAATGTTTTGAAATACTTAAGGTATCCGACTACTTGCGACTACCTTTTTTTAAAAAATAGAGACATGGTGATTTTTTTTGTGGTTTTTAGATTTGCTTAGTACATTTTAAGGAAAATATGCTAAAATTAAGAAGAGAAAAAGAAACTATTATCACTAAAATGGGAAAAAATGGGTAACTTTAATGGGTTATGTTTAATAAATGGGTTATGTTATAAAAATTAACATAAACGGGGCTCATTCTGTACCAAAAGTTCATGAACAAATTTTCAATTCTAATGTGTTGCTACGTTATTCATTTTTGAAATGACCTTTAGGATAAGAGATATTTTAATTTTTACAAAAACTAAAACACTTTATCTTAGTTATTATGTAAAAAAGCTTTAAAAAAAACAGTGATTATATTCACATAAGCGACTGTAAATTTTGTAATAAATCAGTGATTGATAAATCTGAAGGTTAAAACACTTCCACTATTATACAGAACAACACAAAAAATTTCAGTTCATTATTTCCAAAACTTTTTGAGCAATCACTGTCCTCGTTTGAACATTTTCAAATGAACACATTTCGAGTAAAACGCGTTTTAAAGTATGACATCTTGCTTAAAGTAATGACATCTGGTTTTACTAAAACACCTGTAGTTTTTGTTCTAGTGAACGGAAATAGTAAACTTGGTATTTTTATAAAGCTAATAAGATAGCCTATAAAATAAAACCACGAAAAAAATGTCAATTTTTGGTAAAATTCACAATTTTAAAGTAGTCGGATACCTTAACGAACTTTTATATTTGTCAACCGGTAGAGAAAATTTATTATTATATATGTGTAATTTCTATAGAGAATTCAGCATGTTTTTTACAGATATTTGGAACAAAATCTTTTCAAAAGCATTTACATCTTTGTACCCATGAACTTTTCCCCTAACACCCTCGTATTATTATGCAACTAGATGCATAAACACATTATTTAAAATATCTTAGAACTCTTAGAGCTCGAGTATCTTCTTTAAAGAATACACTCAATTTCCAGGGTAATTTGATTGAGAATCATGTTCCCTATGGAAATTTTCCCTATTCATTACAGTTTAGCTAGGCTATTCCCCACTATGGGTTCCATTTATCTTGGAACGAACTCGCCTCGTAAAGCATGACGTAAAAGAATCAAGTAAACAGAACTTCAATCTGCTAAAAGCTTAAGAAAAAGAAGAAGAAAAGAAGCTGCAATTCAAGACTCTTTTTAACTAAAAGTCACTATTTAGTGTAGATGTGCATTTGCAGCAAAAACAAGTAATGGACCAATGCTGTTCACTCGTAATAGATAATACATGAATAAACAGTTTCGAGGGTAATTGAAAGACGCGAAATATATTTAGATAGATATGTGTTTTGCGAAGTAGAGATAGCAAGAATTTTTAGATGCGAGGTGCATAATAATTCGAACCTCCCGTATTTTGGGAAGGATGAATAATTTATGAAAGGTTTTAAAAATTCAAGGAATAAGCGGGTTGGTTATTTTGTTAAAGTAATTCATTGAAAAATTGTGGTCACACTTGAGAGGATTTCAACTGCGGCGTTAATTTCCAAAATGTTTATCTGTTATCTATGTAATTTGTTAATAGTTGCAGTTCTGAGAATCACGCAATTCTGAGAATCAGTGGTTCCATTATATAGTTAATATTTTAATCAAAAACTCGCGTGCACTTTGTGGAAAATTTTTAGGTGTGGCTCATCGGCAGGTTAAATAGGTAAAAAAGCTATGTTTTAGGTGTGACTTGTTTGTCTAAACGGGTTTGTGTATAATCAGTTAAGATTCGATCTTTCTGAAAACATAAAGGAAGGAGAATAATGATGTTTCTTATAAAAAATACGTATTTTTATTATTATTATTGTAGTGTTTTGCTTCTGTTTAGTAAAAACTACCCTGAGATTGCCTAACTTGCAACAATTCATGTGCTTTTATACAAAAATACCTGTATTATTATTAATGTGAATAATAGTTATTTTTCGTTGATTTGATGACTTCAAACATTAGTTCATATTTTTCCCCTAATCATTTTCTATTATACTTGTGGTTCCGACATTATTAGTATAAATTTTTTACTCCCTGGAACTCGTCGAACTTTTGAATACAATTTTTGTTGTGCGATTGCCACATACGAATCAAATGGGTCCTTTAAATATTAAAACATAGGACCGTTAATGAAAAATTGGGGGCGGGGGTACTTCAATTTCGAATAAAATAAATCTCCAAAACAGAATCATCAAAGGTTCAAAATAATCTGATTGAATTATTTAATAAGAATTTAAGTTACAGATATTGAAGTAAAAACTTGGCAACAAATTTTGTATTGTTGAAAGTATTTGTTTTCGTGCTACTTCTGCAAATAGCTGAAATGATGCAGTTTTTTTTATTTCAATAAAGTTTGATCGGGGGGAAAATATTTGTATGAAAAAAATTTTGAGTATGATTTGATTAAATCTTATCGCAATTTTACTTTTATATTTACTCTAACAGTTCGGAAATAGAAGATATTTCTCTTTTCGTTCAGAAGAATTCCCAGCCTTTGGTTGTAATTGCTGATCACATATTATGTGTACATGCTTATATTATGTATTTATTCCATATTATGCCAAAGAAAAATATCTGCTTTTTTTAGTGCATTATATTTAGAGGCAGCATATTAAATTGTAAAGTTTTACAACTGAAATTTTACAACAGTTCAAAAAAAAAAAAAGGAAAGGAAACTTATTTACTGAGTGTATTTTTAATGATGAATCAAGTGAGTTTATTTTTTAAAAGATGTGGGTTGGACTGTAACTCAATAGTTGTGAGTTACCGTCAAGAGCTTCGTGACAGGTAGTGTTCGAATCGAATCGAAAGCTCGAGTCCAGATTTCAACAACGATCTGCCATCCCATTAAAATCGACTATTGCACATTTTTGATTGAACTGGACTCGCGCGCGAAACTCAAAATATGGTTCAGAAATTAGTAGAAGGAAATGAGAATTCGAATTTTGTCCTTATTGCTTAATCGTAGTACAAGATAACAAAGTACATTGCCAATATATTTCCCTTCTATATCTAAATCTGTTTTTAATCTAAAGCAGTGGTCTTCAAACTTTTTCAAAGCATGGAACCCTCAAAACTAGAAAGTATTTTCGTGGAACCCTATTCCCCACACACACTTAGAAGAATATATTTTAAAATAATATTTAAAGTAGATCAAAACATGATATAGGTACTTTATATCAAGGCAATTATGAAAAGGATTGTATTTATTTTTAAAATTTTTAATCTACTTTTAATATAATTAACTCATTAATAATATTAATCTGTGATCCAAGTGTCACCTACCCATGCAATAACCGCGATATGTGCTTGCATTTCTTCACACAAACTGTCGAAGTCTTATATTCTGAGTTTAATTTGTTTCTATACTTTGTTTTTGTAGCTACTCATGTTGAGAAATATTTTTCACTTATATACATTGTTCTGGATGGTATTAAAATGTTTATAGCTGTACGAGAAATGCTGTGTATTTTATACATGACTTTGCAACCTAAGATTTAGGAACTGTTCTTGTGATTAAATTTAGATTTTTTTCCCTCGAATCTGATGATATTTCGATAAGTTGTTCCTTCTCTTTTATTGTAGGTTTTTTCCACAGATGCAAAAAAGGTGCACTTTTCATTAGAAAACTATTTAGTTTTGCAAGACATTGTACTAACGAGAAAAATTATCTCGTGGAACCGGGGATTGTAAACAATAAAATATTTATGATCTAGTTGGTAGAACACGTAAAGATAAAATGTTTTAATATTCTTTTATTACATTATAATAAACATTTAAAAAGTATTGCAAAATAAAGTTATTATGTACAAATAAAATTTCCAGTTTCTTAATGACAGGGATGAGCTTTAAGTTATTGTGGGCATACAAACTTCATACATAACGTGAATTCATTTTGCACACACATTTATAAGTTTCTTTTCGAATTTTTTTATTGTGACTCGTTGTACCCTTTACTATGCCTCGTGGAACCCCAAGGTTCTGTGGAACACAGTTTGAAACCACTGATCTAAAGTAAATATAAAGTATGGCATTATTCACCAGTATTTTGCAGTAAAAGTAGAGACAGCTCAACAACATTTATTGTGAGCGTATTTATGAAAATTTTACTAAACATGCTGGTAATTATATTATCATTGTGTAAAAATATATCTAACCTATAAATATTCGTAAGATTCATCAGGTTTTAATTAGCATTATATATATGTTGCGGCTGGGGTATGAATTTTTATTTACTTCACTCTCTAAGAGTAATGGAAAGGCTATTAGTTACAAACATTTCGTCTAGGAAGTTAATATGTATTTTAATCGCAATTACCTGGAATGAGGTTATAAAGTAAATTAAATCTCAAATGGATACAAAAATTAAATATTTAACTTACTGAACATGACTTCAATGTACAATTCTGTATACTATTTTATAACTAATTAAAAAGAAATAAAACTATACCAACAAACGACATTTTTTTTTTAAAAAATTATTGTTACAATTCATCTTGAATGCTAATTTTAATCACACAAGAAGGAAACTTAGCTTGCTGTGTGTGACTTTAGTGTTACGTTAACTGTATCAACTCAAATCTGTTTTAAATGTTATTCAAAATAATTTGCTGATGAAGTCTTTAAATTTCAAGATAGGTTCATCATGACTAGTTTTTTTCTCCAATAAAATACTGTGAAGCTTTATTATGGCGTTGCGTAAACAAAAGTTATGTCAATGATAGAAAAACCCTATTAATTTTTATCGCTTACAAAGTAAACTTAAAATCGGTAGCTGAATATAAATTTTGTATGGATCTCACGGTGTATTTTTATAGGTAAAGAACACAAAACCACATTTATTGTTAAATATCCTTATGCATAATTCGAAATACAATCTGGTTCCTTGTCTATGGCAGGGGTTTATAACAACTTAGCTCTGTTCTTCACTATTCTTAACTTTTCAGATTCCAACGCATATCCCATAATGCACCTTTCCGCCAGACGCAGCCTGGAAAAGCTTTTCTGCTAAGTGAGCGAACGCCTCTCCTAAACGTGCTCTGTCCAAGATGGCTTGCTATTTCGGAGAAAGTCCACTTCCCAATCATAAACAGTTATAACATAAAACACTCTTCCAGACGTTATGACATTCGCCCCAGGATTCTAAAATTAACTTCCCAACCCACTTGGATTGGATCCAAAAACTCCGGCTCTCACACACTATGTGTTTATACTTCTTCCTTTAATTCTTCATCTAAGTCATCATAATCTTTTGACGGGGCGAGGAATGTCGGAAAATCAGGAGGTGAGCCCTTCTGAGAGTGTATTCTGAGAAACACCTTATCTGTGCCTTAAAGTCCTTGGAGTGAATTCGTCTCTCTTTTATTTCTTAGGGCGGAGGGTGATAAAAATGAATGCCAAGAGTGTCCATTTTTTAAAACTTCTTTGTTCGCTTATAAATGAGAAGTTTAAATGAAAATGACGTTTCATTGTCTTGTTCGGAGTGGGATTTTTGTTAAAGTGGAAATGAAATTAATTTTTTTTGTCCTTGCTTCCTTATTTTTGAAACTTGTCTTTTGATAAACGTGTATGGATTGTAAATAAATTCGTAGCCTGTCGTTAACCTATGAATTTGTATATTTATACTTTGATGCTTTTTTATTGTGTGTATCTCCTTTTTAATCCGGTAATGTTAATTTTCAGTTTTCTAAATGAGGAGGTAAATCTGTAATTATCAAATTAGTCAGCGGTAATGTTAATTTTCAGTTTTCTAAATGAGGAGGTAAATCTGTAATTATCAAATTAGTCAGCGGTTCTTAAACTTTCGATCACGTTTCAATCACCCCCCTCCTTTATGTATCAACCTGACATCGTGGACCCCCAATATTTTGAACACCCCTTCCCTCCATGACTGAGTGATTCAAAGGTTTCTCAATAATTCTATGACTGACTCTGCTACTTATCTTTGCACATGTGTTTCTACTACTTTTTTAAAAATATTACGCTGCAGTATTGGCTATGTACGATAGTTGCAAACAATTAAAGGACTGAATATTCTAGATCTAAATTCATGTTCCAGTAGAATTTTTTCATTTAGAGGCAATTTAGTGATCTAGTCTAGGATGATTCATTTTTAAATTTTTCCATGAGGTCCTTCAGAGTCTGTAAAAGAGAGAAATCTTAACATTAAATGAGAGACCTTCGCGGATCCCCTAGAAAGGCTCTGGGACCCCCCCCCCCAGAGGTCTGCAGACCACAGTTTAAGAACCTCTGGCATAGAGCATCATCTCAAAGAGACCAATGTACCCACTTACCGAGTGGTAACGGTCGCGAAATTATGGCCGGCTTCGAGTTTTCAAACTATTGAGTGAGTGGAAAGAGTAAGGTTCTAGGAAGAGGCATTGATCCTTGTCAATAAATCGAGATTTTTCACCAACCTCATGTTGCTGTGAAATACGAAACATTAATTAATAATCAAATTAAATTAAGATACCAATTTTTATATAGTAGAACGTCGTTTATCCGAACGTTTATTATCCGGAGCATCAAATATCCGAACTAAAGTCCGGATACGTTTTCGAACAGTGCAATGCTCAACATTTGTTTCCTGTGAGGCCAAATGTGACTGGAAAATCCAAGGTGAGGGATATTTGGGGAATTTTAACTGTGTGATTTTGTTAACATCTGCGCGAAATGTTAGGTTAGTTTGTTTCTAAGTGAGGGGGTGTATACGTACTCTTTTGTTGAGTTTTGTTGATGTAGAAACCTGGATAGCATGCGATGCAGAAGGTTGTGAATTTAAAATGCTAAATAATGACGAGATAGTAATTTCCGTGCAAGAAGAATCCGACCCTGTCGACGTTGAAACGGATGAAGTCGAGGACAACAACAGCAACAACGAAAGTAGCAAGGGTCCATCAAATGCTGAAGCGTTTCTGCGTTAGAGACAGCTATAGAGTGGTACGAACAACAATCAGAGTGCTGTCCTACTCAACTACTGCTGCTGAAGATAACCAGAGACCTTGCAGGGAAAAAACAAAGGTGTACAATGGTACAGCGAAAAATAAGTGATTATTTTCTACAGTCAAGATAAAATTGCGACGTTTTGCACCTATTTGCGTTTTTCTTCAAGCACGTTTCCCGCATGTGATGATTTTCAATATTTGTATTGTGTCCAGTATCATTTTCTGCATGGATCGCATTCGGTTTTCGGTTATCCGAATGGTGTCCCGGTCCCAATTGATTCGGATAAACGACGTTCTACTGTTATTACAAGTTTTATGTAAGCCTTAAGCATACGTGTAAAAAGATCTTTATTTTTGTCGCGAACTCTCACTTGCTGAAGTGTGCGGGTTCACCAAAGATTAGACATTTTCTTAAAACAGGCTTTATTATAACTATCCAAATTTGACCTAAGCTATGGAAATACACGTCAGGTTAAAAGCTTATTTAAATGTCTAGAACATAAATCTTGTACTTATCGTGAATATATATTGCAGATCCTCAGCAATAATATGAATCCTAGAATGACTAGTCGGATCCTTTCCACTTGAACCATGGCAATTTTCAATATTGATGATAGAACGGTCAATGGGGTGCATGATCTTTGATGAGGTCTTCATCCCCTATCTTGTATATGAGTGAGCATTAAAAATTACACTTGCCATGTTTAGTGAAAAGTGGGGGAAATTATGAAAAAATTTAAAAGTTCAAAATTAAAATTAAAATTAAGAAAGTACATTAGATTGCGACCTGAAATAATAAAATATGAAGAAAAATTGCTGGAGCTATTTTTGTTTGCGTTGGAGTGTTTGGTGAAAGAGTGGAATACTGTGTCGACCGCGGCTAACTCCGTTAATTTTCAATATTAACTTCTCTAACTTCTTAGACTCCGTTCTACTCCGTATTATCTTTTAATGCCCTTCTTCACTTGACTTCAAATAGCAACCCTCATTAACATAAATCGCGGTGCGGTTCCTTTACATAAAAAAAGATTTTATAATCATATAAGATCATCAAAAGAGTCTTCCCTTGAGGATTAGTAGAAATCGCGAATATATCCCCCCCGTTACATTTTGTTTTTTAAAATAAAATTTAAAGGAAGGATTTTGGTGGGTTGAAATAAATATTTTGAAGTGTATTGTTTTTATTTATCTACAGAATTAATTCATCATAAATGATACATACAATAAAAAGTTATTGATTTACGTTAATTTTGTAAAATCTCTTGACCACTCCCCCCCCCCCTTTTTTTCAACGGTTTTATTTTAAATTAGGGAGGGGGCGCTCTGATATGCTCCAGAAACTCCCCGAACAATGTTGATTATTCTGTGAATTTTTTGGAGAGGCTTTCATTACAGAAAATATTATTTCCAATTCATTACATATTGTTTTTATAGGCATTAAATTAATAAAAACGCAGAAGAGAAAAAAATACCAAATTACGCCTCTCCGTTCGAAAATCCGGAATAACATTTTTTTCTCACTTGATATTTTCTAGTACCTTATTGGATGTACGTGCGTGGGTTGCAAATTAATTCGTGTCTTGGTTTGTCTTTATTTAGGTATTTAAATGCAGGTAAAATTGGCAATTTGCGTTAGTGTCTGCACTTAAAGCCATTAATATTAATTTGTGACGTCTAAATTATATGTTGAAGTAATCTGTAAGTACTTGGCTCTAGTTAGTGTTCTTTTTATTTAAAGAAATCAGGAAATACTGCTTTTAATAATGCTTGAATGAGATAAATAGTCTTATAAAAGGAGCTTTTTTGAAAAACAGTGGAGTTGGATGGACATGGGTGAGTTGAAAGCATGTGTCTAAAATTGAAAAAATTAACCACACACGCACACACATGCACATTTAACTCTTATTCTTAGTAAATTCTTTAGATGCTTGTATTGGAATTTTTTAATAACAGCTATATGTTTTAATGTTATGAAATGCCCAAATTGCATTTTTAATATATTAAAACAAAAACAGGTTTAGTATATGTTCTATGGTTTTTATTAGGATTTTTAGGTAATATACACAAAAATGTGACAAATTGCTGTCAATAAAGTTACATTTATTAAAATGTATTTAAGGAATTTGAGCCCGTTAAAATTACCAAATTCGGTCAAAACAGATATTTTTGTGTTTTATTTTATTGAATAGGGGTATCTTTTGGCATACAAAACATACCTTGTTTTGTTTCTACTTTACCTAGAGGCCAAGTTACAATCAATTTTATAAAATTAGAAAAACCGGAAGTAGGTCATTAATCTACCGGAAGCAGGCATTTTTCAATTGTTCAAAATCTATCATGGCGAGTCTGATAACTCAAAATGTTATAAATGCATATCTGTAAAACTTTTTGAACCTGATATTTTTATTATATATTTTAGAGAATGCACTAAAATATTTCATATTTTGTGAAATTTTTTTGAGTTATGGCTTGTTATTTTAATAATGCATTGAAAGTTTAGTACATTGTCTAGATAAATGCATCTGATTTGTTTTAAAAACACTTTTACTGATATGTTTTTCTTTTTTTCTCTAATTGCTTTGAAGTTTTTCAAAAATTTTACTAAAATTTTACTTATGATTGCGATTTATGTAAAATTTAGATAATTTCTAAATATTGTTAGTTAAATATTAGCCTTTATTGGTATTGATTCCCACAAAAGCATTTACAATGCTTTAGTATTCTATTTTTTTTTAAAAAAAATAGTGTTCCGAACGTGTTCGGATCCCTTTAGCATAATCCTATTTCGATCTTAGAAAAGTGCAAAATTGTTTCGCAACATGCTAAAGAATAGTTTAATTTCAATTTCATGAAATAATATTAATCAATCATTTCAAATACTTTATCATGACATCATAGCCTTCACAATTTAAAGTCTTGGGAACAGGGATCTTTTTTTTTATTTTTAAGTAATAAATACTTAATTTCTCTATTTGTTTTGGGCTCTGGTAGCCGTATGATTAAGTCGCAAACTCATGACTGGGAAGTCTTGGAAGGAATTATAAACTTCATTGTGTTGCTATGGCAACGTAGTAGTAATTTTTTAATCGTCTGTTCTATCTATAAATATATCTCATGTTTAAAAAAGAAGTCGAATATTTGATTTATATAAGAAGTAAATGAACATTATATAGCATAATTTATTTTAAACATTTTTAAAACTTTATTTCGAATTGTTTGATAGTTTTAATAGATAATTTAAACTGCTGAGATATGAAACCGATTGTCATTAAAAATGTTGAGCAATAGATAATATATTCAATCATTGTAATTGTTTTATAATAAAATTGTTAGTTATTTTATAATAAAATGATTTTAGAACAATCCTTGAGTTCTGTACAATATAGAATATAGACTAAAGTATATGGATTGAATGTCGTCATCTTTTACTGCATTTTTAACTACTCAATATAAATTAAAGGTAACTGTGGGACATCTGCAACAAAAAAATTGAACTTTTTTTTCACCAAATTTAAATGGTTCTAACTTATTTAATTTAAAAGCAATGAAGATAATATTTTTACATTAAGTTATTTGTATATTTATGTACCTGTTAATGTAAGAAAATCTCATTTTAAAATATAGGTAATTCTGTATGGGCAATTAATACTAAATAACATTTTTATTTATTTTCGATTCATGTTCTTACCTTTAGGTACATTTTGCGTAAAATCTGCTGCATTCCTATAGCTTTAAAATTTTGTAGAGTGCTTGTAAACATAACAGTCTATATAATGAATGTAATCAAATTTTAAAAAATAAATTTACAAAAGCTGGAAAGTTTTTTTAATTTTGTGATTTAAATTCCTTCTGAATTTTATGCAGAAACTGTGTTATATATAAAATTTGTGAATGTTTATTTTTAAAAAATTAATTAATTAAACTTGTGAATCTTATGATATGCAAAATATCAACACTGTAAATAAAGTATAAGATGCATTTTGAGAAAATTGCAAATATATAAAGATATTTTCACCTATGATTTGCAAAATAATATTTTAATACAATAAAAAACCATACCATAATTGGATAATTCTGCTTCATTTTTCAGTTTTTAATTTATAAAATTTAAATTCTAAATTATTTAGAAATCTTTTTAATTGCTTTTTCTCTACTTTATCAATTAGTGTTTTCAACCATTGACAACACCTTCCATTTAAATTACCAAAGTTTTATATCCGTAATTTTTAGTGTTTTTACTTTCCTTTGAACATCATAATTACAGGATATTACAGAATTCCTTAAACATATTTTACGTATTATTTTAAAAATACACAAGGGAAATGTTTAATCGTTAATTTGATATCTAGTTTAAATGTAACTCAGTTTTTAAGAATTATAACAAAAGAAGCTCTGCTTTTGTACTCACACATATGATTATTTATTTATTTTAAAATGAAAACAATAGAGTTATAAACATAAATAATTATTCTTAAGTATTCAAATGTTAACAATAAGCAATTAGGAATAGTGATGTCTATCTTACAAGCTGTGTAATTAATTTAGGATAATCTCTTAGATTCACTGTACGCTATATCCACTTGATTAACAATTTAAGAACTATACTGAGTATTAAAAAATGCAAAACTAGACATAATTAAATTTTAAAAATCAAAATTTTTTTCAAAACATTTGTAATTATTTTCTTAAGTTTTCCTTAATTTTTGCCCCAAAAATGTTGAAAAAGTTTAAACAATAATAATTGAAAACTGCATTCCTTGCATAGTAAAAATTAGTATTTATAATGCATAATGATACAAAACAGATTTTGAAGAAAATGTTTCTGAATCATAGTTTCACCACAGTGGCTTAAAATTTTAAAATTCAATTTTCTAGTGTTCTCTTTATCCAATTCTCATAAATAATGCATCCAAGGATGCAGTGAAATATCCTCTGTTATTTTAAAAGTAAATTTTTTAAAAAATGCAAAATTTGCAGTATTTTAACGTCTTAGTTACCTTAAATAACTATATTTAAAAAGTAAAAATAAAATTATGATAGAATTATAATATGATGTAAGTATAAAAGCAGACGAAAAATTCATCTAAAAGCCAAAAGACCTTTTAAGTTCTGTTTGAAGCAGATTTTACAACGATGAAAATTACTTTTCATAAAACTTTTAAAAATGAATTTTTAGATTAAGAAAGCTTCCAAAATGGTGTGTACAATTCCAGAAAGTTTGAAGGCTTTTTATAGGAGTTTTTTTTCTCAATTCATAAAACACTAGTGAAATTATTTTCTCTTCCAAGAATATTTTCTAATTTTAATCTGAAATAAATTTTTTTTCCAAGAAAGAGCTTTCTCATTTTAATCAGATATAAATATCGCTTTTGGAAATTAATCTCATCATGTTTTTTTTTTTAGCCTTCGAATAATTTTTAAAGTTCTATAAATCCTAAGCTATGTAAACAGCATTTATGAATGAAAGTTTTTGCAATTTTTAAAAAATGTTTTTATTATTCCGAGTGACGTATTAAATGAATAAAATATTCAGAATAATTGAAACAGTACATTTTGTAAATTATCCGCTTTTATTTATTTAAAATTAAATGTGCATTATTTATTGAATATTTAATGGCAACATCTTATTTCAGATATTAATACTAATCTCTTCAGCAGCTGCTGCAACTATGAAATAAGAAAATATTATTTTCTCTAGAAACGTTAAAAATATCTCAGATCATAATATTTAAGCAGCTTAACTTCTTAATCTTCGTAGCTGTCTTTATCAGTATGAAAAGAAGAAAAAAAAATTCTTAAAAGAACAAAATCGAAGGATAGGAATGCTGTTTTTATATAAATACAAGTCTATGTATAGATTCAGTAATGTTTATCGGATTATAAATCAATTGCTGCTTCCTATCAAAGTATGAAAAATATTATGAAATATCCGTCTGAACTAATAAAATTGTCGAATTATTGTACTTAACTATAAATTAAAACAATTTATACAATTCTTGTTGATATTTTTATGTATATTAACAATTTACCTTTACTTTGCATCAGTTATTTTTAGTTGTAATACATCCTAAAGTAAAAAAATTAGCTCTTTTGTTTTTCAGTTGCGCCATTAAAAATGTAATCGTTTGCTATTTCCCCTTTTGATCATTCTTTTGTAATCGTGAATTTGTTTCGCAATAAATCGTGTCTGTTTTATTATCTTAATAATTTAATTTTTAGGAAGATTGAATAATTCGAAAATAAGATGTATTTTATGGGGTGTTTTTTATTATTACTGGTCAATAATATATTAAATTAATTATTTTTGATTTATTATATGATTGATATATATGATTTGCATTCATTTTAAAATATTGTTATTGTTTAAATGTGGTTTAATTCTGCAAAGAAAGAAATTAACGTTCTCTCAGATAATGTAAAAGTGTTGCTAGTATTTTTTTTTTGTATTCTTTAAAAAGAAATATAATTATCCTTTTTTGAAATTTACTTACTATTCTTATCAACACAATTAATAAGGTGAGCTTTGTTTTTAAAAGAAAACCAGTACGAAAATGTAATTTGGAGATGAATTTCGTTTTTAACATTACTTCTCAAATCTGTAAGTCTTATACAAATATTTTTATTCTTGATTTTTTTTTTAAAGAAACGCGTACTGAAACTAACAAAAATCTTAAAAGAAAAGAATGATTTAAATAAGGTTTTTGATTTCAAAAATTCAATTTTAAAAAATTTATTGATTAACTTCTATAAGCTTTTAAACCACTTTACAAGTTATTAACATTTCCAACCTCTTAGCTAAAATTTTAAATTTTTATCAATTGTATCACACGCAAAAACTATTTCCCTTCTATTGACTTCAAAAACATTTCAATATTACTCAGAATGATTATTATTTTTTTTTAAATATTAAATAACTTGTTCTTTTTACAAAGTTTTATTTTCCAATGAAAGGTTCATTTTCATCGATAAGCAGTACATTAAAATATATTTTCCAAAGAGGATGCAAACTTTGACTTTACAAGGCATTTTACGCTCTTAACACTACATTATGCTTTTAACTTTAATAACCCCAAAGATTTAGTGGATAGTTTTCGATTAACTTTATTGAAGTTAATTTTCCTGGTTCATCGGCAACGGAATTTATCACTATCTCTCTCCCCGTGTAAGCTGCTTCCAATAAATTTTGATTAAAATTCCTGAGTGGGGCAACTGCTAATTTTATCCCTACCTTTCGCAACTCTTAATCTCGCGTTTGTTACAACGTTAATAAAAATAAACTCTTTATGGAGATATTTGGATCCAATCCAGCTTATTTTCTTAGAAGTCATAATTTCGGTGTGATAACTTGCTATAAAATATGTTCTTTTTTTCTGTTTTATTATCCTAAAATAGTTCCTTTGATGTTTTCTTAATATTCCAGTAATAATAAAGTATACATTTTTCTCATTTTTTTTTTCAGCTTGCGTTTTTGTTTGGAATTTTGCCGAATTTTATTTGTAGGTTTTGTTTCAGAGAAAATAAAAATGGTAATGTCCTGGGCTTATCATTTTTGAAAAGTCTGGTTTTAGTTTTTAAGTTGTGGTTGTATTTTTAGGTTTCGTAAAAATCAGCTGCAAAATCAGATTTTAAATATTGGCTAAAGATAATTTTAAGCAGTATTTTTTAAATAAAAAGTTTTCTTCACATCAGTGATAGATAAATAAATTTTGATATTTTCGTGAAGAAGTATGTTGTAATATGTAATAAATTTTTATTATGGGTATTTAAAAGTTTCCTTAAACTTAATAAAATATTTCGTTAACTTTTTAATTGTATAAAACTTAGATTTTAAGTACTACATTTAAAGTCTTTGTAGAGTTAACTAGAATAGGGGAAATTTATTCTAATTTTTTTTATTCTGCTAAAGGAAATTTGAGATTTACACTTTTGAGTCTTTTAATTTAGATAAAGTTCAAAACAGATCAACGTAACTAACAAAAATTTTAATGTGTCATGAGAAATTATTTATTTTTCGTTTTGTTTGCTTCATTGTAAGTTTTACTGTTTGGTGATAATTTTTGAGAAATATTTCCACTATGAAATTAATCTGAGGGAAATATAGATTTTTAAAATCTATAGGTATCATTTGGTTTTCCTTACATTTCATTTTATTATTTAAATAATACATATTATTATTTGAAAAATATCTAATTGTATAATATGGTAACTGAAATATTGAAAGACATAGCTGGTTAATGAATTGAAGGAGAAACCAGAATCTGCTGAAAAGACTATAAATTATATTGAAAACTAAATAAGTGCATTGTCAAGGAAGAAGTAATGGCGTTAAAATGTGACTTCATCTTATTAACTCATGAAAGATATTTTAATTTCTGTACTCATTCTGTATCTTGCTCTTTTTAAGAGTGACACAACACGTCAGAAGTCGAAAAACACATAGGTTTTCAGACTTTTTTTAAATTTAATTCTCTTTTAAAATCATTTATTATTTATTGTTGGTCCTGTTTGTGTAACGAATTATCATTAGCATTTATATTCCTATTTTTACGCACGATTTTCGAAATGGGTTATTTTTATTTACATTTCATTTCCTCTTATGTGTGTCAAATACTAATGTTAACACGTTTTTTCTGGTACTATGTATTCTGGAATAACTGTAAGCAAACTATAAGTTATAAAAATACTTCAAAATACTTACCCGGCAAAAAATAATGAATTAAACATCATTAATTTTTATTTTTAATCATGATTATTAATAAAAAGAATAAAGATGAAACTAATTAAGCAGACATTGACCAAAGTTGTTAATAATACCTTAATTTAAGGCATGTTTTTATTATTTACAATTAAGACTTAAGGGGAATTAGTTTTATTTGTGTTGCTATTTAATTAATAATTAATTAATAAAATTAATATTGATGGACTTATGTTTCCATCAATGTTTTACTCGTAGCACGGTTTGTAACTAAGTGAAACATCAGGCAAAATATTAGCTGTAATTGATATAAGAAAAGTTATCAACGTTTTTGAGGAATTAATTAATGAATCCTAAATTTGATGAGTCGATTTAAAAAATATTTTTCCTCATGAAACAACTTATTTTATTTAATAAAATCTTTTGTGTCTCTTCAACGGTACAGTTGAATATTATTTTATTTAATAAAATCTTTTGTGTCTCTTCAACGGTACAGTTGAATAATAAGTAATAAGAATAAATCTTGTACAATTTAAACTTTGACTCTTGTTTTTATTGATTATATAAACAGTGATCGATTTTGTGATAAGATGATTATTACTGTTAGTTCAATATTAACTATCTACACGGGAATTTAACAATTTGAGTAATAGAAAAATTTGCATTAAACTTAATCTATTTTACTAATTTTATGTTTTGTATATTTGAGAATAGGGCTTGTAAAATTTTATCAAAATAAAAGCTGATATTTTCTTGTATCTTAAATCTAAATTCATTGGATGAAAAAATTAACGCTTGTTTAAATATTAAAACTAACTATAATAACTACATTTAACTGTACATCTAACTAAATAATTATATTTTTTGTTTCTTATGGAATTATAAATATTTTTCTTGGTAATTTTTATATATGGTATTTTTCATCTCAGTGGATTCTTTAAATATTGTAACATTTGTCAAACACAGCGACAATAATATATTTCAATAATAAATTTGTAATTTTTTTAAAATTTCTTATATATAAGTTAAATGAACAGTTTTGGAAATAATTATTTTATCTTTCATAGAAAAAGTTTCTTAATGAAAAAAGAACTGTATTACACAGTAATAATTTTTTTAATGTTCTTGTTTTCAGTGTTTTAGTGTACTATTTCCAAAAATCATCGTTTTCACTTTGATTTCATGTTAGAACTATAAAAATACAATTTTTAAATTATTAAAGCTTTGATACTTTCTTTTGGCCAGCTCATGAATTTGATTCATATTTGCCAGCATTGTATTTTACTGTATTATTCTATGCCATTCGTAAAAAAACATAGTAAATACTAAATTTTATTGCAGGAAATTTTAATATTTTCATATTAATATGTTTACAACCTTCTAACCAAGCATTTAATTTTTTTTAAAAGAAAATTATGAATAAAATTATGAATATTTGGAAGCCTTTTTTTAGGGAAAAAGGAAAGTGATCAAAAAGAGAAGTCATTAAAATCTGAAAGTAACGTAAAAAGAGTTCTAGATAGTTTTTAAAAAAAATTCCGTTTTTATAATTGTTTGAAGTGATATATGTTAAGAATTGTAATATTTTTATTTTATTTTCGTTATATTAAAGGCATTTTGATGTTTATTGTACCTTTGATTGATATACAGTGGTGAATCTTATATCCTAGTGAGGCATGGGGGACATAAAAGATACAATGTATGCTCGAAGTGTACCCCCCTCTCCAGGGCCGCATTAATGAGACTATCTGGGCTGAATCCAAGAAGTTTCTTAAAGATTAAAAGGCTTCAGGCTTGCTAATAATTTATGCCATGTTGCTGGCCTCTTACATGTCTGAAGAATTATTGCCATTGTATCATTGCTTCGAATTCATTTCTGTTGAGGAACTTGAAATATTTTTTTAAATAATTAAACAATTTCAGCTTCAGTCGTTTTCCCTAACTTTGATTTCATCAAACGTTAGCGACGCTTTTTCACAACACAACTTGATCAAAACTTCATCTCCCAAAAATTAAAATTTCGTCGGTTTTCTTTTTTTCACCCCTCTTTCTATTTTTTCCCTACCTCCGCGACATTTTCGACAGCGCAATTAAATACCGCTGCCATTAGTGATTCATTTAGAGTAATGCGAAAGAAATGTAGTCGACGTTTAATTTAATTTTCGCATTGCCATCCTGCTTATTCATATCTCATTAATTCTCCGGGAAAGGAAAACCGGAGTATTGAAAAATTAGTTTTAGCGTCGGAAAACTTGGGAGAAAATGAGTTATTTTGTTATAAGAATAATCTGCGCGCCGCTGAAATCGAGTTCGGAAAAGAGCATAATCTCCACGTAAATCAAGTGAATCGATTGCACTTGTTTTAATCTTTTGATGCATGTCCTTTGGAATTCCGAAATTATCGATTTTGTCGAGCTTTTGTAAAATTAATATTTTTCACATTCCTTTTAATCACGGAGGCCCCTCCAGGGCCATTCGTTCAGAGGGCCTTGGAGAATTTTTCTTCTTTAAGGCGATACTCGACAATTTTGTCAGAGCTGTCTGTTTTAAGGAAGCGGATGAAACTGGGTAAGGAATTATCTAAACTGAAGTATTATGTTTAATGTAGGCATTTCAGCTATATCTTTTTCTGATTTTATTATTGCTATGTAAAGGGCAACACAAAATATTTCTTATTAAAAAAAACTGACGAAAATTGTAAAGTTTTGTTGAATATTTTACTGTAGATTTTTCTTGTTTAATATTTTGTTTTAATATATTACGCAGTTGAAAACAAGATTAAATAAATATCGATTAAGAGCATAGATTTTTAGCTTCAGCGAGGTCGAACTTCAAAATTTGGGGTGGGGGAAGGGTATTGAGTCTTCTTACTTGTAATTATTTTAAAGAATTATTTAGGCCTTCTGTATTTTAAATCCAATTGGGCCTCAGAATCTTAACATACCAAAGTTGAGGATTAGGACCCTTTCAAATGAGTGAATTTTTACCGCAAATAACAGAAAGAACATACAATTGGAAGCCAGTTTTGAATAGGAATCGCCTGGATCTCTTATATGGTCAACTGCCACTCCCTGTTATGCCGCTTCCTTGTTCTCTCGAAAACCACGCTCTCCTCCCACTGGATTAGTGGAAGATAACGCTCTACACACGCTTAGAGATACTTATGTACTGAAAACGGAGAAAGCTTTATATTGCTTCTTTGGACTCAGTCATTTTACTGATGAGTCCAGCACTCTCTTTCCCCTACGGCACTTTCTTTTCAGTCAATTTTGTTCTCGTGTGTGAAAGGAATTCTTTCGGCTATTCACACTATAAGACTATTTTACTGATGAGTCCAGCACTCTCTTTCCCTACGGCACTTTCTTTTCAGTCAATTTTGTTCTCGTGTGTGAAAGGAATTCTTTCGGCTATTCACACTATAAGACTATTTTACTGATGAGTCCAGCACTCTCTTTCCCCTACGGCACTTTCTTTTCAGTCAATTTTGTTCTCGTGTGTGAAAGGAATTCTTTCGGCTATTCACACTATAAGAACGGCGAGAGAAAGCGAGTTGACTGGCACAAAATTGCCTTGTGTGAAACCTACCTTAGGTAATAATAATTCACGTATATCTATATGCTGGTATTTACGTCGATAACCATGTGCCCATGGTCACAAGCTTCAGTTATAGCCTTGTTTGCAAACAAGTCGTGGTTTTCTGTTATCATGCCTCTAAAATCCCAAAGTTAAAGGGGCTGGTGAATGTTCAGTTTGTCAAGGTGCAAGGTCCTTTCTTTGTGGAAGTTTGGAGAATTGTGTGCCTACTCATATGTCGTACTCGTCATTGAATGTGGCTCAAAACTTGAGATCGTTGTCATTAGCCGTCGTGTAGCTTCGAAATTCGCCTTAATAAACACTCGATCCTCAATAAGCATTTGTGATAGTTGTTTGATGTTCTCCGTATGATACGATCTCTCTCTCTCTCTATCTCTCTCTCTCTTCTAAATTGAGATTTTATGGAAGTTTTCTATTTAATGAGAATAGTAAAGTTAAAGATTTTAAATTAAAAATTCATTTTTTCAACAAAATAAGAAGGATTCGTGTGTTTGTACATTGGCATAACCCTATAGTTACTGTGGGACAGTTTGTTACAATTCTCACAGATTTTAACTGGGATCATGTGATGAAAATGTTATCTTGAACTGGTACATCTTATTTTCTTTATTCACATACTATGAGAACTAGTTTAACTTAACGTTCAACTATCTTCTAAATTTGCTTGTAGTGTGTGTAGTTGAATCTGAGTACAAGATACAACTACCAATCTTACCTCTCATCCACCGTGGTCCTATTAAAATGGAAGCAGAAGAAAGAAAAAGGTGTTTTTTTTTAAGATATAATTATTTATTTTCTCGGGTATGGATCCGATGCTCTATTAAAGCTTTGTAACATATTAAATTGCAAAACAATAGGATTGAAGCTCTAAAAAAAGTGAGACTATATCTTCTATAATATCTCTAATACTATAACTTCTTACAATACAAAGATCTCATTTCAGGCCTGGTATTTTAAGTTTTGCTTGTGTGGAATAGAGAGTTCTTAGTTACATATACATATCTTCTTTCATGACAACTGGCATATAAAACTAGTATTATAACTTTTTTTTTCTAATGGCCTGCATATTAGAAACAACGCATTTGTAATATTTCCTAATTCTTTAATTCCATTGCTCATTTAGATGATTTTATCCATTAAATTTGTATATAATTGCAATGATTCAGTCCATCCTTTTAGACATTTTGGTTTATTAGACGACACACGCATAAGCCGTGTATACAGGACAAAAAAAGAACATTACATAACTGATTCTACCAGCTAAAAATCTCAGATGAATTGCAGCGCCATCTATTCCTTTTATATTTAATTTATAACAGCCTTTGCAAACAAGGCAAGTCCCCAAATGTGAAAGCCATTTCAGTGGTGGCACCATCGAGTGGCGGCTCTCGCTACCAAATTTGGACGCTTGAATTAGTTTAATTCACGCTCTCATCAGATTCTAAATATTGCCAAGAAAACCAGAGCCAAATTGAAACTCAAGGTCTTTTACACATGCCACATAATCATATGACATGCGTGCCTAGGATTTTCGCATCCAGAAAATCTATCGACTCCAACCGGGGTTGAGTACGCATCCTTAAGCTTATGAAGCTGGCACGTTACCTCTATAACTGTTTTTTTTTCCTTCTAAAATAGCAAATGCTGATCAGAGTCTCATGTTTCGAACAGATGAATAAATTTCGACTGTGTGATATGTTCGAGACATACAAACAAGTTTAATTTCTCTTAATTCTTCACTTACTCTATCATACAAATATTATCCAGGAAAAATTCCTCGGAAACTGTACGAAATAACAACAACAAAAAGCAGAAAAATTCATTAAAAACCTAATCCAAACCAATAATATATTTTAGGTGATTATCATCTTGAGTTCCTACTTCACAAGTGTATGAAGAAAAGCATCGCTTGCATCTAAACTGCCTCGCCGTTAACAAGACGCCAAACCGTTTTATCGAACTCGGGGGGTGCGGTTGATAATATTATTATCTGAAGCAGTCCTTTTGTGCTTCCTGTATGTGATGTATTACCTCCGCGTTTTTGCCCATTGTTCGATAGACCACCGATGATTAATGACTTCATGGGACTATCTTTTGTGGATCTTGTGCGCAAACTCTCTCTCTCTACAACCAGATTATTATGAGGGCCTGTCTTTACCTATTATTTTAGCAATGTTATCGTTAATGTAGTGTGTATAAAATTTAAACCTGAAAGATGCGAATTTTTTTAATTTAAAATCGATACTTTCATAAATGTGTAATATATGATTTTTAAAAAAATTTAAAAAGAGAGACTTGGGCGTTAGAATCTATCGTCGTCTTCTATCGTTCAATAAATACTGCTCTTTAAGGCAGTGTTTTATTTTTTAGCACGCGAAACAAACTTTGGACATATTTCAGGTAAAAAAGTTTTCCAATCTTATTAACTCGCAACTTTGTTGCCTGTGTGTACATTTATTATAGAGCATATACATTATGCAGTTTTTAACTTTAGTATGTAAAAGCATGGAAAACGATTTGCGGAATACATTTTGCACAAAATGTATCAATTCAAATAAAAATACATAGGTACTATTATATACATACATATATATATATATATATAATAACGTAAATTGATATCTACTCATAATTCGAATCTCATTTATTTATAACATCTAATTCATAAATCCTAATACACTATTTCGAAACGTGTCTCAATTAATATTTTTCTAAACTATTAAAAACATTATGTTGGTATAGTTTAGTACTGATTCTTTAGACCTTGAATTTTTGATAGATTTATTGGTGATTCCAAGAAATACACGATCATTAATTGTTTTCATGCGCCTTTCTAACCAGGATTGATACTCCCTAAACAATGATATGTCATTCTATAAATAACTAATTAATCCCTTCCCCTGAACACGCGACTGTATTTTTTATAATGCGTTTTTCCATGTTCTTCCCTGTGTACGATAACGTGATATTTGAATAATTCCCTCTCTTGTATTTTGGTACTGTACGGAAAGCATTCTCGAATAAACGATGCGATCACGAACAAGCCCCTTTAATTTTTCGGCCACGACCACTTAATCACCTCTAATCAAAATGTAAATTTTCCGCGGGCAAATATATTGCATATATATATGTGCATTATAGAAATGGTGAATTCAGAATTTTAATATTAATATGTGAGCTATTTTCAATATGAAAATTGCTCAGCTCTTATTCATCTACATTACACACAGACTCGCAATACATTTTTGAAGAGAAGAATACCTCAGTAAATAGCATTTTGACTTCATTAAAAATTAGCAGACCATCACACTTCAAATTCATTAACCAAATAGCCATCATCATATTTTGACTCGCTACTTATTCATGTGAGCAACTAGTCCATTTTTTTACGATAAAATATGTTAGTATAATGTGTGTCAAGCGCAAATTTGGCGTATAAAATTAAAAAAACTGAGTATTTTGATAAGGTTTTTTAAAGTCACACATAACCCGTACGAACTTATATAAATATTGGAACACTTAATAAAGATGAAATATGTCATGAATTTGAGTTCTACTCTTACGAAACTATTTTCATAATATGAAAAGGCCCGATTCAAACTCGGAATACATTTTCAGGCTTAAAAATGTCCCAATTTTTATATAAATTCACTGTGTGTAATGTAAACACCATTTTATACATTACGTCTGCATGCATTCCATAAATATGCAATTTCTCGCTTTAAAGTATATTGGTCAAAATCCAATATAGCTTAGAAGTATGGTGGACATGGATTGATTCTGACTGAAATGAGTAGTGCAATATTGCATTTACTGTTCTTTATTGAATAGTGAATTCAGAAATAATGTTAAAAATTGTTGCATTTTTCAATCTGATAAAAGGTCTGGTTTTATAGCATTTTTTCCTAACTTTCACCAGAGAGGCTGCCAATTTTCAACACATACCAGGCGAGTTGTACATTGTAAAAATAATATTTATTTACTGCTTATTTTATTATATGCAGTTTCGCATTTTTGAGAATACTCTATTTCTCTATTAATTACTTTATCCATCATATTTATATCTATCATTTTCAGAAGGTGTGGATTTTGTCTATTTTTCGTCTTGCCATTTTTTAAATAATATTTTTGTTCATATATTTTTTAGTTTTCCAATTTACTTTTTTTTTTTTCATTTTGGGGTTTTATCTTTTTTTATGTATAAAAATTGCTATCATTGTTATTTTTCAGCAACATTTTCATCCGTTACATTTTTCAGTCTCTTTATTGTGATCAGTTTATTCACTACTAACAATGTATGTCTTCATTCAATACTTTTACAATTCATTTTTTTTTGTTACTTTTAAAATAATTTTCTTGTTTGGACCCCCCATTTTGACTTGAATCCCAGTAAAATGTGTTAACTCTAAATGAATTTCACAGATGCGTGTTGCATGAAGAACAACTCTGCAGGTGTTCACTGGTTTAACATGACGCAGCTGTTTTCCTGATCTGAAATACAAATAACTTTTAGAAAACAAAGGAAAAGAGCCAATAAGAAAAATATTAATAGTAATTAACACCCTACAGCTGCAGGAATCGTTTGAAAAAAAATTGATTGTTTTATTGAGGTCGCATTTAAAACTAACTCGAGAGCTTCTGGGAACGGACCCCTTAATTTTAAATAAATGTCAAGTAACTAGAACGACACCTGAGAACACACCCTAAAGTATCGCATCACGTCTGGTGAGAATAAAACCAGATATAAATTTAATGCCTCTCTACACAATGAATCTTTAAAAGACGACATAATTTGAACTTGCGATTTGTAGAATAATGTCATCTACGAACGTGCGATCAAAATGATTTGGCTGTCGTATATTGTACTTATATATAGACTCGCCCAGTAGGAGTCTAATGGTTAACGTTAGATAAACATTAAGCCAAAATAGCCTAAATGTACATTACTTACGACTTTTTTCGATGAGGCATTTGTCTATCTCAGGTGTATAGCTTCAATCTTAAAAGGATTTAAACTATCCAAAAACAAACTATTTCAAATGCATTGGTTATCTATAAAAATGCTTCTAAAAGAATGAAAACATTTCCTGTTTGCTTATTTACCGTTATCATATAATTCGAAGCAATTTTAATTATTTTAACTCTCTACAAATCTCTACAGTTGCTACACTGAAAAGATCACAAATTTGAGAGGTTTACACTTATCTTTATTTTTGTATGGTTTTATTTTGTGCTATTCTATTCTGGCAAGTTTTTGTTCGTTTTCTAAATTTGTTTATCTAAATATTCCAAAAACTGAAAGGAATTAATTGCATGTTATAGTTTTGTGTGCAAAAAAAAAGCTCTTTGGTGTGTCCTGTAAGACAGTAGATTTTACTCAGGAGAATTAATGTTGATGTTTCTGTCATGAACTGAAGAATAATTGATCTTTATCGTATGTTAGTCGACGAGTTTTTAATTTAAACATGTAGAATCGGGATCTGTAAGTGGTTTTTAGCTTATGAATTTAGATGTAAAATTTGTATTATTCACTTGAATTGTTAAATTGATTCCTTTCTGTTATACCTCAGGTCGTAATTTATTGTTATATCTCTTCTCAAGCTGAGACTTTTGTAAATTAATCAAATAATAAAAACAAAATTATTCAGCTCATAATATGTCTGGAAATTGATCCTGGTGTCTAATTAATCCAAATTAATTTAAAAAAGCCAGATTTTATAAATATTTTCTAAAATAAAGAATAAGTAAACTCAAATACTTCCTTAACCGGGTTGACTCGAGTAATGGAATAGCGCTTTTGTGTCTCACAATTTCAAACGAGGTCCGCTTTGTAAAGGAAGCCCTGATGCATATTAAGTATATCATGGCCCTTAAATCCTGTTCCGGCGTGAATGTGAAGAGCATAATGACCGCTCCAATGTCGACTCCGCCATCTAAATCAGAATCACAAGGTAAATTGCTTTTGTTGTGAGAGGACTTGTGAAAATTGGATAGAAATTGGCAATCAGTAAGGGATAAATAATATTTGCTGTATTACTTTTCTTGCTCAATTATAATCAATAATAGCTGATATTTAGAAAATATTCAAAAGGCATCCATAAAAGTAGCATTACTGGCACAAAAAAAAAAATGCTGCCGTAAAAATAAACTTAAACGCATTACCAATAGGGGCAAAAAATTTATTAATTTGATATTGGATAAATTTTAATATGGAAAATATTAATGGAATACTGTGGAATGGAATATCTTTCTAAGTAAAAAAGAAATGTACGAGTGTGATAGCATCCTTTTTAGAATCTCATTTCGAAGGAAAACATATACTGTAAAACCTCCGACGTATAACGCGTACTTTTAACATAAAATTTAAAATCGAAATTTACGGGGATATACGCCGGGTATAAAAATGATAGCTTTAAAAATGAAAAAAAAAAAAGAGATGAGCATAAAAATTATTTTTCTACATATATAAAAATAGTGTTTATTTAAATGAAAAGAACCTCTTCCTTATGAACTTCAGGGGTTGTAGTTCTAGAAATATACTATATTTTTCAAATGTTTAGGATTATACCTCGAATAAATGACTCCGAAACAAAATAGTTACACATGTACATTTCAAGTTTCTTCGTAAAAATGGGGGTGCACGTTATATGACGAATATAACTAAAAATTAAAAAATGCCGCTTGAAAGTAAAGGTGCTCGTTATACGCCGTATTTTACGGTACATTTTTTATAAGAGAAATGCAATACGTTATTTTTTTATCTTCTTTTGAATTACTATTACTTTAGAAATCTTCATCGACATTTTTAAAAGGCTTGCTCTGAATCGTATTCTAAATTGTAATAATAATTCTGTCGTAATGATTTTTTATTTTTGAGCATTACAGTTTTTTTCACTGAATAAACTTAAATCCTGGATGGAAAGGAATCCTGTAGCATTTCCACAATTCATCTCCGTTCTAGATTAGTGTGTAGATTTGAATCCAATAACGTATGAAATAATGAAGGAAAAAATAATGGAGGTTTCTGGGGAATTACATTTTCTGAAAATATTTTTGTCTATTCTAATGATGTGCATTTGTGAATTTTTAGATCTTTCGGAATATTTTCAGAGAGAAAATATGATTCCAGAGAAATCTTCATTATTTTTTGATCTTTTGACATGTTCACTTTGTTGTATTCAAATAAATACATTAGTTTAAATTTGAAAAGATAATAAGTAGTTTAGAGATCAACTTTGAATACGAATTCAAGATGGTTAATCGAAAGCAAAATTAATTATTACTGATAAATATAGAAAAAATTACACACCATTTCATGATCAATTAACATAGACAATTTGAATAATGTTTTACAGTGAATGCTCATGGAAGTGCAGCTACACCAAACGCTTGATTATTAACCCAAAATGTACAAAAAGAGTAATACTAAGCTACTGTTTTTACACATGCCAAAACTAAAAACTTAAAACACGAAACCAACTTGAAATTAAAAATGACAAATCAGACATGATAAATGGTTTTATTGTACACCTAACATCTGAAACAATGCTAGTAATGATTAATAGACATTCAGCACGTTGTAATAATGTTAAAATCTTCGGTTATCTCTTAGTAGCATCCAGCTTAGAACACTACTCAGAAATAGATAAAATTTAGCCTAATAATTTGGATGACGATAATGTCTTCACGTTGGAATTCTTAATTGCATCTTCTTATTTTATATAGTATGATGTTCCCAGTGGCTCTTTCTTAGGTAGCGATTAAAAGAAAGATAAACCGATACTTTATCTTGACTGTTTTTAAATACTTTTTTGCACTTCCTCTTATTATAGGTGACGGAGATATGAACTGAGATACGCTTCATCTGAATTTTTAAATTCAGTTATAAGGATCCGAAAGTAATTTTGTGGCAACTTGCATTTATTCTATGTAGTTTCGCTATTTTTTCATCAGGTTTTGTGAGTGACTACTGATATTATTCAAGTTGAAAGTTCATAATATAGTTTATTTAAATGAAAAGAACTGTTAAGTTCTTTGTCTGCATCAATTCAGGTAACTAAGTGTCCATGTGTCCTTCCCCTTTTGATTTCATCTATTCAGTGGCGTAACGAAGAATATTAGAGCTCCCCTGCAAACTCAGGTTTTGGGCCCCAAGCTCATACACATACTTAACGTCAGTGAAGCTTAGGCCTCCCTGGGTCCCTCGCAATGCCGGGGTGTACGTTATGCCAGTGCATCTATTATGTATCTCTTTCTTTATGAATATGTGTACAGAATACGATTGCAAAAAGAGAGACAGTCATTTTGATGATACTTCTTTTGAATCGAATATTTTATCTGTAGTATTATATTTTAATTTTATATTAAAAATATATTATAAAATTTTCATGATTTATATATTATGTAAGGATAATAAATCATATTAAAATATGCAATTGCTTGTCGTAATATTGAATAGTTTGTATGTAAAAAGGAAATATAAGTTATATTATTGTTACAAAAATTAATGTTTAATTAATATTTAATTAATGGTTTCTTCTTAAATCTCATAAACTGTCTGAAGTCTCAAAAATAACAAGAAACTTTGGGCTAAATTTAAATTAAGAAACGGATTGATTCTGTTAGATATTTTACTAATTTTTATTATATTTTTAAATAGAATGCAGTTTTTACTTTCTGTAATGAATGGTTTTAACATGCCATATCATATCCTAGAAATTTCATTTTAATTCTTTTAAATATCTCAACGTAAAAATATCTCTTGAAAGCCATAATTTTACGCTTTTTTTTTTGTGCTTATTTTTCTTTTTACTTTAAAGATTTGTCCTATGCTAGTAAGTACGGAATTCTATGTTAGGACTCTGTCCTAATATTAAATAGTAGAATATTGAAGTAGAACCCCATTTCCTAATATCCTATCTAACATTTTAAAAATAATGCAATTTATCATAATGCTCTGTATCTCATCAACTTCAGAAAACTGTCATCTGTTTACAAAGAATCCATTATAGTAAGCTCTATTTATAAAAAGTGTTTTACGTTTCATTGATGTAATACGTTAATCTGTATAAACATGTGCTGATCGTTGTTTTTCTGAAGGAATGTGTACTTAGCACACGATCATTACGACTGAGAGAGTACATGTTTGTGGTATGCGCATTAAGAAGGCCTGACTATCCATCTTAACGTACGCTTAGTGTTAATAAAATGTGTCATCAGCTGTCAGATCTAAATATAGTACATTCTAGATCAGACACCTGATCTTGACTAGTGTATATTTAACTAAAGGATCCGAAGATTAGTAATTGACCTTACTTCCTCGTAAGTGCTATTTCAATGCAGCTGTATTAAGGTTACTTGGATTTGCGTCAATGTTTTTAATTTTCTTCTACCGCAAAATATATAATGGAAAGTTTAAAGGGTGTCTTTTTCATGTCGAAGAACTAATTCTATCCAAACTTAAAATGTTCTCTAACCGAAAATTCTTCAAAATTTTCAAGTAAATCTATGGCATTGTTACGCAAGCTCGTTTACGACATAATATTCTCAAAATTTAAAAATACCTCCAAAATACGCAATTTTCGTTGTTGTTGTTTGGATACCTAATGTTGAAAACCTATTTTGCGTTATTGTATAGAAAAACAAAAATGGAACACAATTTACACCAGAAAAAAATTTATTGACTCTTCCACAAATGCGTACTAACGTAAAAGGCGCTGCTTTCTAAATGATAATGAAGTCAGAAAAGAATATGTTTGAATGTTTTCTATATCGCAAAAACCTGTTTTGATTTTGGGTTCTATTCATTGATTTTATGCATTCTTAATATCGAAATTTTACGCTCTTGTTTGCTTTAAAAAATTAGTATATATATATATATAATTAGATTTCTTTGATATTTTCTATAAAATTTCTGTAATATTATTTGCTTTTTTACGGAAATAAAAAAACTATTTTGTATAATATTGGAAACTGACATATCAAAATGTATGTAAATCAATTTTTTATTTAATTCTAATTCATCAAATAAAAGTAATAGCGTTTAAATCTAAATAAGTATCGCATCTCTCAATAAAAGAGCTACCTTCAAACATTATTAATACTCTAAATTTGTTCATTTTCGTTATTGTGTATGCTCTATAATTAAATAGTGCCTTTATGAGCACTTAAATAAACATTATTTTATACAGTTATTCTTGAAAAGTTATGGAGGACGATATGTTTTTGGATGTTATTTTATGAAATTAGGAAGGCAGAGTATTTGTGAATAAATTGAATGTATCTGGATAGAAATCGTCGATGGTGAATCGAGTCTTCCTAAGAAGCCTTACGTGGCAATGACATGTTGGGCGCTAACAAATCCGGACTAATCCCTGCGATTTCTTTCTATCATGCGATTACATCAAACGCAGGGTCGTCTTAAGGTATTTTCATAAGTGTTTAACTCGACCAAAAGCAACAACTGTTGTAAGCAGATTCCGTTGCGATTGAAAAGACTGGATTATTGCTGATTATATATGTGTGTGTGTGTGTCATGTGACCAAAAGTACACATATAAAGCATCTAGACTTCGAAATTTCGGCGTTTAATGCGCAGTCTTAACACAAAAAATAAAATCGAAATTTCGGGTGCTTGTTATAATCCGGATATAAAAATGATAGCTTTAAAAATAAAGAGAATATGAGCATAAGAAATTAGATTTTTGTATACATCTAAATACTGTTTATTTAACGGAAATGACATGTCTTATAAACTTTCATTATTGAATAACATTAAAAGTTCCGTTGTATTTTCTGGCACATAACCGAATTCTATTTCATCTTTGCTATTACTTCTTTTTTTCTTTTTTTGATCCATAAACAAATAATCATCTTTTTGTTCCATTTAGATTGTTAGAAATACTACATTTTTATATGACTTTTGAATTATATCTAACCTAATTTCCTTGCTTGCTTTTATTATACAATCACACTCTATTTCTAGACTGGCATAACGCATTTTGGCTTCTTTGGAAAAAGTTTTTTCACCGTCTAACATCCAAATTCTAAATTTTTTTTTTAATTTTATTTTATTTATTTATTTATTTTTTTGCGCTTTAGGCTTTAAGTTCTAGAAGTATACCATTGTTCAAAAGCCTGGTATAATACTTTGAAAAAATAACTTTAAAAGATCAGAGCATTGCACGAAGAAACTTCAGGTCTCTTACTTAAAATGATGCTCGTTATGCGGATAATATATCTAAAAAATTTTAAAAATGCAGTTTTAAAATATAATGCGCGTAAAATTCTGTTAATATAATACATTATGTGAAACGAAGCACCTGGTTACCAATTCAGCGTGTACGACTCATGGGAAATCATGGGTTGCCAACTTGGCGAATTATTAATAGAGTTGGCGATCGCTGCGATAATACGTAAGTACCAATACTGGAATATACGGCACTTGTCTCTGTCTTTATTTGTATTGGTGAAAAATGCTGTCAGATATTGAAACCGCATGCACTTTTTCTTTTGTATTAATGTCTGATTATTTTAAGAAAAATGTCAGGGTTTCTTATTTATGTAGCCATTTGCGTAAAACGACTATTAATGACAAATATTTCACTTGAAGATGTGATTTTCTTCCATAATCTTTTCAATCGATTTAAACATCAGTTTACGAAGCAGTTTGATTTGTAATTTGATAACTATCGGGCTTTCTTTTTTTAAATTTTTAAATGCTATATTTCTTAAAATATTGTTTTTAAATTATTAGTGAAAATCGCGCTTTTCAGCAGCATCCTGTTTTTAAAAACTTTACTTCCCATGTCAGCAAAACCATCTATATCTAAAAGTATCATTCTGTTTGAATTATTACTGTCTCAATCTCCAAACAATATCCTCCATCTTTTCATTCGAAATACTTAATCAATGTCCCTTTCAGAGACAAAAATCGATTTTTCTTCCTGCGGGTGATCCATCCCAAGTTGTTCTATTACAGATCAAACACAAGTTAACTGCTCTTATTCACACACACGAACGGTCTTGTTCTAAAGCTTTTAATTATCATCAATCGACCATCCCTTCTTATGAAGTTAACCCTGACTGACGACTATAATCATCACCCTTTTGCTCAATAAGTCCGTCATCCCTTCAACGTTCACCCTCACTGGAGCCGATGTCGTGGGGTTTTTATGATTAAGAAATTAAGTCTAAACTTGGATAAAAAAGAATGGTCAATTCATATATCTGTCATGCTTGTAATTATTTTACTGTCATGTAATGGAGCGGTAAGCTTGACACGAGTACTCATCAGCGCATGTCGAGGGGCGGTGACTACAAGTTAAATTTGCTTTGTTTCATATCCCTCACTTGTTGATGAAGGTCGTCTCTTTTGCTGTCACTGCTGGCTGTAATTATCTTTTAAAGTAAATTTATTGGCCAGCGAGGTTGTTTGACCTTTACAGAATGGGATAGGGCTGGTTTTGCAGCGTCAAGGGGGGTTGATGTTGGATGGCTTTAAGTGTGCTTTATGATCGTCTTGTGTGAAGGTTTGTCTGAAAAGGGTACTGGTGTCTCAACAAGGTTTTGAGTTTGTGTTACAAGTTTATCTTGTAATAAGGTATGTGCTTTTTAATTTTGTTTCAAAGCATTGACATTTTAATCTAGTAAATGTATTGTAGATATGTATTATATCTTCTTTTTTTAACAAAATTTGTTTTTAAGAAGGGGCAGCATCTGTAAAACGGAATAGAGACTGAATGAATTATGGATTCCTTATGAATAATTTGGTTTCTTTGACAGTTTATAGTATGTCCTTTCTGAATGAATTCAAATTTACATAAATATTTCTTTACTTTTTGCTTTAACAATGAAATCAAGTTAGACATTTATAATTTTGTTAATATTTATTTTGAGAAGATTTTTTTGTACACAAAACTTTTCTGTTTGTTTTTTACCAGATATAGCTTTAAATTTTTATATCCATCGTATCATATAGGATGCAAATACAATTGTGTTCTCTTTTATCCAGCTTACTGTAATAGAAAATCTTCTTCGTTGAAAGTTGGGACTTAATTGAATTTAAATGAATTGTAATATATTTGTTTATCTGTTGAATGTTTAGTGATATTTTATTTTTTAATGTTCCTGTTCTAGCTTCGGATAGTCAGGTAGTTTAACTTTTTTTTTATAATGCATGTGAACAAAACAGACTTAATAAAACAATCCTTTTTAAAATTTAATTTTTATGTAAGTTTTATTTTTGTTGACTATTAAATTTCATGATTTTTCTTGTAGTGTTTATCTGTTAAGTTTATCAAAGTATAAATTTATTTGAAATCACTTCATTATTTTTTTTAACATTTTATAAATTCTGTTTATTTGATAAGTAATTCAGGCTATGTAAAGAGGAGAAATGCGTATGGCATTATTATTCGTATACGTTTTTAAAATAATCTTAGAGTTACGGACTTAAAGAACTGCATCTGCAACTTCAAATTAAGTTCGTGGATACGTATCAATTAAATATCTAATTTATTATTATTTGTAGAACGGTAAATGTTTTTCTCAGATTTATTGCATTATTAGTATAGATGAATTTATAGTGACCCATTAGTTATTAGTATATTTTAATAATAGTGTGATTATATAATTGCAACATAATATTTCGATTAAAAAATAACATTATATTTTATTGGTAGAGATATTATAATAATTAAAACGTACTTGCAGAAAACTTTCCTGGATAAAAAAACGCCACTATATATCTTTGCTATTTTACTGATGGATTTATTTATTTATTTTATATTTTATTTTTTGTTGGGGATTTTGCTTGTCACGCTTTATTTTAGACATTATCAGTATCTCTGTGTTTAAAATGTATTTTTGATAAGAAATGCTTAAGTTTTACCCTCCCGATTTCTTGTTTGTAATATTGCTAATGTAAAATGAATCCAGGTTTCATTTCGAGAAGATTTTTATAAACATTGTTAAATTTCCAGTTTTGAAGATGGAATTATTGATTTCTTGAGTTTTCTCCCTTATATTGTTCTTGTTCAATTTTTAAAAATTGTTTTTAAGAGTTTTTATATAGATACAAACTCTTAAAAACAATTACATAAGATAGAAAATTATGAGGTTTTTAATTTATAGAAATGTTTAGAACAAATCTTTTGCGGAATCCTTATTTTGAACATAGAAGCGACGTTCTTTTTTATGCTTTGTTTATGAGAAATTATTCTTATGCTGTCATCCTTTATTTTGTAAGGTATCTATTTGTAAGGCTGCAATAGTTGTAGTTTTCATATTAAATCTGGTTGTATGTCTTTTCTTCTGATCGTCATGGAGTCTAGCTCTTAATCGGATAAAAAAAAAACATATTTAACACTAAATTTTACCAAAAAAAAAAGTAAACACCAGCCTGCTTTTATCGAATTCGCTAGATTCTTTCACCTTTGTCTGAAAATTATGCAGCGTTTGATTTTATCACGTCATTTTAAAAACTGCTGTTTTATTGAGCAGAAATAACCTTTTACATTCTTCATTTAAAATAATAACAATTCTATTTAACAATAAATTTATTTCTCAACTGATAAGCGCATAAAAATATGAAATCATAGATGTCATGTGAGACAATGGCCGAATGAGCGAATAATTACTGTATAAGATACCTTATTTTTTATATTACTTTTTATTTTCCTATAAGTTTTATTTCTCATAGGGTTTTGCATCTTTAATGACTATGTACCTTTTTCTTGGTTATTTATACATTTTTGATAATGAAAATTATTTCGTATTTACATATTCATACCGTCATCAATTTCGTCAGAAAGTCGCCAATTGGTGCGATATGCAGCCAATAGTGGAAAATATTCCCGCTCAAAATTGAGCATAATATTTGTAATGATCATAGCATTTGGTGCCATTATTTGAATTGACGACGTCTTTTGATTTTGCGAAACTGATCGATGGTATAATACGGAAGTACCAATTATTTACAACAACCCTTTATTCACAGCATATCGTTTGGGCATCTTTTATAAGTTTTTATTTCAGTTTTTTACTTTTGAAAATTAAAAATATTTTTCATCTTATGCGTACATTAGCTTATCCTTCCAAAAAAAAAAATATCTTGGCTTTTTGAAATTAAAAACAGGCCATGCTTTGGTGGCATACTGAAAATATCTCAGCTGTTCTATTGTATGATATATTTATGTGAAACACTGACATTTCTGTCCCATGAAGCTACAAATTTCCCGTTTTATTTGCAGACCCTGTGCGTTGTGACGTTTTTGGCATCGACAGCAGTGGAAGTAATAAGACCGATTGTGATGGACAAACGAGGGGTTGGAACACAGCCAATGGCAAAGGATAACATTTCTCAGAACAGCAGGTGTAATGTTTTACAGGTACGGAAGTTTTTTATACTTTTATTTTTCTTGCATATAAATTCATAGAGGTAGGTTTTATTTTAAGGTTTTCACAGGAAAAAGATGGATTTTTGTACCTTCATTATATTTTTTATTATACTTGTAATCACGATTGTCAATTTTTCTTAAGTTCTATTTTTCGTTGGAAAATCTAAAAAGCTGTTGCAACTAAAATTCCGTTTTCGCTGGAAATTTGAATATTTTTTTTTATAATTTTTATTCTGTACGATTAACACATTCAACTCAAAATTTTTGACTTAAAATATGTGCACTTAACATTAATATCCAGAATTTTTCAAATAACGAAAACGCTTCTGGACATCGTCGAAAAGGCCTGATATGGATATATATGTAACTGTTCCAAGTATTTATTACTTTTTTGCGAACATTTTGTATGAAACCGAAAGAAAAGTGGAAGGTGTAATAAGTAATGGGCTAAATTCATGACTGTCACGTGATAAATTTAATCACGTGTTCTCCATTGAAATCAAAGCTGACATCATACTTGTACTTGTTCTACAAGCAAAATTTAGATAAATTTTCAAATTTGATAATTGGGTTAAAACGCTCAAAAATTAAAAAATTTTCACAAAAAGCTTTCTAAAATTTTTTTTTAAAAAAAACTCTTGTATTAAATGTACATTGTTAATAACGTGCGTTATTATTGTTGACAAATATGTAAATTTTAAAAGAAAGTTTCATCAAAAAGCAAAATCTGGCATCAGCGGAGCGTTTTATTTAAGTAGCTGGAAATACATGATTGCATTTATCGTAACTATGACGTCACATGAATTTGCGAACTGATTGACTGGACACGTGATTACAGTACTGTGGCTGTGACGTCACATGAATATAGCCTATTACAAAAGCAGAATCGTTTAGATCCAAAAAATTCCAAGCTTCCAACTTGAAATGCCAAATTAAGAAGAAATAGTTCGGCCACCAGACAAAAAAAAAGATGGTCTAAAACTATTTTCAGTCTTCTTGGATTCCCTTACACATTTTCATTTTCATAAGTACTATATTATGACAAGAAAAATATTCTCTTATTCATTAAATTAGTCGTTAAGTTTCATTCTTTAATCATTTTTTATTATTTATTGCATTATTATTTCATTATTAATTAATCATTATTTTATTATTTATTGCATTATTAATTCATCATTATTTTATTATTAAAAACACCATTTTTTCATCAAATTAATCTTAAATTTCATTTACTATTCCTTATCAGACATTTTATTGCAAATCAAATGTATTAGTTTCAACAAGTAAAAGTAACTCTACAAATTTAAGAGAGATTTTATGTAATTTTGCACTTTTGTAAAAAAAATTTTAATAAAGTATTCTTAAGAAATTGTGAAGTTGCTCGTTATTTTATTAAATAGAACGATGTATTACAACTTTGTTTAAACTGATTCAATAAGAAATTATTTAGAATATCACATATTTATAGCAGAAAAATAAATTAATGGCATATTTATTTTATCATTCATTAAAATATTAGTATAGTATTAATCATTGGGCACATTTTGTATAATACTCACAATGCCTTTAAATAAATATATATATATATATATATATATATATATATATATATATATATTAGACTTCAGAAAATAGTCTTACAATATTCACCTACTCATTCTTGATATTTTTTAATAATACAAAAAGCTTATATAAATATTTATACATGGAAAAAAAATTTTAATCATTTAAATGTGGTGTTGCAATGTTGGTTCTCAGTACAAAATCCTTAGATAAATGGTATTCTGCATCTTCTATGTATTTACTGGTATTTTCAAAATACTTGCATTGTAATAAATAGTTATTCTATTTCTATACCTGTTACTCACATACTGAGAGAGAATAAATCAAAGTCAAAATTCGAAGAGTGCTATATTTTACTAAAAAATAACTCTTGTCTGTCTGCAAATATTTTAGAAATATATTACCTGAATAAACTCGCTGTAGGGAATGAAATATTTCCTGAAAATATATCCAGTCTTTGAACATTTCCTCAGCAACATGGTTCCTTACTTTTCTCAGGTCCACAATAGAAAATAACTTACAATTCTCTCTTACTTCTTTTCCCTATCTAACCTTCTGAAAAATAGAGAAACTCGTGTATATCTATCTAAAAAATACAAGAAACGCGTTTCGTTTCGCAGACCTTTAGAGTTTAGGTAATAAAACAATAATATTCACTGAAAACACGTTTTCAGTGCATTCCTGTTTTGTGTGTATGTGCCACATAACTTTATGGGTCTTCGAGCATGGGCCGACATCCCCCCCTTTTTCCGGAAAAAAACAAAACAAACGAATATTGAAAATCTGATTCAAAAATACATCTCGAGGTATGTTGGGGAAAAATCCAGCTTATACAGCACGAGTCACATTGCAAAAGCTCGATATATCTCAGTTACCATCAACTTTCAGAAATCCCTCGTCTCTCTCTCTTTTTTTTCCCTGTTCATGCCTCGCGCTTAAACCACTTGTAAAAAATGTGGCATTGTAACAACCTAGGAGAGAGAAAAAGACGTCGAAGGCACGTTCTCTCCAAGTAAACTATGCCATATATCTTGACGGGAATAAATATAAAAACTTGGAAAAAGACTTGACATCCAAAATTTTTAGCAGTCCCTGCATAAAACGTGTATGTAGACGATCTCTGTATAGATATATAGTCATCGATCTCGGCCGTAGGTGACACTGACAGTGGCACTTATTTTTCTGTTTCGTCGGCTCTTTGACTGTTGTATCAAACATGCATGTGCTTTTCTCCACCTTTACCTTTATTTTTCTGCTTTTGGAACGTGTTGGAGGAACTGTCTGTTTTTGTTTCGTTTCTTTTTTCTTTCTGGATGGCTTGGTGAGTAAGGTTGAATGAAGTCCGGTGGTTGCTTTCTGAAAATTTAATCTGTACTGCCATGCTGCAATTTTTCGGTGATGGAGATATGACATCTAGCAATTTTCACGTAGATTACCGAAACGTGAGGCTGATTGTTCAATGGTGGAAGGACTGAGGGACTGGATGTGTATGCGAGATATGTTGTTTGGTAGGTTGGTTGGTTTGGCTCTATCTAAAGAAGTTTTAGCTAAGGGGTTTTGTAATGTTCGTAAAATTGTTATGAAAAGAAACAGTATTTATTGTATTTTATTAAATGGTATTTTTTATAAACAAATCACTTAAGTAAAGTTATAAGTAAATCGTTTCGTATCAGATATTTTTAGTTTCGAAATACATTGACGGGGAAAAAATCGGAACACCAAGAAAAAATTATTGTAAAGTAATAAAATTTGGGCAATAAAATTGTCTAGTTAGCATCTTTAATTGATTAAATTTTCAAGATAACTGGTTAATTTAAGCTCAAGAAAATACATTTCAAGTGTGAAAAGCTGTTACATTAATAGCCTGTGTAACCTCCAGAATTTTGAATGCAAGGCGTGCACGCATTGTGTCATACAGGTGCTGAAAGTCATTTTGGGGTATGGAGTTCCATGCTTGTTGTACGTGTTATGTCAGTACTGGGACGGTCAGTGCTAGATGTGGATGATGTTGGAGTTGTCCAATGATATCCCATACGTTTTTAATTGGAGACAGATCTGGTGATTTCACAGGTGAAGGTAACATCTCAACACTCTGTGGAGCACATTGCGTTACAACAGCGGTGTGAGGGTGAGCGTTATCCTATTGGAAAACTCCCCCTTGAATGTTGACCATAAATGGTAGTACTATAGGTTGAATTACCAGACTGACGTTCAATTTGCAGTCAGTGTGTTTGGGATAACCACGAGAGTGCTCCTGCTATGATAGGAAATTGCTGCCCAGGGGCCTCTATTTGCCCACTCTTGTCCTAACGCTATATTCGTAATACTGTATACTGTATTCTGAAGATGTATAAGAAATATTTCATTTTTACACATTTATACCTCTAAGTTTAATTTCTTCTATTGTAATTCTTTCTTCTATTTGTAATAGGTCAGTTGCAGTATTTATATTACTTTTAGTATCAATATATTTGAAACCAATTTTATAAATAAATTTTTTTTATTTAAAAGTTAAAATTTACAGCTTAGAAGTCCCCTTTCTCCCATTAGGAACTGAGATCTAGTTTCAAAATCGTAAATCACGCGATGAATTTGTTAATTTTCCAGTCTCGTCATTACACTTCATTTGTTTTTCTGAACTAGATAAAGCTTTTTTTTAAAAAAAAAATAGCTTTATCTAGTTCATTTTATTCATCTTCACTTCATTATTTTTTCTTTTCAATTATTATGTAGAATTTTAGTTATTACTTCTGAGAATTCACGCTATCGTTAATTAGATTTTAATTTACGGTTTGCTTCGATGTCTTAGCAGAAGTGTTTTATGGACAACACCCGTAACAGGCTGACGTTACCTTTTGCTTATACTTTTAATTATTCATCCTAGGCGTTTCCTGTCTATTCAAAGACAACTTTGAAACAATGGATGCTTCAAAACTATGTACATTAAAGAATTGGATTATTAATTTTTCAGCAAAATTTAATCCGTTTTCCATTTATTCGTCAATTTCGTTTTGCAGCTAATTGAATCTTTTTTTTTATGCATATATTTCTATAAATATATGCAAAAAAGCATTTCTATATCAGACTTATTACTGAAGTGATATTTGATCATTAATTTTTCCCCTCGATTTCCAGTTGTCGACCGTATATCTTGAGTTGCACCATTTTCCTAAGAAATATTCTCAAGATTAAACTGATTTGAAAAATAGAGTGAATAAAATATTTGTATTGGGAAACGATTTAAAAGCGTGATATGGTCTTTGTGATCCCTTGCTTAAATCGTTAAAAGAATTTCTCCCTTTTGCTGGTAGTTATATTTGAGTATTATTCAGTTTACAAAAAGATTTAGTTCTTTTGACTTGTGATTCTTTGTTTCAATTACTACAGGTTAATACAAGTACTGAATTATTTTTTCTGGTAAATACTCCTTCCGCCAATACTTACATTCATTGAATTTTTGTTATCTACATGTGTTATACAGAAGGTCGTTCGCACTTTATGGGAACGATTTTGATAGTTAATTTTTATCTATAAATGCCGTATTTTTTTGTGGCAATTTGCTTTTGTCTAATAGCCATCATTCTTGAAAATAGATCTAGCTCGAATTTTTCATGAAACTTTTTCTTAGTATTGTCATGAAAATTTTACTCTATTCCTCTTGAACCGTTTTCCAAAGTTCGTTCAGTGTTCTTAGATGTCGTTTTTCTAAAGCTCGTTTTAATAAACCGAAAGCACAAAAATCCATTGGTGAAGCGTAGGATGATTTTGCTCGTATTTCATCTAATGGAAGACGCTTTATTTCTGTGTCTGGTTCTTTTTTTTTTGTGCTAAATATGGGGCAGTTGACTTAAATGTGTGACTAGAGCCTTTGTCCATATGAAGCTCAATTTATCAATGCCCTTTCCATATAAGGTTGGAATTTCTACGTCAAAATTTGGTTCTAAAATATTCTGCTGATAGTAGAGTGAATTAATTTTGACTTTACTACATGAATTATTTTTTTTACTATTATTTTTTTTAATATGCCGTTGTTAGAAAATCCTGCAATTATCATGAATCCTTTGGATTATTGTCTCTGAATCCTAGTAGTTATTGTCATGAATCAGTTACTGGCGTATCAGGAGTACGATCTCTAGTACCTCTGAAGACCTGCCGTGTAGAGCAACTGATGCATGTTAAATCTGTCAAATCCCAAAGTCCCCTCTTTGGAGAAGGGTTGCCAGTTCGGGTATCGTCCTCGTCGCTTGACCGAGGTTCAAAATTACGCCAATAACCTTCGTGTTGCTTTATTGTGCTTCGTAAATATTTCTCACTCAATCGATTTCCATTCCATCTTCTAAAAATCCATTCTAATCCCATCTTCTTAAATTGAATGGATGACTGTAAAGAAAACTGCATGGCAGTGGCGCACTCAAGGTGGAAGGGGGCCTCTTAAGGTCCGGACCCCCCCCCCCCAAGCCCTGGATTTTTCTCTCGATTGATTATAAGCCTATGTATATAGTACATAAAATTTAATTAAGTACTTGTTATAAACAATTAATTTTTGTTAATTAATGCTAATTATTCATTCAATAATTATTTTCTTACTGTTTTTTTCCCCCCGAAAATTAACAAAATCAAAAGAATATGTTGGGCGGCGTATTGGAGAATGATACGAGAATAATGGACTTTCGACCCTGGACCCCCCCCCCCACACCCCTTGAAAAATTTATGTGTGCGCTACTACTGCATGGATACATTTAAGCTTCTGATTAACAAAAAACACTTCAAGAAATCTTAAAAATTCATTCATTGAAAATTCATTTTTGATCGAGGATTTTTCCCTATTATTAGAAACAATTCATGTACACTAACTATTGAACTTTTCGTTCATAAATTTCACTTATAAAACCGCATATTTCTCATCATACCATTTTTTTCCAAAACCGCACCAACAAGGATCGGCTTCTTTCACCAGCGTGGTGGAAAATAAGAGGAAACAAAATATTCGTATCAGGGCACAGCTTTCACGCAATCGGACCCAAATACTATTTGAATGCAGCCCTCAAATCGAATTTGGGAGGGGGAGGACGATCGCTCGATAAAACGGGTGGAATGAAAAGCCAGTATCGCATTCAAGAGTCACGAATAGTATTGCGGATTGGGAAGAGTGCATTGAAATTCCGGACGCCTTTGTTGTTTTTCTAGAGGTTTGTTTTGCCTGTGATTGTTGTCCTATCTATTCCATTCCGCGAATCGCTTATGATGGATGTCTTCAGCGGATAGATTTTGTTGGGCATTAAATCCTTTCCGCTTGTCGATCCCGGTTTCTTTTTGGGGGTGCGCTGAGTGGAGATGTCATAATCGCTGAGATATGTACCTGCGCTTCTGTGGCAAGATTGATGTCTTTAGAATGATGTACTGGTGGTTTGAGTGTATATCGATGAACCAATAGCGGAGTTGTCAGCCATGGATGTGTAGGCATCTAAAAAACATTGTTCGTCTTTATAAGCATTTAAATTCTTTTCAGCCATGTTCTTATATCCATTCTTCGCTTAATGTATTCGAAGATTGTGCAACGGGGAAATTGAAGATGGATTGTAGATTTGTTTTTTTTTTCAGTTTGGATTTCAGTTTTCTATTTTCAAGCCTTGAAATCCATTTGGTTGTCAGTTCACTTGCTTAGTTCTGAAAATGGTGCAGTTACTAAAATCTTAGTAAAATTCTTTATAAAAGTGGTAAACTACCTAATTATAATTTGCATTTATATGTAAGTAATCTTATAAACAACGACAGGAGACATGAGAGAAAGTATTTAATGAGATTTCCATATTTGCTTGGGGAAGGCTCCATTTACAAATTTTCTTGGAGGAGGGGGGGGAGCAGCCGACGATTCCAATTAATTGAATTATAACAGATTTATTTATAGACAAGTACAAACAAATGATTACCCGAAGACAAATTGGCGTATACGCATAAAGAAATCTTATAACAGATCATTTACAGTAAAGCGTGTTTGTACTATTGAACAGTAATGGGAAAACACTAGTACAAACAAGTTTACAGCGCTTCAGAAGTGGCTCTCTAGAGTTGTTCCACTAGCAGAAACTAAGACAAATTACATCTCTCTGTCTTATCGTAATTAACTCGCAAGCGGATTCTGATCTCAATTGACTTCTCTCTCTCTCTCTCTCTATTCTGAACTCTATCGACCTTTATATAGCTTCAAGGAAATTTTTAGAAGGGTTGATTCTATAGGCTTCTCGATAATTCCTTGACGACATCATACCTTTAACTATATTTGGCGCCAAGGATGATAAAATCGGCAATCTGGTAACTTTGACCTCGTCTTCAATTGTTATCATACAAGAAGTTATCACTGGATAGGAAGGACGGTTTGGAGTTATAAGTGGTTGAGGTAGTTGAGTGGTCATAGTCGCCAACTCGTAACCGGCGTTGCTTCTGTCGAGTCGTAGGTTCAATTCCTAGATCTACGAAAACCCTCCGGAGTGAGTGAGTGAGATTTATATTAACGTCACACTATAAAGCTGCACGAGAACTATTGGTGACGGGGCACGTAATTTTAACCATGATTAAACGATGAGGGTGACACCTAACTTCCACACCACACCAATGAAAGGACGTTTGAGCCTCGACAGATTTAACGTGCAATGGACTCCTCTACACGACGGGTCTTCAGTGGCACAAGGTTCGAACTCATGACATCCTTGTAGAGGAGGTGTTGCACATTAAATCTGTCTTCACTTCCTCGTGACTTAGAAGTTTAGAACAAAGGAGGGACCGCTCAAATGTCGCCCTCGTCATTGGAATCAGGTTCAAAATTACACCAATAGTACTTTGAGGTGCGACATTAAAAAATAATCCTTTATATCAAATGTATAGCTTTAAATCGTTGTTGGGTGATCTCGGCCCCTTTTGGGGGGAAAAAGTCATGTACTGAAATAAAAATGTTGGGTTATATTTTCACAATTTTGCATTAATTTATGCATATTTGTCTGTTATTTTTACTAATGAATGACAAAGTATTTTTGCATGATATACATCTCAGCTATTAGTTTTAAAATCCAAAGTTTTACCTCTTATAGTAGAGAATCGGTAACTACGCTACATAGGTAATTTTTATTTTTATTTATTTATTTTTTTTTGTTTATTGCTGCAAGTTTGACTAATAGTTAAAAACTGAAAATAAAACCTAAATCAATTTATTTTTTATTTTAATTTATAGTTAAAACTCTATATAAAATTAAATTAATTAATAAATCTCATATCCTCATATTGCTAACTAATTGTATTTTTAATGTGGAAAACTTATATAAAAATTATATTTAATTTATTAATAAAATAAAAATTAAAAACATCACCTTATATATGTATAACACCTTCCCGTAAACCTTTATGTTGTGTCTTCCTAAAACTAAAGTGTCATAATTGTCTTATCATCGCAATTAGTATGCTATTTCAAAACTCATAAAATTCATCAAACACGTCATTTCATAAATCAAGTAAACTCCCAAACAGTAATTAATATTTTAATTACTCCTTGCTACTTTTTTATCACTCCTCTTTTGTTCGTCCATGAGCTGTTCCTAAGTGCCGATAGGATGAAATAGTTGTCGGAAATTTGGTTCACTTCAAAACCATATAATTTATTAAAGTCGTGAAATTTTAAAGGCATCGTACGGCTTTTTACTGTTTTTATTTATTTTTATTTTTTACCAGGAACGACCGTTTGCTGGTTTTATTACGGAAGCCGCTGAGACTATAAATTGATGCTTATTCAAAAACCGTTTTGTCTTCCTTTTGTATTTTGAGAATGCAATAACTATAGATATAACTAGTTTAACTATATTGAACTAGTTTATGTCCATGTCAAGACTGGTATGACAGAAATAAATGTCTAACGTTTCGTTGTTTTATACTAAGAAATAAGTATTTTTTTTTCTTTTAATATCTGAGGAGCTCCTTCATTTGCCCGCTGGATGGCGCCCCGTTAGGTCTAACTTGTCTCGCCAACTCTTCAATCATTTGTTCTCTTGTGAGAGAAATAAGAAAAATAAATATTAGAAGATGTATTTTCTAATAAAGTCTTTTTATTTTTCTATTATCTTAAGAAGGAAATAATCGTTTATACCATATTAAAAAAAAAGTATATGATAAGATTTCTCTGAAGTCAGTGAAAAGTTTTAAATCGGTTTCCGGAAAAGTTTCAAGAAATGGAAATGATGAAAAATTACAAAAATTAAATGCCATTCTTGCACAGAAATACTTAAAATTAATCATTATCATAAAAATTGGATCATGTAGGATTTTAAAAGTTTTAAGATTGCAATTTAATCACTTGTATTGGACAGCAATTCTAAGTAATATTTCCAACTTTTTTGTGTCCTTTTGTTTTGCTTTCGAAATTCTGTTCTTTTAGAAGAAATTGTTAACATTTTAATGATACTTAATTTTTCTTTTTTTTTTAGACTATCAATCTTTTCTTTAGGGATATACTTTCATGTTATTGGAAATAAAATTATATCTTCAAGTAGACTACCTCTATTTGAAAATTTCATTAGTTTGATACATATATATATATATGGGATTCTGAGACGTTTTAAAACATAAAAGGAACATAAATAGTTTGAAATTAGCAATCTATATTAAAAAAATTAAATTTTGATTATTGATACCCTGAATATGGATCAGCATATTGGAAATTCAAGGTACCTTTTTTTTTTTTTTCTTTTGAAGAAATAATTTATTTTTGTGAATTTGAAAAAAATTTGAAGATAAGTTTTGGTTACACTTAATTTTTTCGATTCGACTTTTTTTTTTACTTGTAATGTCATAGCGTTTTCAAGTCATTGTCACTTTGTCCTCTAAGTCTTAATAAAGTATGATCAAAAAAGAAACTACATTTATAAAGATTTCCGTAATAGGTTTGGATATAGAACTTTTTCTTTTTATAATTCGTTTTTCTTTCTTTTCATTTTTCTTGTCAAAATTCAATTTATTTTCAAAGGCTCAGTTTCACAAAGTCTTAATATGGTTGCTATCAGAAAGTAATTTAAAAATGTATTCGAAATAACTCCAAATTTATGTATTTATTAAAATTTATTCATCTGTCAAAAATAGGAACAAAATTCAAATGATTTTAATTCTTTGAACATTTACTTCTACTTCAATTTTGAAGGAAAAATGTTCCCGAGAAAATAAGAATTATTACGCTGTTCTTTTTTATGTAGTCATCTGTTAAAATGACTTATTATATGTTCTTTTGAAGATTAAGAGAACTGGTTACGATTGTATTTCCATTTTCTGAGAAATAGATATTTTCTGTTTCCTTCGCTGAATTTTGTATTCTGTTTAAGTTCATTCTGTGATTTTTTTTTTTTTTTACTTCCTTTGATAAATTTTAAACTTGAACATTAAACTATTCTTCTAATCTTGTTGTTCTGATCGTATGTACATATTTAATTAATATTTGGTCATATGTTTAATAAAATGCTTAAGTTTTTTTTTCTAAATTTGCATTATATGATTTTTACAAGAAATAATGAATATATGTGTGTATTATATATACTAATTTTTTGAAACATAAGTTGTTTCTAAACTTATACTTTCATACTAAAAAAAATTATATCTTTGTCATTTTTAGGAAGATTTAATTTTAAAAAAATACATTTCTGTAAATAAAATTCAAATTCTAATTTTGATCCCTCAAATATTTTGTGTAAAAAAAGTTATTTTTCAAATGTTAAAAAAATGCAGTTAATAAAATTTATTATTTCAGAATTAAGTTTTATACAATTAGGTTTGAAGAGACATTTTGTTTGTGTTAAACGTTCTATAATAAGTGAACAAATTGATGGAACTATTTACCAAACTGATAAGGCAAAAATTTCTCGGTATTTTCCTGCCACAAAATGCGGAAAAAATTAACTTTAAACTCGCTCTGAGAAGATTCTTATCAAACTATATCAGAAGGCTTTTACGCGTCTTCCCCCTTCACTTCAGTTGTTTGATTTTAAGTAGAGAATTTAAAAGAATTGACAGAAGCTTTCTTTTTCTAAAGAAAAAACGATAGAAAAGAATCCTTATTAAATCAACGTTCTTGGATGGAAAAAAAATTCGTTCTTTTTGAAAAATCGTTTTTCATTCCAAACTTTCAGTAAAAGAAAACGCTTATCAGTTTAGATCTTTTCAATTGATTCATCAATTTTTAACATAGTTTTAAGTAAAGTTGCAACTTTTAAGAAGTCCTTTTTTGTGTGTCACTTTAGTTTTATGTCTGATTAATAGAAATGCGGGCTTTGTGAGGATTTTTTTTTTACATTAGTATGCATTGTGTGTGGTTAAGAAGTATTTAATTGGTTAAGAATCGAAAATGCTATCTACTTTTGGTTGAAATTAACTTAAGGATTCTCTTGGAACACAAGTTTATTCTAATTTTTCACAACTCTTTAGATGATTTCATTTTGAACAAAATATTTCATTACTATTTTTAAATGTAATATTTATTTCTTGAAAACAGTTTTTGTTTGTTTGTTATTCACTAGTTAAATTAAAATCTCGCATTTAACTTCCGATTGAGGAAAAAGGTCTTGGTGTAACAATTTAACATTTTGTTTTTAGATTGGATTATTTGACCAATGTGAATCAGCCTTTATGGTATAAGAAGAAAAAAATTTTCTTTATTGGCCTAAGGTGCTTCAAATTGATGTATTGTAATAGGCAAATCAACGCTTAGTGAAAATTGCCTTTTTTTTAATAAATAATTCTTACTAACAGAATACAATAGAAGAAATTTTAATTCGATCTATATATTAAAAGAGTTTTGAAGCCTAAATATTCTATCTGTATTTCTCAAAATAATGTGTATTTATACGATTTGGAATAGGACTCTAAATAACAAATTAGTTTCAAATTTAATTTTATATTTCTCTGTGTGTGAGTGCGCGTGCATGCGTGTGTGTGGGGGGGGGAGAGAGAGAGGAGCTTAATATATATACTTAAAATTCTAATTTTATATATTTCTCTCTAAATCATAATTTCAAATTAGACCTTAAATTTTAGACAGATTTATTGGCGATTTACTGGTAAAAGAATATTATTGTTTTTTACATATTTTCTAGAGATTCAAACTTCCCCTAAAACTCTGATGTAATTTCGAAAAATAACTTATTCTTCCCTTCACTTGAGCACGTGATTATATTTTTTTATATTACATTTTTCCTTGTTTTTTATCCTTGAGTATTTAAATCGAGAGAACGAACAATTCCCTCTTTTGTATTTTTGCACTTGAGCGGACAGCACGCTCAAAATAAATCACCTGATATTAAAATTAAATAAACGACTGGGTAATCAATATCAAGAATCTTTTTTACTGGCAGGAAGGAGTACAATTCCCAAAATGAATACCATCTCAACGATTGGTGCAGAGAAAAACACATTTTTGATCTTTTCAAAAATTATTGTTTAATTTTTATCAAATACCTAAGTATGCCAAGATCTCTAGAAAAAAGTAATGCTTAGGTTTTTATCCCGAAACATATTCGAAAAAAGTTCGCTTTCATATTTTGTTTTTCTAGAAAACATTATCTTTATTGTTTACCAAACATATGGTATGAAAATAAATCCCCACTATCTATTAACCTATATCTTCTGAGTAACTTTTTACCAATTTATTGATTGAGCCACTTTGGCGTCTATCAAATATTTCAGAGTATAGACCCTTTGATATCTTAAATAATATCTCTCTCTACTCTCGACACTTTCTATACATATATCTAACTTTAGGGAAAGAGACGAGATAGAAAAGCATTCCTGATTAAATGTATTGCCACAGCGCCCTAAAACCCCAATTAAGCATGCCCCAAACCTTTCAAAAGCATTCCCTGACCACTTAACCAAAAATGCAACAAAAAGGGAGTGGACAGAGAAAAACGGTCACTCTATAACCAGTGACGCGAGATAAGCGAGCGGGCATAACTCCCCAGAACGCACACATAAATCCACTTTGGATGCCGTAAAGGGATGCTATTAGGCCCCGAAAAGCTTGTCTTAACGGCCAGGGCCCTTTATTACACCACTTTGCAGAGCCCGGGCAATCTCGTCGGTGGTCAGGCAACATTGGTATCAGTCATCAGTTCTGGCCGGACTTCGATGACAACGACTGCAGTACTGTCCAGATAACGAGCCCCATAAAGAATTCTTTAATGGAAGAACTTCGTTTCCTTATATGCAGTGTGTCTGGACTCTCTCGCTCTTGTAATTCAGTTGACCGGTGTCATAATGCAGGCTGGTTATGGCCGCAACTGGACCATTGTGCGTCACTCCGTCTGATGGGAGTGGACTTGTTAAGCTAGAGGAATTGATTGGGTTCTACCCGGAACTTGATTAGAAATTTAAATAGATGTGGAGCTGTATGCAAGCTTGAAAGTGCGGAAGAGGGACTTGAGTTGATACGTAATGTATGTGGAAAAGAAGTATGGGGCGCTTGGGGTTATGGAATAATAAATTAACTTGATTAAAAGATTTTAAACTTGCTAATATTTTCTTTACTTAAAATCTTTTTTTTTTTTTCATTTTTGCTTTTTGTTGATACTTCTTTGTGGTTTGTAATCTTTTTTATTTGTTTTTGATGATGTATTTCCTTTAGAAGGTACGCTTTTTCGAAATCTTATATTTTTATTAAATTATGTTGCACTTTTTATTTTATTTGAGAGAGTTTAAGGAGAGCACTGAAATCGAAGCTCTTTAAGAATAAATGCTTATGATTGTTAATATCAAACTGATCTTTTGGCTGAATTATTATATGAAAAATAGGAAACAAATTTCTTGGATTTATTTATTAATGTATTTATGAATATTTAAAAAATTAACATTTTTCAAAGTTAAAGACTTTTATTTTGAAAGACGTTTTTTTTTAATATTAAGGTAACTGACTATGTTCTGAACCATGATTTTGCTAGAGCTTATAAATGAATGATATTTTTAACATCACTTGAATTAGAATATACATAAAAAATTGCAATATACTAATAAAACTTTAAGCATAAGAAGAAATGGTACTTTTTTATATTGAATGACATTTAAATTAGAATGTACATATAAAGTGTTTTAAGAATATTATTACAAAAAAAAATTATTTAAATTGAATTTTTGTTGTTGTTTTTTTTTGGCAAATTGAAAAAAAAACGACATTTTTCAAAAAACATTCTTTTTTTATGGGAAATGCTTTTTTATAACAATATTTTTGCCTATATTTTAACTAAGACTTCTGAATAGGGCCTGAAATAGTATTTTTGAAATATATAATTTGGGAGTGGATTTATATTCACATATTTTAATATATTAGAGTAGAGAACTCTCAAAAACAAACACCGATTGTTTTTTCTTGGTAGTAACTCTGAAAATTATGTGAATTTTTCAAAAACCCTAGTTCATGGTTTGTATAGACGTCTTAGCAATATATAGAACTATATTATTATATTTTAAGCATTTTCCATAAACAGAGAATTTTAAAAGTGGATTTTTCTTCATTTTTTGATAAAAAAAAATTGTATTTAAATATTTTTTTTTGTGTTATAAAATATTTTAGAAACAATTTTACATATTTATTTTTAAATAGAGTGACACTAAATATAGAAAATAAACTATTCATTTATATCAATTTGCTAAATCCCAACGTAGTTGCCTCAATCAGGGATGCAAGCTGTGTTATTATTAAAAACTACTGGATATCGTTAATATGCATACAGTCATGAACTGATAAAAATATTAAATCATAACGAGGAATAAAATTCAAAACAGCAATGATTCCATCATAAATTCTATCGTGTGATTGTAACATCTTCCGAGAGGCAATACTTCGAATTTCAAAAGGTGCGTCGATAGATTGATGGGTTGTAGGTGCGAAAATTGTAATCATACCTCAGCCTCATCCATCAGCCTGTGCATGGTGCAAAAGTGAAGCGCTAATCAGAACAAAATAAACAAACCGAGTGTCATCAACTTCTGGCAGGGAAAAGGCATTAGATATTCTTTTTTCGTGATAGAATAGCTAAAAATAAGAGTGAATAAAAGGGACAAGATAAGATAATAACCTTGGTAAAGAGCGTATATTCGGAATATTTCACATTTTACAGGGCTTTTAGGTGAATAACTATACAGGATGAGCGCAAAAGATGAACACAATTTTAAAAAATCATATTATTGAAACTTCTGCACATTTTTCAATAAGTGATGCATGAATGTTAAAGAGAAATAATCAGTTTTTTTTTTTTTTTTTTTCATTTACAAATGTTCGATGTGTGATCCTTTTGCTACACGGCATGCGTTCAATCTGTAATCCGGTTTGTTCCATACATTTCAAGTCACGCGTGTACAGCGACGTGCTCGAACAAAATTGAATGTCGTTACTGGCTAGTCTAATATACTTATCAGGACTCCGACGAAATTAATCAAGCACATGATCAACAGTGTCTTGTATCACGAAAACTCAAGGATACTTGCCAGTTTGAGATACCAAAGTTCCGGTCTGCTTTAAAGTTCTGTCCCATTGGTGGATAGATTTTGATGTTGGAGGGTCGACATTCCATTCTGTTCGAACACGTCCTGTACACGTGTGACTCATTTAAATTCCATTAACCAAAGTACACACTGCACCTTTTACTGTGGCATTCACATTTGTACTAATGAAGTCAGTGTAAAAAGTTTATCGTATGCGATTGCTGAATAATGCGCGCACGTGCGGCCGATCAAACCAGACCCAAAAAATCTCGGATAGTTTTCCAATCCATGAAACAACAGTTTATTACATTCTGATGGGTAGTTCCGTAATAATAAGCCATTAATTTTGGATACCTTAAGCCCGGACACCCTGTACTTTAATGTGTGCCATTTATTTTACGTGGAAATCTAGGTCCAAATGAACTTGCATTTTTAAAAACTTTCAAATACTTCTTCATTTTAAGCTTTCACAATTTTTTCTTTTTGTTAGATAATTTTGGGGGGGGGGGGATTCAGTTTCATACAAAATATTTATGCTCTACAGATTCCGTAAAAAAACAATTAAAATTTATTCGTTTTTATCATTAATTTCGATTAGTTGAATCCAATTAACCTTAAAAAAATGCTTTTCACATTAAATAAACTGTGCTTCATCTCTACATTTAAATTTGGCAAATATTGTGGAAAACGCCGTCCTCTTTTTCTTTTGTAACAGTTCCAAGCATTTTATTACTCAATAATAATCTCGGATTTTATTTCTCGGGGAAAGTGTTGGAGCAGTGTTTGGACAGGAACAAAAAAGGAAGGAATTAGTTCGTCGAATTCTTTTCTCTATTTTTTTCTTTGTAATCGCACAAATATTTCAAATTATTAACGGCTAAGTCTTTTACTTCCCTTCCTCCCCTTTTCCAAACAAACGATTTTGAGACCGCCATTAAGTTGTCATTGAAATCCAGTAAACCCTCTAACATTTTCACTGCCCTTCGTACTTGAATTTTCTACCCTCCCCCTTTAAAAATTTCTCGTAATTATTTTACCCGTTTTTTCTTCATTTCATTTCACTTTTTTCCATAATCGCCCTTTATCTGTTCTTTATCGTTCAAACTTACGCAGCTTAAGAAAAGAAATTTCTTTTTTCCCTTCTTCTGTAATATTTTTATTTTTTCCGAGAAAATTGTTTGCAGAAATGTTTTATTTCTGTTTTTATTTCACCTGTCTCTGAATATAAAGTTCGGAAGGTACATTTATTGAAAAAATTGGAATATATTCGCCCCTAGCTAAAGTTTTATCACAATTGCTTCATCAGTAGTGAAAATGGCCGCGTATAGTATGGCTTCTGTTTATAAAATAAACTTTTCCATTGAGAAGGAACATAATTTCTCTACTTGTATTTACTCAAATCAGTGAAAGGGTAAATCTGCATTTTCACTTTCTGATTCTATTGTGTTGAAATTGTGTTATTTATATTTTAATAAATTGAGCAATAAATACAATTGCTGGAGAAATGGCTCGAAATTAATTTATACCCTATCGTCGAATAAATTGCTTTGATTAATAAGGTTTTGAAAAATTCCTTGATGACAACATGCAAAATTAAATGAAGTATTATAATAATAATTATTATAACAAGAGGAAAATATGTACCACAAGCGATTAAAAAAATAAAAACAATTCGTATTAATTGCATGAGTTCCGAAATGAGAAACGTACTGCAAAAATGGCTTCTCTTTGTAATATAAATTCTTCGTGTTGCCATTCAAAGAATGCATTTATATATATTAATGAAGCAATTTGCAAGTTCGCGTTAACCCATTTTTGAAATAATTAAGATAGAATGTCTCAATCATTTAGTTTTGTTTCTTCTGTTTTGGAATAAGTTATTGCGTTTTGTAACATTTAAGATTATTTTATTGAATTTTTCTTGCTAACGAATATTTCGCGTATTTTATTATTTGACTAATTATCATAATTTCTTCTTCCTGTTAAAAAATCAACTGACGCCTAACCATTTTCCAAATTGATTATTATTATCTAGTTAATATTTCTACTAAGAGACCGCTATTGAAACTGTTGTTTTAATATGGTATTATTAGCCTTAATTTTTTTTGAAAATATATTGGGGTATTCATTATGAGTAATAGTTTATCTATCTCCATTTCTATATATTAGTAATTAATTAACTACATTTATTTTGCTCTGAAAGTATCGAATAATTTTCATTAGTATTTCCTTTCATATTTTACATACGTTCTCTCATTCTTAAAATTCTAATTTTTTTTATTTGACTTAAGCCTATTTTTAAAATAATTCTTGTGAAAACATGTTAAGACTTTAAAATATTTCATGGAACAGATATTGTAGAATTCTTCTCAAAAACAATTTATATCGTTTGCTATTTTTGCAGGAAATAACAATTTTAGTTTCGAAAATGTTTTCAATCTTTATGAATTATGCTGCCACTTATGTATGCTTTTATTTAGAAAAATAACAGAAATTTAAACCATTGCAAACAAAGTTAAATCCTGTTTCGTTCTACCGTTTCTTTCCTTTTAAAGAATGTTTCAACATTTGCCTCGAGTTTATTTATTCTATATACAAAGAATATATTTTTCCTCTGATACTGCTACGTTTTTGCTCATCTGTTGGAGTCCTACATCTTTCTTTCAGCCAAGAATCGTTTGGATTTTTTTAAGTACATTTAAAAGATAAATTTTAAATAGCAATTGTTTTTATTTGTATGATCTGTATGATCTTTTATTTACTTATTTTATTTAATTAAAACTCAAATTTTAATGTGTTTACCAACGAGTCTTACTATATTTAATAACACTATTAACCTGTATCTAAATCTATAATTTAACAGTATAAAAACTCTGTTCTAGCCATTGTTGTAGCAATGGTAGAAAGTTTGTATTTTAAGGAAAAGTCATGTTAAGGTCATGAGTATTTATGTCATAATTATGCTAATTGATATGTACAAACATTTTTTTTTGACAGATTTATCTGAGTTTATTTTTTATTTTTAATTTAAAATGAGGTGACCTTAACACACTCTTCAGTAAGAATTTTAAGCCATAAATAAAAAATTAAGACTCATTTTAAACGTACTGCATTATTCGCGTTAAAATGTCTTCCAATTTCGTAAAAGCACTTCTCCAATCTGTAAAAAATTACTGCATAAAAGGGAAAAAGTCTTAAAAAAAGATTCTATTTTGAATGAATTTTGTCTTTTAAACACGTTATCAATTCGACTTTTCAATTAAAACTTATGGCAGTATTCTTTTAAGTTAAAAGAATACGCTGATTATATAATTTTATAAAAATAATGTAGTTTATAAATCATTATTATCTGCATTCTTAATGCATTGACACTACCGTGGCCTGATTATTTTGAAAGAGGTGCTTTAGAAAAATCTTTCTTGGTTGCATACATTTGAAACGGAAACAATAAAAAATAAATTTCATTATGTAGAGCAGCATCGAACTTTAAAGTTTTAACCTAAGGTATTAATTTTGGGGTTGGGTTGAATGAAGTTTGCTTTTGTGTTACAGTTATTTATTAATTTAGTTTTGGTTGCACAAAGGCAACGCATATCTTTCACCCCTTCTAAGTTCATTTTATTTCTGGATTACGGATCGAAAAATGGCAATTTTTCGTTACTTGTTTTCAAACATAATAACAACATTCGCTTACAAAGTTTTCTACAAATTGATGTAAAAAATATATTTAAATAAATGATTATTTTACCTGTAAAGTTGGCTTTCTTTATGGCTGTAATCATTAGACTATGGAGTCATTTTATATTAACTATGAATATTCAGTCTAGAATTCCAAGCTTTTATCTTGAATTACAAGTTTTGTTTATATATCTTACATTTACATAAATGATTATGAAATTGTTAATCAAAATTTGATCGTGCATGATAAGTTCGAAAACACTGTACTGCACATAACCCAACATCGCAATCTAGACAGTAAAATCTCGTTTCTCTTCTTAATTCTTCCCTTTACTGTTTCTCTTTGATCAGCAAATAATCCACTGTCGTGTTGAATTACTTTTCTTCTCTGTTAGGGAAATGTAGTCAACTAAGTGACTTTCAGACAAGCGTGAAGGGTAGTGCTCAGAAGAAGGATGTACTCTTTTTCCAGAAAATGCCACCGAATGGTACTTTTCAATTTTCGAAACCCTAAAAAGGCACATGTGAAATTATTCGGGAAAGATCGATTGCACAGTGCAGATTTATACAATGCCCGAGCTACACTCGGGATAAGCCAGGATGGTAAATTTCGCCTTCCCGAGTTCAGCTCGGAAAAAGCCGGAAAGGGGAAAAACAAAAATTGGGGCAAAGGCCTCTACTTGAAGATGTGTGGTCCCTAGAGGGCACTTCTGCTTGAACAGTCAGTTACAGCAACGATTCTTAAAATTTCGATCACCGCCCCCTTATGTATCAGGGTGACATCGCGGACCCCCTAAGATTTTGAAAACATCCCTTCCCGACTTACTATTCTTGATCAAAATACAAGTTCTAGTAGAGTTTCTTGATTTGGGGACTATTTAGTAATCTAGTCTAGTACGACACATCTTTCAATTTTTTCACGAGGCCTTTCAGAGTCTGTAAAAGAGAGAAATTTCAATGTTACTTGAGAGACTCCTCGGAACCCTAGTGAGGCACCTGTGAGATGCCCTTAAGCTGTGGACCCCTAGGAGTCCGCGGACCACAGTTTAAGAACTGCTGAGTTACAGTACCTGTGAGAGGCTCTTAAGCTGTGGACCCCTAGGAGTCCGCGGACCACAGTTTAAGAACTGCTGAGTTACAGTACCTGTGAGAGGCTCTTAAGCTGTGGACCCCTAGGAGTCCGCGGACCACAGTTTAAGAACTGCTGAGTTACAGTACCTGTGAGAGGCTCTTAAGCTTTGGACCCCTAGGAGTCCGCGGACCACAGTTTAAGAACTGCTGAGTTACAGTGATTATTAAAAGAGCAGTTACAATTATTAATAAAACCTGATCCCAGATACGTTTTTAAAAAATGTAATGGCTTAACGAAAGGTGTTTTTGCATGAAGGCTTTAATTACAAGTCAGTAAACAATTTATCAATGGAAATATTTTTAATTCCCCAAATATTCTTGAAATTTTCATTGAAGATTTTCGACAATATTTGCACACAAACAGTAGTTTAATTAAAGACAATATCTATTGAAGAATAAATATATGAATATTTGTACTTTTAACTTCACGCGTAAAGGTAAAATGTTGAATTATTTGAAAAAAAATTCTTGACGATAGTTTTCAACTTTACTGCATCCCTTTCTCCTTTCATATTAATGACCGTCCAAATACCATCCCTTTAGTATAGAATAGAAAACAGAAATAACAAACAAAGCCAAAAGAGAGAAAAAAATCATCTTTCATTTATGCATTATGTATGATGCAAAATTCTCTTGCTTGATTTCTCGTCTGCATGTTCCGGCTTTGTTCTTGCAACGATGTTAAACATTCTTTTTCCCAACAATTTACATATTTTTCACTCGAAAGAATAAAGAGGGGGAGCTACTGAAGATGTTGAATAATTTGATGGGATTGCGATAGGGACTAGCGAAGATTTACCGGTGAAATTCATTAATAAATTTTACGCATTATTTCATTATTCTGTTACAATGACAGATGCATGGGAATAATAATTAACTTAAGAAACATGATGAGGATACGGGGGAGGGAATTAAAAAGGGAAATGGTTTATGTAATTAAATTCATTAATTGGCGTTTAAAATCATTGGAGCGAAAAAGAACGCGGATCCATATCTTTTTCTCCCCCCCCCCCTTTTTTTTGTCTTAAAGTATTTAAAAGCAGTGAAAGATATGCTTCTGTTTATTTCTTTGTTGAAATATTAGTGGATTTGTTTTAAAAATGTTAGATAAGATTTATATACTAACGTTTATTTTTATTTCTTTTTGATTTCAGATTGATAGAAGAGGCATATTTAGTCTACTATGAAGAAATGTTTTTTATAACACACAGTAAGTATTCTTTCAATGTAAGTTAAACTGTTCATCTTGAAACTTATTCTATAAGCAGTGCAGGTTTATCCATTCGACGTTTGGGGCGGGCACCCAGGAGCCCGGATAAGCTGGACATAACCAGATTTTCTGGTTATAAAGGGGGACGGAAGGACCAAGGGGCCTGTACTGCGCCTAGGGCCCAAAATGAGCTTAAACCGGCACTGTTTATAAGTATACTTCGCTGGGTACTTCATGACGTTGTACGAATGTATACCTTCCTTCCTTCCTTCCTCAGTGGCTCGACAGCCCAAGGTGGGCCTTGGCCTTCTCAAGAAGCCTTTTCCAGGCCAGCCTTCTTCAAGCTAGTGTTCTCCAATTCTTTGTTCTCAAAACTAGGAGATATTTTTCTAAGCCATCAACCCATCTAAGATTCGGCCTGCTCTTTCTTCGTGTGTCAATTGGTTTGGCATCGAAGACTTTTTTAGTGGTGCGGTCTTTGTCCATTCTAACAACGTGACCTGCCCATTTAATTCGTTGTATTTGGATGAAGTTAACGATGTCAGATTCTTTATATGATTGATAACGCACGAAATTTGATCGTCACCACGTTCCATTTTGCTGAATTACTCCAAAAATAAATCTTAAAATCTTCCTATCGTACATACTTCTCATCTGTTCGAGACATGGACCAAGTTCCACAAGCATAAGTTAATACTGATCTTAAAAAGCCTTTTTTTTTATTTTGATTAAATTTGATTTCATATATCTTCGTATTCCATTAAGACATCTAGTACGAATGTATACTGTTTATATTTTTTTAAAAATTGCCCTGATATCCTAAGTTCTATCGCGTTAAGCATTTGATTGTATTGAAAAACATTTCTACAACTCTAAACTCTTGATTTAAAAAAGACAGGACTTCTAAATAATAATTTCTAAAATTGAGATGTACGAGAGCGCCCCAGTAACTTCTCACTTTCCCCTTAAGAGTCGATTTCCATAAAACCATTCTTAGCAGATCTCTTATTTCTTAAAGGAACCATCCTTATTAAATTTCAAGTATGTGGGTCTAACAGATCAAAAACAGGAATTTTCATCTATGACACCCCTTAGCCCTTCGCAATCCCCTTGGGGATCGATTTTCGCAAAACGTCTTTTGTAGCTGATTTTCATGAAAGGGGAACATACTTGCTAAATTTCAAATCTTTAGATCTTATAGTTTAAAAATGGAAGTAATCTGTAACGCCTTTTAAACCCTCGCAACGTCCCTTGGGGCTCAAATTTTCGCAAAATCGGTCATTTGAGTATCTCTTGATAAAAGGAACATGACTACCAAATTTTAAGTTGGTAGGTCTAATAGTTCCAAAGCTATCACAGCTGCTTTTCTCCTTTATATATAGATTAATATATATAAAGGTAATACTTAGGTTTTTTAATGAACGCTTGAATTGTTTCCATATATTTATGTGTTTAGAGTAGAGTTTCAACTATTTTCGAGAAATTATCATTCAAAATGTTTTTAACAATTATTCCTATATTTTTAAACAAATTTACCGAATTGACATAAATCTTTGAGCTCGTTTCTGACTTCAGATGTAAAACTGCTGTAGCTGCTAGTTATGGTCCAGAAATTGTGACCGGCGTGTCATGAATGCGAATCTTCGTGCCAACTGCCGTGTCGAGGGGCGGATACATGTTAAATCCGTCATGGCTCAAAGTACTGCCATTGGCGTGGTGTAGTAGTTTGGAGAGGTTAGTATATACCAACTCAGTTGTCGTCCGCGTCATTTGACCGAGGTTCAAAATTACGAGTTCCGTCGCCAATAGCCCTCGTGTTCCTCCGCGATGCAACTTAAATTAAAATCAAATCGAATTCTCTCATCCCTTATTGATTTTGGACAACCAAGAGTGATTCCAGTAAAATATCCTTTTAAAAAATCTTTCTTCAGTTTTGATGTTCATTTTTAACAAGGAAAAAATAAAGTACAAATATGTTTGTTTGTTTCAAATTGGCAACATTTTGGCAACTGAGTCATTTGCAGACACGGCAGGTCCCCAAGAGTGGAAGCCATTTCATTGGTGGCGCCGTCTAGTGGCGGCTTCCGCTACTAAATTCTAATCAATAGCTAGAATTCTATTCAATTCAAAATATCGTCGGATGCTTGAGATAGCCGTGATTTAATTTTGCCGAGAGTTCCAGAGCCAAATTGATACTCAAGGGATCTTTTACATGCCACATAATCATATGACATGCATGCTTACGATTTTTGCATCCAGAAAATCCATCGATTCCAGCCGGGGTCAAACCCGCAACCTTGTACTTTACGAGGCGGACACACGCTATCTCACCGCCACCAAACGGTAAGTACAAATATATAGTACATGCTGTTTCTTCATGTGATTAATATTATTTCGTTGAACGTTGCATGAGTTCATCTTACATTTTTTAAAAATACACCAAAAAAGGAAATTTTACAATTCGCATATTGTTAACTGTTCAGTAATTCTCACAGTTTGTTTAATCCTATATTATCCTTGTAGCATCAAGAGAAGGAAAATAGTCATGTGTTCAAATCCTTCCACAAAGTAACCCTTTTCATCCCCGGATCTGTTTTAAAGTGAAGGTCTTAGCTCACCAACACGCTTCACTTCCCCTTTGTGGCCGGGGTAACAAATATGTACCATGGGGGAATGGGGATTTTCGCCCTCCTACGCAAACAATCCTGGGGCTTGATCCCTCGGTCAGAGAAACGGGTGTTGCGTGAATTGATGGGTAGCTCCAGAGATTGTCCCTTTGATCTTTATGCGTATGGAATGGAGACTTTCTCTTTTTCCCTTCTCTGTAAGGAATTTTTTGTTTGTTGTGTTCTTTCCTTTGAATCATCATCATTTTTTCGTCTCCCTTCTGGTTGGTGAGTTTTTTGTTATCATCATTAATGAAGATTGTTTTGAGAAATGTTTTCTGACATATACTGTTTGCTGAATTGGATTTATTTTTATTTTACTTGTTGATGAAAAGGTGATTTGAAGTATTATGTTGAGTGTAGGATTTTTGAGAGAGAGATGCGTTTGGCGAAAATGAAATTTATTGGCATGATAAATTGTGTATCTATATAACTTACTTAACCCTTTATAAGGTCATTTTTGTGGTAAAATAGTTTTGGGATTTAGATTAATTTTTTAAGAAAAACTCTCATTTTACTTATAATTAATTTGAATTTTAAACTATTTTTCTTTGTGGGAACTATGTTTCCCATCGCCACTGAGAGCTATTTAATGGTAAGGACATCTTATGTTTTGTATTTCTTTTTTTATCACATTACCTCATATTTATAAAATTTAATTTGCAAGTATTAAAATCAAATTTCAAATTGAGAAAGAAAGAAATTCCTGTAAAGGATCAAATCTGTAATATAAAGTGGAGACCACCTTATAACAAAGACTATTCCTAGGCTAAGAACAGATCATCACAGAGGAATGAAGTTTGATAGGGATGGTAGAACTTATAGAAAGTGTGATCTGTTTAGATACAGAGCTAACACCTGCTCATATTTTTGATTGTCCAGCTAGTCTTGCTGCTGTACAATAAATAGGGGTCCGTTTCTCGTCAGCAAACCACTAAAGGAATTATAAATCGCATATATTTTATGTCCAAAAATTTAGGAATCTATACATATTACATTCCATGAAATTTTGGAAAACAGGGATCAGTATATAGTGAGACATAGCAAGCTATACAAACATGTCTTATCATGTGCTTTACAACAGCACAAATGACTACGTCTTTATGTTTGTGTCAAATTGGCATATGGTCACAAACTTTTGTCAATCGTACGTCATCTAGTACAGTTTCCTTGCTTTTTAGGAAATTTACAGGAAGTCCTTTGCGCTTGCGACTTGAAAATCCAGATAATAGTTGTGTGATAATAGGGTGTAAGTATACTTACCACGGCCTTATAAAAGGTTAAAATTTGTTACTACTTAAGGGCCAGGGACGTATTAAGGCCTCGGCTACTATTGGGGCCACGTCTAGCTCTCGTCTAGTCTTAAGATAATAATTCGAATAATTTCAACAGTCAAATGTGATTTCCGGCTTTGAAAAAAACTAGGAATTTTTCAAACGATATGTCAACTGGCTACATGTGATGACCGTCATTCACGTCCATGCGTAGGCCTACCCCCATACACGATCGGGACTCATTCAGTTAAAAGGTGGCAGTCTGTGTCGATCCGGTTTGTGCGATTGAAAGTCATGCACATTTATTTATTTTGGATAATTGTTTGTTCGAGTATTTAACAACGTATGTTATGTACTGCCTATTTTTAAGGGTCATAGATAGGGCCTATGACCACTGTAGGGGCCCAAGGTCTCAAGAAGTCTTAAGATGTCCCAGTTAAGGGGTAGCAATTATTAATAATTTGGTATGAGATTGACTTGTTAAGTAAGATTGGCTTATTACCTTAGCATTCGCTGGGGCATTGTCAGTTGATGTTATAATAGGTTTAATTATATACTCCTATGGATGATTTTGGTAGATTTAATCTTGAAATTTGGTAAATCTTTCAAGCTTATTGATTGTTGTGCTGGTTTAAATTCGTATGTAAATATAAATCTAAAAACTGGTTGAAAATTATGTCAGAATATTAAAACTAAGGGAGACATAAGTCTATTTTTGTCTTTGCTCCAAAGTTAGCTCTGTTTTCTTTTGGACTTCCTACCGGCATGTAGCTTAGTGGTCAGGGTCACGGTCTCGTGACCGGTGTGTCATGACTTCGAGACTTGTGTCACTGAACACCTACCGTGTAAAGAAGCTGATACACATTAAGTCTCTCAAGGATCAAAGTATTCCCGTTGGTATGGTGTGGAAGTTTGTAGAGAGGAAGCACCTCAGATGTCGTTCTCGTTCCCTTAATTGTGGTTCAAAATTGAAAAGTCCGTCGCTAATAGCCTTCTTGGAACTTAATAGTGTGTCGTTAATTATTCCTTCTTTTAGTCATTCTGAGATGAGATAGCTCTAATTTTATTGTCATCGCGAATCTTATTTTATATATATTTGCAAAACATTAAATAGGGTCCAAACATTGGACTCCGGGATACTCGCAAGGAGGATTACTTCGCAAGATCTGTCAGAGTCTACGTTTACATGGACTGGATTGCCTCAGAAGATATCAACAAGAAAATATATCAAAAAAGATTTAAAAAGGCAAACAATAATTTTTATTCAGGCAGATATTTTGAAAATTTGGGCAACATTCCAAACATTAGCATCATCTCTTAAGTGGACAAAAAATAGAAGAGAAGAAATTTTAAGCTCTCGAATCTTTGGTAAAAGGATCATCATCCAGGACTTCTTCATAAATTCAAATTATCAGATAATGCAATTTGCAGTGTTTGTAATTGTTTAAACGATTTATATAGACCACATCCTGTTAAACTGCAGTACCTCCTCGAAACCATGTAAAATCCTTTCACAAATTTGATCCTAGTTGCAATATGACCTCCAAAGAGTTACTGGAAAAAGCATTATCAAATAGATCAACATTTAGATTTTTTACTCAGAAGATGAAAATTTTGATATCAACTAACTGGTTAATATTTTGTTTTGTTATGTATGGGATAATAGCCTTTGTCGCTCCACATCCCACAAAAATAATAACTGTAACTGGATCCAAACATGCTTCATATAACTCTTACAATGTACAGATGATTTTGTGGGAAATCTTCTGAGTGTTTTTAAGGTCGAAAATTTGATACCTTTAGTAAGTGAATTTATATAATATTTGAGGTATTGTAAGGTTACATGAATATGAACGCAGTTATGTATAATAATTTATTTATAAGTACTATAATTACAGTTATTGTAAAACGCTGTTTTAATAAAAAAAATTACCTGAGGATAAGATATATTATGTATCCGTTAGCGTTGAGTGGAAGTTCGGAAAGAGGAGTGCCAGTTCAGGTTACGTCCTCGTCACTTGATCATAGCTCTAAATTACAAGGTCCGTCACCAACAGCCGTCGTGTTACTGTATGACACGATGTTCATAAACGCTCAATCACGCAAAAATATTTTTCTGTGTTAAATTATATTTGAAAGTTGTCCAACAATTTCTTGAAATAGAAACTGTCAGATGCGTCATACAAGAGTGTTGGTGATGAAAAAAACTAGGAGAAAAAAAGAAAAAAGGAGGGGGGGGGTGTAAAAGAAGAATGGAACACATCATGTAATGTCCACCCTTCATTTGTTTAAGCTTGAAATGAATTAAGCGGGACATATAAAAAGCACAATGGGGAGATTCCCCCCCCCCCTCCTTCATTTCTCTGAAGGCATGAACTTTGTCATTCTTTTTGGCAAAAAGGTGTTGGGCGGAACGTTTAAGGATAGCGAGAGAAGGGGGAGGGATAGTGAAAAAAAGGAGAATGAAAAGAAATTACGGACTTTTATTATCTTGTCCCCGTCTAACAACCCCCCCCCTCTTACTCGTCTCTTTCTTTTCTTTTTTCTCTCTCTCTCTCTCTTTCTCTCTTGCACTCCTTTGTAAAAAAAATGATACTGGCGAAGAAGACATAAATAAACTCGTTAAGTTGCTACAGTGGGCAATCTCGGGTTTCAAAAAAAAAAGTTAAGACTAAAAAACAAATAAAAACAAGATGAAACTAGTATAAAACCAGTAGAAAGCGGAAACTAGTCTATTTACTTTTTTTTTTTTTTTTAGAGGGGAAAAAAATACCCAACAAAATTTGCGGGTTTCTTTTATAGGTGATAGCCGGGTGTACATTATTTTTATTCACTTTTACGAGTCTTTTATGTGGTATATTTAATAGTAGAGAAAAATGGATAAATGGTAGGCGGTAAAGATCAGATAGAAAAAAAAAATATTTACCACCAACGCAGAGTGATTGCAAATGCTGCGGAAGTACGGTAGCTTAACTATTTTTCCGGATAAAAATTCTCGTGGTTTTTCCCGCCACTGTTTATTTTTTATCTTTTTTCTTTCCGCTTATTATGTGATACATATGAAGACTCCGAAAATGTTTCGTTTTTTATTGAAATATTTTGATAAAATTTGCGCATAAAAAAGGGGGCTATTTGTTTTTATTAGACAGACGATCGATTTTTTTTTTTCGTTCTGAGTGTTGAGGGGGTTAAGTCCTCTTTTAAACTCAAAATTGAAAGGACTTCAGTCGCTTTATTTAAGTTTGCAAGGCATGTAAAAGATCCTTAAAGTGTCAGTTCAGCTTGGGGGCTCGCGGCAAAATTAAATCCTAGTACTGGTTCGCATCGTCTGAGCTCAGGTGCCTCCCTCTAGGGTGGAAACTGGCCGTCAAAAGAACCTGCGGCGATTTGTATCCGCCTATAGGGTCCCGCAGTAAAAAGAGATACCAGCTTCTGGAGAATGTTCTAGGTCTGCAATGGTAAAGCACCTATCCGCAGCCCATTAGGAAAAAAAGTTTTTTGCGGTTTATTTCTACATTTTTGTTAGTTTTTGATCCAATGAAAGTACATTTCCTGTCAATTATAGTCGATGATGATGATGTATTTTCTATGACGGGACCAAATCAAACGGTGACCATTTTTCATATAGACTTTTGTTCCTACGGCTATTCTCAACTAAGTTATGGAATCCGAATTCACACAAATAAGATGGAAGAAAACTGTAACAATATTTTTAAAGCTTTTTTGGCTAGTATGGGATAAACGCCTCTAATTTTAATCCAAAATTAATTAATTGTCTCAAAATGTTTTGAAGTTAACTCTCTATTTTATTACTGAGCGAAATTAATTCTTCCTCTTCATTCGAAGTTAATTTATGTACAGATGTATCCGTATCACAAATGGATTACGAACACATTCAAATTTTTTTGCATTTAAATGTGGGAAGTATTGAATAACTCTCTCCTCTGTTGTAATCAAATGTTCAATAACAATTTTATGAATAGTTTATTTCTATCAAACAACCGAATGATTCGGTTCCGGATTTTTTTTCTCAGATTATAATTAATAATCTTAAGAAAAATTTGGCGGCACACACTTTTAAGAATTTGGCACACAAAAGTGCTGCGGCACAGTGGTTGAGAATCATTGCGCTAGAAGCAAATTTATGAAGATATTTCCTGCAAATATTTCTCTGAAGGGAGATCGGAAATATGGACTGAAAAGATTTGATTTCTGATTTAAATTTGTATCACATTTCGAAGCTGCTTTTTAGCTATTGGTGAAAGAAAAACCTCGTAATTTTAAAACTCGAGCATGTGGCGAGAATGATACCTGAGTTGGCACCCCCTCTCCAAACTCCAGTAGGACTTAGCGCCTCGACAGATTTAACGCAAATTAAGCCTCTTTATAAGGTTTTCAGTGGCACTGGTCATTGAACTGTGAGTAAACAACGCTGACCACGAATTCGTGACCATGAAAACTTGGCCCATGTGTTTTGACAAGAGAATTATTATTCATCTCTAGCTCACTTCACACACATACACACAAATCACTTAATGTAGTATTACACATCTGCATATCAGATTTCTTGTTTTAGAAAATCGCAGTTAAAAACTTTCAATAACCCTAAAAATAAGCTCAAAATAGTTTTAAGAGAGAAACCATGGGAGATAGCCAGTAGCGCAAACAAAAAATTTTCAGAGGGGGGGGGCATAGTCGAAAATCCTCCAACTCGTATCATACCTCAAAACAACACCAATTGATTCTTCTAATTTTGTCCTGTTAACAAAAAACTGTAAAAAATAAATTATTAAAGAATTTATTTTAATTATTAATTTAATTAGCATTAATTAATAAAATAAATTGTCAATTACAATTGCTTAATTAAATTTTACGTTACATATATATAGGATTATCATCAATCGAAAATAACTCAAGGGCTTTGGGGGGGGGAGGACGCGGACCCCTAGGACACCCCCATTGTGTGCGCCATTGGAGGTAGCCCTTTTCAAGGAGAATTGAATTTTTGCTTAAAAAATTGGATAAATTATAATTAAAAAAGTCATAAACAAACCCTGAACATGATAATGAACTAAATTATCTTCAGAAAAAAATTTAAGACATCTTTGAGCTGGAAGTATAAATCATAGAAACCCTGTAAAGGATACAAGTCTTAAAAAAATATATAAAATACAAACATTTCAGTATAGTATTTCAATTTTTTAAAAAATAATGCTCTTAAACAAAGTTTTTGGAAAAGTTTGTCAATTACTTCTAATAGCTCAGCAATGGTAAACTATTTCCTTATTTTTTTTAAAAAAAAGCGATGTAATGTATTTCTCAGTAAGCCGTCTAATACCTTTTCGAAAAAGTATCATCTTCTTACCTAAAAGTCTCTTTAACCGTACCTGTTTCTCGTTTGCGAGAACAAGTTTTTCATCAAACCCATTCGTTACTCTTTCGTAATGAATGAGAAGTCTGAAAACGAAACGGCATTTTGTCACTAACTCCGAAAAAAGAAAGAAAAGAAACAAGCCATAGAGTAATAAATGAACGAAAAGTAAAGGGGGGGGGAAGGCTTCCCTAAAAACAACATAATCCAGACTTTTCCGCCGGAAAGTCTAGTTGATCTTGGCACTGTATCAAGGTTTTCATCTCTTTCGGGAATCTGAATGGAGGGGGGAAAAGAAAATATGACGAGCGACTGACACCCTTGCATCGATGTGTTTAGAAACTTTTTTTTAAAAAAATATTCTGATGTATTGTGTGTATGTTTTTATTGCAAATGTAAAATAACATGATCGAAGTATGTCGTTTTAAGTGCAAGAGCTTGTGCCAACGTTTTGTTGATACAACTAGTTCATCAATGTTAAAAAAAAATGTAATGTAATATGTAATATCTATAGATATATTATCAACCTAGATGAAAACTAAGTTTCTTATTTATCAAGTAAATTTCTTTCATAAGCATAAAACTTACTCTTATGTTTTTATTGTTGTTACTAATCTCCCGTCTTGTGTCAGACGAAGTGAGTGAAACCGTTGACTTAAATGAAGTCCGATACTAGAAGTGGACTATCATGGATATCTTCCCAGTCTAGTCAAAGAAGTGCTGTGGTGAAGCTTGTTCTAGCTGGCATTTAGAGCAAATAGAAACCTCTGATTGCCTCCAGAAAAAAGTGAAACTTTGTAAGTGCCCACTGGCATCACAAGGAAGAGATAAAATAAAGCCCTGGTTTTTTGCTTTCATACCATTTATGAAATGGCGGTTTTAACTATTTTTCTTTATTTTGCACATTTTATCTTGAGAATAATTCCAAATATGTGAGCTCTGAGGTGGAAGGAACAGGATGGTCTGGCCCATCGGTCGCCAAACTTTTTGACTTCACGGTCCAGCAAAATCATAATTGGAATCCCGTGGACCACTAATAAAGTTTTTTAAGTGTTAAATATAATTATAAAAAAAATTGTGATCTAAGAATACATAAAATGCACCTAGTTAATAAAATGAAACTATTAATTTTAACCAAATTATAAAATCTTTATTAATAAACCATAATAAAATAAACAAAAAAATGTAAAAAAAAAACAATTAAAAAATGTTTTAAGTATATATCAAACTTTTAGTAATATTCATTCTTTTGAAATAGCGTTATTCTATGAAGTAGCGTTTTTATATATATATATATAACTTTTCACATATTGTAATGATTGGATTATGTTTCAATGCATCTTAAAACATAATTTAACGTGATGAGTAAATATATTCCACTTTTATCTAGGGACCAGCGAAATTTTCTCGCGGACCACCATTTTGGCGACCTCTGGTCTAGTCCCTCCTTTGCAAGAGTATCAGCCAATTCATTTCCACAGATATTGACACTGGACGGGATTCATTGAAAATGTACTTTGGGATGGTAGGAGATGTTTAAATTTTCATTTTGTGTTTTTTGTTTATGTAAGCTAATTGAAGTATGAATTTGTTTTAAAAAAGAAAAAAACAATATATATATAAACAAACCATTTGTTTCTAGCATATTTTAAAGCAACCGTTCTTAGAATATTAATATTGCCGTGAACCCTTTTTATATATCAGCCTGATTTCGCCGACTACGAAATTTTGAATATCCTTTCCTGACTCCCAACACATAGCTGAGTGATTTAAATGCAATCATTATCGTATTAGCACGCTATGAACTCAGTTCTTTATCTTTGTATATGTGGTTTGTATTTTTTTAGAAAATATTACATTGTTGTAAAGGCTATGTATGAATAAATCTTAATTATATTCTTGATCGAAATATACATGTCTTAGTAAAGTTTTTCATTGGTTGAAATTTAGTGATCTAGTCTAGGATGGCACGTCTTTCAAATTTTCCACGGGGCCTTTCATGGTCTGCAAAAAAGGGGAAATCTCAACATTAAATGAGAGAAACCTTCGCGGGCACTCTTAAAAAGTGCGGGGGTCCGCTGACCCCACACAGTTTAAGAACCTCTGACTTAGAATATTATATTTATAGTTTTATGTAGATTGTTAACTACTTGTGTCAGGTTAAATCAAAAATCGTTTGGTTTTTTTTCTTCTTTGTTCTCATTATTTTTCCCCACCCTTTTTAATACTCATTATTTATCTATATAGCAATTTGTTTCTAAAATAATGAATAATTCCTACTAATTCTTATTATTTCTATACACGAATAAAAACGTTTTCTTTCTTTAAAAACCAATTGAATATAGTTTTCTATTACTTTAAAAAAATATTATTATAGGATTAGAAGATTATTTGGATTTTACAAAGCATTTAATAATTCTGAAAAAAATAAAAGGTTTTTATTTTTTAACCTTTGCGACATCATCGATTCATTTCTTTGGGTACGTGAAATATTTACAAAAAGAAGTGCTTAATGAAAATATATTTTAAAGGAATTAAAAAATCCCGAACAATTTTTATGGATGGTCCCAAACACCACGTAATGGGCGATCTTCATAAAGGTCAATCATAAAGGCAACATATGTGCACAATTGAATTTAAAAAACTGGCATTAAACTAACTTGTACATTGTTCTATTTGTAGAATTTAAATAATGTTTCAAATTTTGTAATTAGGTAAAGATGTTCAAGTATTAAAAAAACAAATTTTACCAAAAAACTTTAATTTTTGTTTTAAAAAAAACTTATTTTATACGTGTTCTTTTAATCAGGTGTATTTTGCTTGCTTATGTGCGTTAGTATTATTGACAAATAAGAACTTTTTTTAAAATAAAAGAAAGTTTCTACAAAGAGCAAAAATTGGCAATAGTGAAGTTTGTTAAGAAATTCTTTCTCTATTCTAGAAGCTGGAAATTATTAATTAAAATTAATAGCGAATTGAATTTTTGTATATAAAGACTCAGTAATAAAGTGTATGCTACTAAAATATATTTAAATTTACATAGACGCTAAGTACATTATCAGCATCTAATTATGACTTAACCCGTCTTTCATATGGAAAGGATTTTGACAGTGTTACCTAATATTTTTCTGCTTTTTATAACTTCTCTTTCTATTCTCTTGTTATACTTCATAGAATAATTTGAGCAGCAAGAACTCCAATTACCGTAACCAATATAACCTTCGCAGCTTTATAACACACTTAATTAAAAGATAAGTGAATAATTCTAAAGTAAACTTTTCTGAATTTTGAATTCGAAATACTCTTTTAGGTATGTAAGTGGCATATTATTGTGACTTTACTAATTTTTATATCGAATAATATTTTTATTTTTATAACATACCTTCATTTGAATCAGTCCATTTTTATGAATAAATATGTTCCATTATTTATCTTCTTTATCGTAATTCGTAATTGAATTTTTAGCATGTTTTATGTAAAGAAAAATATTTCACATTTACTGTCATAGGAATTTCTAAAGCTTACAGAGACAGTGTGCGAAATTATTGCATGTCTTCGAAACAATATATTTTAAAAAATCAATCAATAATTCAAAATACAAGCAATTCTTTTATTTATAAAAATTCAAAAATTCCAACTTTTAATAACAGAATTAATTAAACCCTATAAAATAAAATGAATAAATAAATTTAAACATACGAATAATAAATTACTAAGCGTTAAAACCAGACGATAGTAAAACTCTTTTAAGCAGGTGTTATAGTTCATGAACTCTTTCATAAATATTTGAAGTAAATGTTTTGTTTTTTGAAGAAGTGTTCTTTTTTGTTCTTATTATTCTTACTTATTGGCATTAGCTAAAAACAGCCTGAAATAGTAATCAAAGAAACGATATTTTATAATCACCGAAAATGAAACTATGCACATTCACAAGCACTAAAACTTTATTTAAAAAACATCTTTAGGAAACTGTGGAATGTTAATCATAGGTAATTTGTTGTTTCCTAAACGTTCCGTTCGCATGTACCTTAATAAAGATACAAATAATTGTTTTAATTTGTGAATAATCTTTTCCCCCGTTTAAAAAAGAAAACTCAATTAGTTTCTTTAGACGGAAAAACTCCCTACCCAATTAAGGAAGAGGATGTCGAAACTTAAAAATAAAAGTTGCAGAATTCTGTCGAATTTATTTTTACTTAATTCGTTATTTCTTCGAAAACTAAAAATGGAACAAAAATGTACTTTTTCCCTCTTTCAAAAAGTGTATCTTCCGACTAAAATGCAAGTAAATAAAAGAAAACATAGTAGGGGAAAAGATCTCTAATTGAAAGCGTAATGCCAGTTCTGCTTATATATTACCTAATTTAAATATTTCTCGTAGTTCAGCGGGAATATTTTTTCCTAATATGTTTCGGTAGTAGTTCTCAAGGCGCTGTATAAATTAGTTAATTCTGTACATTTTTAAATGATATTGTAAGACTATGTATGAAAAAAATAGTATTAAAACACAGAAAGAGAAACTATTTAGAAAAATAATGCATTTATGCTAATTTTTCCAGGCGTAAAGTTCAGTGGACGTTTAAAAGAAGAAAAAAAACAAATTAATCAAAGACACCAAATTTCACTTAGAACGTTTATTTCTAAAATCTTAATTGTCTTGTATGGTTGTAATTGCTGCATGTTTCTTGGTTTGTTGAACTTATATTTTATTCTTCTGGGTTTTTTTTTTTTTTGTCTTTTTTTTTATGCTTTTTAATGGCATTTTCGAGTCTGTATTAAGGTTTTATTTTTATTAATTATTCTTACACGTTTGTTTCAATGTAAAACAAAAGATTATTTTGTTCTATATAAAAGTTAATGAGATGAAAATAATTTAATACTTTTAATTAATTTAGTATTGTAAAACTGTGCCTATTGCATCTTTCAGTTACTTAAGTTTTAATTGAAACTTTCACTAAGAATAAAAATTATTTAATTTAAAAGTAATAAAAGTAATTTTATACTTGCATTTAAAATAAAAGCTAAAGCTAATTAATTAAGTTATATTTTTCTGTAAATTAATTATAATTCAAGTAATTTTATTTTATTTGCTGATTTTGGAACTCGTTAGTTAAATGTTTGGAAATTTTTACTCAAAAGTCACAATTGATGTTTTTATTTAGTTCTTAATTTTATCAAAAATTTTGTAATTAGTCGGCAATTTCATTTTTCATTTCTTTTCTTATTCTTTTTTAAATTTATTCTTTTTATTTTCTACCCGTTCTTTTTACTATGAAAATTTTTAAATATCAGTTAATTTGTTTAAAAAATTATTTTCTTTCAGTTTATTTTTGTGATAATTTAAATTCATTTTGTGATACATTTTACTTTTGTATTATTTTCTTATAATTTGAACGCTTATTTCTCTGTGGTATCCATACTTTTTTGATGAAGTACCCCATATTATGAGCCTACTTCCTTAGCGTATCATAAATATTCTTCTGTGTATCCCACTTTGAAAACCTCTTGACCTGTATGATATTTATACAAATCTTTCAATGAAAATTGTGATTTTTTTTCAATTTATTTTATATTTTTAGATAAATTTAAAATATTCAAATGTGTAATATTAACCAAATTTGTAAATTATCAGCGCAAATTGACGTACGTGCCTATTAACGGTTACATTCTTGTATAATTGGAACCTTTTATTTCTGTCCTAAAACAAATATTAGTTCAACTTCATATAACAACGTTCCATGATCTTTTATCACTATCAGAAAAGCTTGATATTCTTCCATCCAATATTCCACACTACATAAGTGGAGACGGAGTTGAATGTTCATGGTCGCTGAACTCACTCTTTACAGGCACGTTATTTCTGTAAATCGTGAGTTGATGTCATTAGAGATCCATCATGTAGAAGAGCCTTAAATCTGTTGAGGCTCAAATGCTCACATGTATGTTGAAATTTGGATAAAGAATACATAATTTAACTGTTGTCATCCTCCCTAATAATTTTTGTTGCTTCTAAATGCAATGTTAAAACAGTCAATCAACATCGTCTGAATTAGAATTCATTTCATTTGTACATCCCTTCCTGATATTCGGGACCGTGGTAGTCTGGTGGTGATGGTCGCGAACTCGTGGCTGGAGTGTCGCAGGTTCTCTTCCTGGTGCCACAGGGGCATAATGTACACCTCTGCAACCCCTATATTGTGGGGGGGGGCAGGATTCTAAGGGGCCCCAAATCTGACGTTAAATATACGTACCCTTTTTAATATCCATTTTGGGTCCAAAACCTGACTTTGCAGGGCAGCCCTAATATTCTCCGTAACGCCACTTAAAGACATGCTGTGTAGAAGGAGCCGATGCTCGTTAAATATAACGAGGTTCAGCGTCTCCCGTTGGTGTGATGTGGTAGTTAGGGAAAGGGGCTGCCAGCTGAGTGTCGTCCTCTTCCCTTGAAAAAGGTTCGAAATTACAAGGTCCGTCGCCAACAGCCCTCGTGTTGGATGTTTATATAACTCTCGCTCACTCCTGATATTTCTTAGATCGAGGCCTTAATTATAAATTTTTATGGCTTAAACAATTTATTCTATCTGGAAGGGATTGCCGCGGTAGCCTAGTGATCAAGGTAGCGGACCCGTGGATGGCGTGTCACGAGTTCGAGCCCAGAATGGCTAAAAACCCGCCTTGCAGAAGGGGCCGATTCTCGTTGAATATGCCGAAGCTCAAACGTTCTCCTGTTGGTGTGGTGTGGATGTTAGGAGAAGGAAATGCTAGCTCAGCTGTCGTCCTCGTCACTTGACCATGCCACCAAATTACAAGGCTCATTGCCAAAAGCGCTCCAGTAGCTGAACAGTGCGACGTTAACATTCATTCACTCATTTTCTGGAAGAGAAGCGAAGTTGATGTTAGATTTGTGAAAAGAGTAAAAACTTGAAAAGTACTGTAATTACGGGCTCCATTACCTAGCAGCTATGTAAATAATGTTGAATCTGCTGTGAACAGTATTAACAAAGAAGATTTATATAAAAAAATACATATAATAGAGGAAAACACATCAAATTATTCACTGTATTGTTTCACAATATTCTCTTTCATTTCTAGTTTTTTCATTGTACATTAAGGACAAATATTTTTTTTCTAACGTAATATTAATGATATCTTTTTTCATGCAGTCAGTTACTAAATTTAATGCCATTCCCTCGTCTCAATTAAAACTGTTTTGTCAATTAAGAGGAAATAAAGACTTTTCAATTACTACAATGAAAACCTTCCTTTTGTGCAAATAAATGCAAATCATTAAAGAACACAGCTTCGTCAACAGTCAATTACATCCCCTTTTACCGAGAAAGTGTAACAAAAGGACAAATTAGTCTAGTCTAGACGGGGTGGATTCTTTAGGTCTCGTCGTCGCCTCAGGTATACTCTGCTTTTAAAAAATACTTTTTTTCGAAGGCGCGAACTTTGCTAGATTATTTAATATCGTATGGTTGTTAGCATAGTGCGGTTTTATCACTTTTTTCCCAATTATTATATTTTAAAATGATTTTATTATGTTCTATCGATTTTACTTCTTGTGAACTTTTTTCGCAGTTTTTTGTGCAATATTCAAGAATTGAAATCATTTGTATTTTTCAGATTAGTACGTGACGGCGTTCTTGGATGCAGTTTGGAAGAGAGATTGGTGCCTTTGCTTCCTGAAAAATCGCAGACCGCTATTTGTTATTTTCTGGTATGTTATTCTGTTTTGTTCAGTGGAAAAGCAAACTTTTCTCTCTCATTCCGACTTACGAGCTTCATTATGCAGAAGGTCGTTCTCACTTTATTGAAACGATTTTGAAAGTTAACTTTTATCTATAAATATTGTATTTATAGATAAAAGTGGCAATTTGCTTCTATTTGACAGTCATTATTCTTTACAATAGCTTTAGTTCGAATTTTCCAGTGAAAGTAAACTTTTTCTTTTACTACTGTCAGGCTAATTTTAATCCACTCCTCTTCAACCGTTTTCCAAACTCCGTTTACTGTTTTTGGATGCCGTTTTTTCGAAGAAGTCCACTGGAGAGGTGCTTGGTGGGAGAGGCTCAAATGGGTTACACTTTATTCCTGTTTCTGATTCCTTCTTTGCCAAATAAGCGCCAGTTGACTTATATGTGAAACTAGAAACTTTGTCCATATGAAGCTCAACTTTATCTATGTCCTTTCCATATAAGGCTGGGATTTCTTCAAAAATTGGTTTTAAAATATTCTATTGATTGTGCAGTGGATTAATATTGGCTTTATTTAAGAGACTTTTTTGATTTTTAACTGGCCGTTGTAACAAAATATTTAACTATCATGAATCCCTTTGAGAACTTTTCTGTACACTGACGAAGCCATTTCGTACGGTCATTCTCATCAATGGAGCAATAGAAAATTTATCTTCTTTTATTACAGTCACTTAAATATACCCGTGCATCATCGAGTGTTGCCACAAATTTCCATTTCTCAGCAGAAAAACTTGTAAAGCAAATATTTATTTCTAAATATGAACATCAAAAATTAAACTAATTTTAAATATATTTTTTCAAAATAACATTGAACAGATAAATGAGAATTGCATAAATGTATACTTCCTAAGAGGTGTCTTGAACGAAATTAACCTTAGTATGCCGGTTCCATAAAGCGATATATCATCCATTACTGTTCCTAATTTAACAACAATAACCAGAAACGGGTCTCTCTCTCTCTCTCTACTTACCCTTTCCTGAATTATTCCAACTCTAAACAACTATGCTGTGTAGATAGTAATTTTCCATCATGATCAAAACGGAACATATCCCATCCAATATATCTACGTCATAACTCTCCGTATAACATCTATTAAAGGCATAATTTTAAGTCACGCAATGAACCGCAGAACCATGTCCAAATCCTTACCTGGTGAGCATTATTACGAGTCATGATCATCAGGATTAGATTTACCAATCCACATTACTTACTTTAAACGAACTCTTTAATAAAACATCGCTTGATCCTTAGCACTCTTAACAACCCAAAAAGGAAGGGGGCAGGTTGAACCTGTTTCCACCTACGCGTTGCATGTATTATTAAGAATCATCTCATCTATAAAGCATGTTCAACTGCCCTGAAAATGATTCCGATAGCCCAGGACATATAATAATGGTTAACGAGTCAGATTAATTGAAGTCAGCCTCCCCCCTCCCCTCGTAAATTAACCATCTTATTCAAGTTACTGGACTGTGCGGCGCCCGGACATCACAGTCCGGGGGAACAAAGCTTCTAATATTAATGACGTTATTTGCATGGTGCGTTTCTGTCGACGTATCGCGCTACCTTTGTAATTACGGGAGAAGTATTGCAGGGGTAATAGATGATGGGTTGGTTGAGTGTGAGAAGAGTCCCTAAGTGAATTTAATAACTTGTCTGTCTCTCAGTGTTATTTTTGTTGTTTATTTACTTATGCAAGCGCTTGGGCGTTGGCTTATAAAAGATTATCTACGCTGTGAAATGGACTAATCTTGTCATTGGGTTCTGTCATTCATTCGTATACATGAATTTCATTAAATATAGCACACGCTGTAACATATCTATTTGGGGAAGGAGGGTAAAAAAAGTTATCTGAAAATTCGTATATCATGATTGAAATTATATTCTATACATTTAAACACATTTTTTGTGTTAGCATTACTATTTACTTATCATTACGGAGTTTTAGATTATAATGTAGAATATAACTGATTACATCTCGACTTTAAGCCAGTGGTTCTTAAGCTTTCGATCACCATGGCTTCCCTTTACGTATCAGTCTGATATCGTGGACCCCCATGACTTTGAACACCCCTCCATGACTCCTAACACATGGCTGAGTGATTTAAAGATTCCTCAAATATTTCAAGACTCCTCTGCTACTTATATGGTCTTTTTTAACACTTCGATGTGTTTCTGCTATTTCTGAAAAATATTAGCACATCTCTCAATAAGACCCGCGCCTAACTATATATGGCATTACCTTTTAACTTTCTTTAGTCCAACCTAGTAGTATTAATTTTCTAACGGCACATGTCCAAATTTTGTGATGATATCTTGTTTAGCTGAAAAGTTAGAGATTTTAGTGAAGCAACTTTTGTTTGCTTAGAAACTATGGATGAAAAAGAATTTCGTGTGTTAACATGATTTGTGATGGACAAAAACATTGTTCGAGGAAAACAATGCGCTTCGAATTATTTTCCTACCCACTATACAGTTCAGATCTTGCCTCCAGGTACTACCGATTTTTTTATATGAAATTGCTTAAAAAGACAGCGATTATATTAACATAAGGGACTGTAAATTTTGTAATAAAGCAGTGATTGATAAATCTGAAGGTTAAAACATTTCTACTATTATACAAAACATACACAAAAAATTTCAGTTGATTATTTTCAAAACTTTTTAAGCAATCGCTGTCCCCGTTTGAGTATTTAAAAAAAAAACACAAACATTTCGACTAAAACGCGTTTTAAAGTATGGCATCTTGCTTAATGTAATGGCATCTGCTTTTACTAAAACACTTGTAGTTTTTGTTTTAGTGAACGGAAAATAATAAATTTGGTATTTTTAAAATGATGTTTTAAAAAATATTTCCGATGTTTGGTGAAATTCACAATTTTAGGGTAGTCGGATACCTTAAATACAAAAATCACCAATTTTAAAATAAGGGAGAAATGTTTATTTTAGTCGTGAAAGGGTTAATTGAACTTTTTATCAATTAGCTCTTTGGTTGATTAATTGCTCTTTAAAAACGAATTTCTAAATAGAGTTATGTAATACTAGTTTCAACCAAATCATTCTTGAAGCTAAAGACTACCCTTCGTCTTAAATCCATGGTGTTCATTTCACATAGCAGCTACAATGGTACGTGTGTGTTTTTGTGTGGCAATAATTTTCCTTGGGAAAACTGTCCAAAACATTAATTTTTTTTTCCAACTGCTGCCCAAAAACAGCATCAAGTGCTAAGGTAGAAGATGCAGTTCACTTCAGCTCTTTGAGAATTTGCATCAACAACTTTGGGAAGTGGACTTGAGCTCGGTGAAATAAGCAGAATCAATTAGAGCTAAAATACAATCATACTTAAGTAAAACTAACTTCTATTATTAAAAAATGCTTCCAGAACCTAAAAAACTACTGATATACATCTGAAAAAATCCTCATTTTCGTTATTCTCCTGAATATTCAAAAGCAGTATGAAATTTAAGCCGGTAACGGTGGTTTGGAAATATAAATTGAACTTTGAAATTTTCCCGAATTTGAAAAGCATACCAAGTTATGTTATAAGCAAAATATTTTTATTAATGCTATGGCAAACATATTATGCAAGATCCGTTCGTATGTTGCATCTGTACTTAATTAAGACTTCTAAAAGCAAATGTGAAGAATATTCACACTAAAAAAAATAGTATCATCCTCTTGTTCAAGGCAATTGTCATCTGTTACCAAAACCAAAAGCTGTGACTTGATAATAAATTTAATTATTTTGATAACAAATTATTTTGCCATCAAGATATAAACTAATAACCTCAGCATCCTAACTAACAAGCATATAATCAATGCAATAATTCATTTTTGCTGTAGATAGGGAAAAAAAGTCTCTAGAAGATCTTGTTGTTGTAAAAATAAACTTACTCAAAATTTTCTTTACATAAATTTTGGATATTATCCAAAGAAAAATCTTTACTTAATGAAATATATACTGTATCGATATATAATTAATATATGTAATAAATTACGCCTCCGATAGATTGTTTTTTTTTTTCCGTTCTCAACATATTATTAAGTGGAGATGCGTTGCTATGGATACCAAAATGAATGTTTGATCGCTTGCTAGAGCTACTTTTAGCCAGAATTTCTAGTTAATTAAAAGTTGAAACGTTTCAACATTGATGTTCGAAAAAAAATTTTATTGCAAAGAGTTAGAGCAAAATGCGCATATACGCTTTCTCATCTAACTAATTGAAAATATGCAGCTAGCAGATGTTTAGAAATTATTTTAATACGTCGGGATTGAGATTTGGGATGGGATGTCTTAGAATAAGTGGATCGTGCTGTTGTAATTAATTTAAAATTTCTATCTTTAAACATTTGAAGTTGGAAAGTCGATTGAATGTCTGTGGGATTTTATACAAAAAATATTAATCTTAAGAAATTTCTTTAAAACCTCGGTGCTGTAATTAAAATATTTCTTAGAGCTATTAATTTAAATACTTGGAACGAACAATCTGTGATAAGATTTTACTTTCGTAAAAAATTCTAAAATTTGCAGAAAAAATGTTCTTATGAGTTGATTTTATTAATATTTTCATATATGAAGGACATTTTGTACTTTTTAAAACTTTATATAAATCTACTTTTTGAGCAGTTAAAATAATATTGATGATAAAATTATTTATTTTAAAAATGCATTTATTTAGTGAATATAAATTATACATAGAATTTAAGAGGAAAAATGTAGATCACAATTCGTCGTACATATTTTATTTGTTGTTACGGACAAAAAATTTGATTTGCTCAATATATTGAAGACAAACTTCTTTACATTGGTAAAAAGAAGATCAAAAGAAACAATACATATTTATAATTTAATTTCTTATTTAAAATACATATTCTTAGATAAAATTTAATTATTTATAGAACTTACACATTGTTTTATTTATTAAATTGTTTTATACAATTGTTCTTTAACAGAATTTACTTCAATCGAATATAGAATTTATTGAAATATATACAACAACTTCCTTCGTATTTTTTCAAGCGCTCTGATGATTTAAATTTCCTTAAAATAAATACTTTTTGTTGTTTAGGATAATTTTTAGGAGAGAAATTAAACTTTTGTAAACATATATTAGCTTCATGGTTTTTTCACTCAAAAATAAATCACAAATTCAAAATTTATTCACAAATATTTATTAATAATAGTAACAAACGATTTTTAACGTTGTAGTTTAGCAATTAAAAATATAAATAGGAATCTATTTGGAAAATTTTTATGTATATGATAAATTTATTTTCATATATATATAAATTCGTTTAAATTAAATAAATACTTATTGTAATTCAGAATCATTTTTAAGAACTTCTAAAGTAAATTTCATTTGTAAAAGTAGATTTGTTTCATGTTTTTTCTCTACAAAAGAAATACAGATTAAAATTAATTCGCTAATAATCATTAAAAACCATGACAGACGATTTTTAATGATGCAATCAAACAATTAAAATATAAAAATAGGAATCTGGAGCATTGTTTTATTTATTTGAAAATTTTATTTTTAGTATCATTTGAACTACTATGCAGGATTTTTTTTTTTTTGTGCTATAGTTCTTTTTTTATCGTTCTACCATAAAATACCAAATTTGTATCATCAGTTGATATTATAAAAGTGCAGGATCCAAACCGAAAGAAAAAATACTTAATTTTAGCTCTTCACTGCATATTGTATTAGAATATTTAAAGCTCGATTCAAAAAGATCTTGCAAATAACATTTTCAACGTCAGAATTCCTTTTTTTTTTTCATGCAAATTTTTGAGATGGAAGAACATTTCTTTCTGTTTTATCTATCCTAAGTGCCAGTGAAACAGAGCATTAAATTTCGGAACCAGACAATGCGGATTTTTTCTTTTTCTTTCTCCCGCTTGAAAACCCTTTTGCTCCCGTTTTGCTGCTATCTTTTCAGGACAATCGTTTCAAGGCTTATTTATTACAGATACCGTTTCTCCCGAGTTATTTTTATGATATTTTGAATAGTTGGAATATAAAACTTGGTTTAACATATCTATCAATATTTCTGAATGCATTATCCGTTTTAAACTACACTATATTGTCTTGTATCGTAAGTATTTCTTGAAAATGAAACATGATTCAAATAAATACTGAGCTTCATATGGAGAGAAAAATCTTGTAGTATTAGTTATTGTAAGTTTTAAGGTGCTTTAACACCTTAAGCGGTCTTAAGGGCACGTTTTTTAATGTATATAACTAAACACCATTCTAATGTTCGCCTTCAGCACACAAAAAAATTCCGAACGAAAGACTTTTAGTACAGTAGATAAACCACTTTACCTATTCAAAATAGTAGCACTGAATAGTACACCATAATAATTAAGAATAATCACAAATCAACGGGCAAACCAGTTACGGACCAACTTTCGTAACCCGTACTTTGTACGGACAAACCGCTTAAGGGGTTAAAATCATGGTATTAAAATGATTCATATTTGAGTTCATAATTTTTTTTATGTATTAAAAAAAATAAATAATCTCACAAGTTTTTAGTTCGTAAATCTTTTTTTAATTTTGCAAAATGCTTTTTTTAATAAGTTTCAAATTTTCTTTTTGCCTTGAAATACGTGTTGATATATTCGTTCTTGTTGTCAGATCATTAGAGGATAAGATACAACAACAATTTTATTGTTTCTTTTGAAGTTTATTTAAAAATTATTTATAATTTGCATTCATTTAGCTCTATAATGTTTGTTATGATTTTAGTATTGTACAAAATTGTACTTGTCACCTTAAGAAAAAAAAGTATATTCATTAAATTTTTTTTTGTCGATTTTGTAAAGCAAAATTTACCACACGAGCTTTATAATTGCATTCTACTTCATGTCAAGAATATTAAGCTAATATTATATTAACTCAGTACTTATTCTCATATTTTAGACACTTTTTCAAATGTTTTTGTGCATTATATATATGTGAATGTATGTCTGTGTGCGTACCTAGTTATTTAGCATAGATTTTAATATGATATTTTGTTCGCTTGAGAGTGACACATATTTGTTCTGAATGTTGACTAATATGAGCGAAAGAAAACCCTCACCTGAACGATGCTTTATTTGAGAGAGCCTTGTTTCCTTCTTGACTTTTAATCCCAAGCCCACACAGAATTTTTAATTCATACCCACCATGGCAGCCAAAATTGTACATCCTACGTCATGATCTCAAAGCTCATGTTATTCTATGTTTCAAAACCATAAATCGTTTCTTTGGAAGATATCAAATCGCAAACATGCCGACATTTAACAGAAAACCAGATCGAAAAAGATTACCAAAAGCTCAAAAAACCTTTCTGTTATCACGATCCTAATCCAAACAAATAATTAACCCATCATTCTACTCTGCCATGGGCGTAATACGAAAAGTCTGGCGACCACAAAAAGAAAAAATAATGACAGTTCGCCTGCTTCAGTTCTTGGCGACGCTACAACTTGCACCTCAAAGATGCCCTCACTGAAAGACAAACGACTCACCGATTAGCAATATTTCAAGAGTTTTACTCCAAGAAGTCCATTAAAAACGAAGCCAACGTGGCTGAAAAGAAATTAACGAGATAAAAAAAAAGGACATTTTGAGGAACATTATAGAGATTGGAAGCCAAGATAGTGGCCAAAGACGCACGCCAAAACGTGTTCGCGTTGTAAATCTCCATTACGCCGTGGGATTGGCGATTTTTTTTAAAAATATTTTTTTTTTTCTTGAGTCTTAAAACGTTTAAATAAACTTATTTCCAGTGGATTAGTTCAAGAACAAAATGCGAGTTCTTTGTTGCTGTACAAATCTGCGATTATTTTTTCAGCTTGTTTTAGATGAGGCTTATTGCTGTATAATTCGGAGTTCAAACAAATTAATCTTGTCTTTTCCTATGCATAATGAATAAGGGTTCATGTTATGTAATAAATCCCAATACTAGTACTGATTCATTACGTAGTTAAAGTCTTAACAATCGTGTACTCAACCGACATTCAGTTTATGAAATGACTCATTTTGGAACCTGTTTTAAACTCGTAACCTCACTGAATTTCCCATAAAAGATAATACTGAACATTTACATGACTATTTTGCAAACAAAATATATGCAATAGGACTTTAGTGGAATCCCTTTTATAGTTCTTTTTGATTGTTTGGGTGAAAAGTAAATGGAATTATTATTATTTCTTTTAGTGTAAAGGATACGTACTACTTCCTGCTGTAAAAAATTCTAGAAAGTACTATTGAATTGGCTCTCTGTTGAAATGTCCAAGTTGTTATATAAAAACTGAAATTCTTGTACCTAATATTTACGCTCAAATCATGATAACCAAGGGGATGAAGGTAAAATGAGGGGGAAGTAAGGTAATTACGAATTTTCTGATGTGCCAACATAGTAAGACGGGAACCAATCCAAAAAATGGAGAATTGAACTATGTCTGCAGATTTTAGTAACATTAGCAAATTGGACTACAAAAAGCCCCATTAGGCAGGAAAAGGTTTTTTCTCAGATAATCACATAAAGTCCAATATAGTGCATTTTCAAATTGTCATCAGTGTTTATAGATGAATATATTATCATCAGTTTTAGATGAATATATTATCATACTATTTATTATAAAGTAATTTTTGTCACTTCCTACTAAAAAAAATGGGGGGGGGGTGAAATTATGTGCCATATTAAAAAATTATAAGTAAAAATCATTATTTTAATTCCAATTCGAATTCTTAATCTTAAACTTGAATTCAAAGCATGAATTACATGTAAATACACTTAAGATTTTTGAATCTGATATTTCTCTTCTTTTTGTTTTGAATAATTTTTATCTTTTAAAAATAAGAAATCTTTCAAAAAAAAAAAAAAAACATCAATATAATAATGGCATGACTCTGATTTTCAAATCTGTCAGCTTTCTTTTGGGGGTATTAGGAAACAGGCTAGTATTTTGTTCTCACTTGTAAGTATGATACATTTCACGTTAGAAAAATATGCTGAGAAATCTAGACGAAGTATATTTCGCAGTCTAGACATCGTAAATTTACAGAAATCCAAGTTGTCCAAATGTTGTGCATCTAGCCATTTTCCCTGTACCAATTTGTCTGTACTTGGTAGTTGTATCTTTAGACAAACAGTATTAAAACATTTCCAGGACATCAAGCTGACTCTCCCTTCACATAATCAATAAAAACCCACATTCCTTTATCGGAGGAAGATATATTCGAAAACTGTAACTTGGAAAACAGTTATATTAGTATTTATTCCGAGTGGCCGTGAGCCTAATCTGAATATTTTCTCTTCCTCTCCTGAAAAATAATTTCCTCACGTATTCTGTTCTCCATTTCTTCAGTTAGTTCTCATTGTCAGTTTTCTCCGTATATACACTCCCAACAAACTATCCTTCCACCCCCTCCCCTTCGTAGCCCTTATATAATAGATTGGCATCCCGGAAAACAGGGTAATCAACCTAAGTGCTTGCTTACTATTCACCTGCTTTCTCTACCCCCTGTTCATACCTATGAAAGAAATGATTAAGGCAGGGGGTGCAGCGAGGGGTCAGCAGCAATCCTTTCCCTGGGTGGGTGAAAATAAAAGGAGGGAAGAAAATTTCGGACGTGATTTATTCCCGACTTTTCTTTCTTTTTTTCCGGGGCTTTTCCGGGAAATCGATCCTCTTTTCCCTGGAGCATCAGGAAACGGGATTAAGGGAAATTCAGAACGTGACACTTCATATTCTATCCTGCCCCCAGGGAATAATTTTCGTCTGTTTTTGCTGTTCCCTCTTTCTCCACCCCACGGCACGTTCGAAATCACAGACGATTCTAGCCCACAGGAGAAGGCGATAACATTTAAGGACGTGTGAAAATAGCTGTGCACGTTATTTTATTCCTCATCCTCCCCCACCCATCCCCTATTCGACCTTTCTTTTACGTGGTTGGGAGATTTGCATGTCAGAGATGAGTGGATTCACGTTGTATTTATTTTTAATCGCTCGCGTGTGCCGTGAAGGGTTAGGTGTGGTACATCTTCCTTGGGAGTTAACACCGCCGAACGTGTTTTAAAAATCTCGGACACAATGATTAAAAACCTAACATGGGAGGAATCAAGAAATATATTATATCCGTGTCAAAGATTCGTTTATTATAATAAGCATACACACATCACAGAAGACTCGATGATCATGGGACAAACTTGAAAATGTAGAACAGCGTACTAAAACATCCTCCATCGTAATAATGAACATTTGAAAGGGGTTGTTTTGTGATAATATATATATATTTATATGCTAACTTCTCCCTAAATCTAATTCAAAGCTTAACAATAAATAGAAATATAACAAAACATATATATAGAGAGAGAGACAGTGAGGAGGACTCCTCGGGTTCGGACCTCCCCCCAAAAAAACCTTAACTTTTTTCCCCGATTAAGTATAATCCTATGTAAATAGTACGTACATTTAATTAAGTATTCATTGTTAATTTTATTAATTAATGCTAATTATTTATTTAGTAATTCATTTTTTACTTTTTGTTTCTGAAAATCTGAAAAACTCATAGAAATACGTTAAACGGCGTATTGAATCATGATACAAAAATGGTGGATTTTGACCCTGGACCCCCTTCCCCCTTGAAAAATTTCTGTGTGCGCCACTGTAGAGAGAGAGATTCGGAGCTTCTCTATGACCACTATTTTTTAAAGGATTTCACTCAATATTAAAAACAGAAAAGGGGAAGTTGGTTAACCTTAAAACTGGTTAAACTCCACTTTTATGTCAATGTTAAAGATGTCCTTATTCAGCATTGTTTATAATACTGTAGTACTCAATCTTGTATGCATTTATATGATGTGCATCTAAAGAGTGAAATAAAATTTCTTGATTAAACCTTTTATTTAATTTTAAAAAGCAGGTAGTTGTAAAGAAATTTATTATACTCCTTTCTTATATATATATATATATATATAAACACATTTCTCACAATAATAAAGCGTAAATGTTAGAAGATGTCTTTATTTTTATTTTTTCTTGAGTGTTGTCACATACTATAATTATTGTAGCTTTATTGGTCGCTAATGCAAGTCAGTTTAGTGAAATTAATGGTAAATATGAGACAAATATTAATTCAGATTATCTTCCAAACACCAACTTTTTATTTTCAGCACAATAACTAACTGAAATTTTTATTCTATTTCCAGAAAACATTTTATATTAGCCAAGAAATAAATTACAAAATAAATCGTCTGCTGAAAAATAATATTTAACAAATAATAATTTAGTTCATTTTAATTATATTTTTATTATACAAAAAATGTTTTCCGTTTTAAATTAAATCGTCTGCCAAAAAGAAAGGTATTGTCTAAATTAAAAGAAGACGATGCAGGATCTAATTGTATTGAAAATAAAAATTGTAATTTGTATTGAAAATAAAAATGAGTTTATTATTATAATTATTATTACAACTCCATTAGTGTTAAGAATTCTTGGAATATGGCAATAGCTTTACACTCTCATAATCCAGAATTGTACTCTATTGGAAGGGCTTATGTATATTTAATAATATTTCATCTAATACTCTTAAATACTGACTCTTCTGTTTGAAAAGGAATGTTTTTCTATATTCATTGCAAAATATTTATCTTAAAAAAATACCATTATCTCCAATTTTGAACCAATGTTGAGTATTGTAATATACGCACTAGTGTCTATAATATACTTGCATAATCTAATATTAGATTAATACTTCCATAAATCAGATAACTTTGTGCTACAAACTAACCTGACAAATTTCGGAAATTCCTGTATCATTTGATATAATAGTTAAAACTGCGAAAGAGTTAGTCTAATTTTTATTTAAGAAAAATGTGTATTATAAATAAAATTTTTGTTTAGATTTTGTAATCAGATCTCTTTTATGTGGACACAATTTTAGCAATAAATTGTGATATTAAATATAGTTGCTTGGGGCTTTTCATCTCGTGTCGCTAACATCCGATCGTAGTTCATCGTTGTGTAACCTCTATATATATTACGTATTCCAATATTGAACTTCATAATTAGCGCGTTTTTCACGTAGTGGAACAAAAGCGCTATTAGGGCGCAAATTTCGTCTTCGTTCCTATTTTGTCGTACCTTTTTCTCAGCCAATAAGCAACCAATTGACCTGGGGTTTTCGGCATTTGGTCGCATTTGTGCCCTTGATGAGCCGAATCATATTTAAATTTTCCCATAGTTTTCCCGAATTTTCCTACAAATTTTCCTGAATTTCGCTAGTTTTGCTTTTTTATAGTGCTGATACAGATTTGTGTCATTATTTCTTTTCAGCTCAATAGCAGTACATTTAGAGGAGTGGTACAGTACACACTACTTTCTGTTAGTAAAAAGTTCATTATTTGCATTATTGTAAAATACAACATGTGAAAAACGCGCTAAAATTACCTGGTCATGCCAATGATTGATATCTTGTTTTTATAATATAGTATTTTATGCAAATATTTAATAATATAACGAAGAATGTATCAGATTCTTTGTGTGGCGCAAGAATTCTTTTTAATCTTTCTCATGAGAGATTCAGAGGAAACTTTTAACTGTGTCGTGAGGCAAGCATTACTGAAAATATAGTAATCGTCTTACTTGGTAGCGGCTTAGAAACTTTTTCTAATGTTTCTATATGCAATAAAATTCTTTTCTTTATTCTTATATTTTGTGGTGCGTAAATGCAATCATGAATGAAGTAATGATGTAACTTTAACCACAGTGGCGTATCGTACACCCCGCATTGCGGGGGGTCCAGGACTCTAAGGCGTCCAAAGCCTATGTTCTGTTATGGTAAGCTTTACTATGGTTTATAAGATCCGGCTTGGGCCCAAAACCTGACTTTGCAGGGGGGGGGAGCCCTAAACTTCTCCGTTACGCCCCTGATCTTGACCAAGCTATGACTTACGATTCCAAATTTTTTACAGCATTGTAAGAGTTTATATGTTTATGTAATTTCCAAATTAAATTACATCTAAAAATCCCCAAATTTGTTTTTTTACGTCACACATCTTGATAACATCTGAGCCTTAATGGTTTTAAAACGTTAAAATAAAAATAATTGCAAGAAATACTGTTTTATAAATATTTTTATTCCTCTTAGTTTGGGAAGGATATGAAAATGTTATTCGCTAAAACCAAGTACCACATTTCTTTCATATTTTGGATTCTCCAACAAGATCTCAATGCTGTCAAAATTAAATATATTCGAAATCACTTTTGACAGACATTGCCAAGAAAATGTAAAAGATAACATAAAATCCAGCAAACGGGGGGAAAAAAGAAACTTTTTTTCCCTCATACGTGTTGGCGAATTTCTCTGTCCTATGTCTTTTTATCCAACTTCTTTTCTTCAATCTGTGCCAGAAAAACTCGAATTTCGTTTCACTCCATCCTTCAAATCCTCGCCAAACACTGGAATGGCGGAGAAAAATTTTCTGAAAGAGAACAACTCATTGAAAAGGAAGATAAAAGAAATAAAATAAAATAAAAAACACAACAACAAAATGATTGATCATCCTTTTCCCCCATGCTTAGGGAAAAAGTACCCATCCATCGCACAACTCCGCTTGCGACTATTAGATCGTTCCAAAAACCCCTTAAAACTCAAACGAGGGCTTACGTTTACCGTGTTAATTAGCTCCTAAATGCGAATTTTCGGATCACTGGCCCATTTTTTTAAATTGTGGGGGAAAAGGTAACAGCGCCGTGGCTGTTTCCAAGCCCTCATCAACCTCAACCACGATAGTACAGCATGAGAAAGTGAAATTGTGAGAAATATTCCTTTATTTATGCTTCTTTTTTTATTTTATTATTTGCTCTTCTCTTGAAAAAGCCGACAGCCAGAGAGATTGATGACAAGATATTCCTTCGGGAAGCCATTCTTTTCCAAGAGAAGAGCTAGCGCAGTCAATTGAGGATCCAATTCTTTGCAATCTATTTTATAATATATATGGCTGCCCTGCCATCTCCTATGTTAGAATGGGGGGGGGATATATCTATATATATAATCCGAGTACACTATGAGTTTTTAAAACGGAGGGAGAATATATGAGAAAGATAACTTAATTTGGAAAGTGCGTTTGGACAACTTAAAGGAGTTATCTGGAGTTAAGTAAGAAATAAGTCCCTTGTGGTATACCTTAAGTAGATCGAATACTAACTCTTTTTTTTTCTTCCTGGTCTCTTGTGGTCAAGGAGCATATTAGGAAACGACATTTTGTTTAAGTATTTACCTTCAACTTACGGCAAGAATAATTTGGATTTGGAGGAGCTCGTATCGCTAATGTTGAGTTGAGTGCAATTTCATTTTTAATTCAATTTGTAGTGAAATATGTTTTTATCACAATTGCTCTCTTCAACTAAAGGGGTTTTCCTAATGTCTGTTGTGGGGTTTCATTATAATATGCCTTTAAAAAAAAAAATGTAGTGCAAAAATGTGGATGTTTTTTTCAAATGAATGTTTCCAGAATATTTTGGCTTTATTAGATTTTAAATGAAAAGTTACTGATCAAATTTTAATCTAATAAAACCAAATTTAGACGCTGTGTCTTAAAAGACTATCTAAGAATGAACGCAAACAAAAAATTAGGGTGGATTGAATTTTTGTTCCCAGTATTTCGAAACCTGAACTATACTCAGCGGCGCAACAGCACATGAGGGCCAAGTCCTATCTGTATATGCAAGGTCTACTCAGCCTTTCATCCCTTCAGTGGGTCGATAAACGAGTACCAGACTTGCTTGGGAATTAAACACTGAGGGTTTCGTGTCAGGCTGACCACCTGACTGGTACATCTTCTCATGCACCTGAGCGCCCTAGGTCACATATACTCTGAGATGGGCACAGTAGGTCTTGGCCCTCACGGGCTGTAGCGCCACTGAATTTAGCTTAGTATTGTCGAAATCATACAGTACATGATAAAGCCGAAGACAGAAAAATAGCTTGAATATTGATTCGACAATACGGGAAGGGAGAGCTGGGGTTGAGAAATGCTGCAATGTACATTGTGTTATTCACAAAGCACTCACTTATCAACTATCATCGATTTTGTTTATTTAAATTGAAAAAAAAATTTATTTTCACTATAAAATCATCTAACCAAAATTAAATCTTTTTCCGAAAATTCCCCCCCCCCCTTTGTGGCAATATTAAGTTTTGAAATTATCTTTTTAAAATTATTTTTCTTCTAGTCTCTATACTATAGAGCAGTGTTTCCCAAAGTGTGGTATGCGTACCCCCAGGGGTACGGGAAGAGATTGGTGGGAGTACGAATTGCACCAGAGTGCAAGTTATGCACTGCACTGTGCTTAAGCTGCACCTCATTCTACGTTCTCAGGAATCAAGTCAAAACAACTTCATCCTTCTCATTAATTTAAATAAATGTTACTTATAACATAACTTATATATATTTTATTATGTATAATTTTGTTTCTCTTTTCTTATTTTTTAGTGTATGTCACGAAAAGAAAAATAAATATATTCAATTGTAATTAAAATACAACCTTTTTTTATGAGGGGTACTCATAGTTTCTAAAATTATAGAAAGGGTACACATATGTCAAAAGTTTGGGAATATTGTCATACAGCATATGTTCCGCATACGGTAAGTTTCAAATAATAGCTTTTTCTCCTTATAACCACGATCCCTTCTACTTTATGTATTATTGATATTAAGCTGACCTAGAACGCAGATGAAAGAGAGAGCTTGGACATTCCCGTTTGACCTGACGATGAACAAAAAGCAATTGATAAAGCAAAACATAAAAAGACTAGATTGGTGAGCCAAGATGAAGCTAGACTTGATGCGTCGAACGAGAAGCTTTGACTGTTTAAATTGAGAACATTATTCGTGAGGTTGGTGGAAGGGGAAGAGAGGTGGGAGACCCCTGACCACACCACACTCCTTCAAAATTGGGGTGAAAATAGGCCAAATCGTACTGTCACCTGCATGGTGCTCAAGGTTGCTGCTAACGACAAGCGTCACTTAGCCCTTTGCCATAATGAATTCCATGGACCTCGATCTAGTCTTTGCCGATCGGGTGGCACAAGTAACAAGTAAATGGCGTAATACTAAAAATACAATAAGATAAATGTTATATAATTTAAGGTATCCGAACACGTTGAAAATGACCAAATTCAGTTATTTTTGTTTTTTATTTTATTGAATAGAGCTATCTTTGGACTTTACGAAACATACTTTGTTTTGTTTCTACACTACCTAGAGGCCAAGTTACAATCCATTTTATAAATTTAGCAAAACCGGAAGTGAGTTTTTGATCTACCAGAAGTGGGCATTTAAATTGCTCAATATCTATCATGACGAGTTTGATAACTCAAAATATTACGAATGTATTTCTATAAAACGTTTTGAACCTGATATTTATTTTCTACAGAATGCACTAAAATATTTCTTATTGTATGGATACTTTTTGAGTTATGACTTGTTATTTAAATAATGGTCTCATAAAAAAATGTAACATTTCTTATAATGTTTACTCAATCAGCTCTAAAATTTTCAAATTTTAATAAAAAATTAAAATTTGAGTACATTTTCTAGATAAATGCATCTAATTTGTTTTAGTAATACTTTTACTAATATATGTTTATTACTTTTTTCTCTAACTGCTTTGAAGTTTTTCAAAAATATTACTAAAATTTCACTTATAATTTTGATTTTTGAAAAATTCAGGTAAGTTATTTTAAATTTTGATAGTTAAATAGTAATATTTATTGGTATTGAGACCTAAAAGAGCATTTATAATGTTTTAGTATGCTATTTTGTTAAAAAGTGCTCCGAACGTGTTCGAATACCTTAAAGCATAAAGTCTTTTCGCATAAAAAAATGGCTTTTTTTTCTGCAAAATAATAACAATGATGTCATAGAAAACTCGCAACATATCGTATTACATGAACGTATTACATGAACATTATTTCTTCAAGAATTAATTTTATACAGGAATATTATTAATTTCTCTCTATCTTAGAATGGATTATGAATTCTTTTAAAGAATTTTTTTTTTAGCCTGGAACTCATTTAACCTTATGCATTAGGTGAGAGCACAAAAATATTTTTTAAAAAAATTAATTTCTCGTAGATCGTTTTATTGAATTTTTGTTCCATATTTTTTTCTCTAAAAATTTTTTAATTAATTATTAACTCTCACTCCCGCAAAGCTCCATTGGGAGTTTTTCATTAAACCCTGAACTTGCTCTTTCTTCAATTATGCAAATTCAAATTGAATTTCTCGGAAATAATTGCACTGAATTTCGTACCAACCTTCTTAGTTTTTAAATTAATTACTTTTCCGTGAGATTATGAGGGCTTAGATTCCTTTGTGTTCTACTTTTTCTCTTCCGGTGAAAGACATAATTTATTTAGTGCTTTTTTTTTCTTCTCATTCTTTTTTTTTTTGTTGTCCTGGTAAACTTCGAAAAAAATAAAAGAAATTTACATTGTGTAATTGTAACCATTGGATTTCCTTTCGATTAATTAAAATGGACTCGAAAGTATAGACCGAATTTTCACTTTTAAAAAGTTCCCTTTGAAATTTTTTTAATACGTGTATTGATTTACTTGAGGAAAATATTGGTATCTGTAAGACTTTCATTACATCTGGTCAGCCCCTAATTATGGGAAGATATCTTAGTACAGTAGAACGTCGTTTATCCGAATCAATTGGGACCGGACACCGTTCGGATACGCTGTTGTTCGGATAACCGAAAAATGAATGCGATCCATGCAGTATATGATACTGGAAACTATACAAATATTGAAAATCATCACATGCAGGAAACGTGTTTGAAGAGAAAGCAAAATAGGTGCAAAATGTCGTAATTTTACCTTGATTGTGGGAAATAATCCCTTATTTTTTGCTCTACCATTCTACACCTTCGTTTTTTCAATGCAAGGTCTATGATTCTCTTCAGAAGCAATAGTTGAGTAACACTCTGATTGTTGTTCTTACCACTCCATAGCTGTCTCTAACGCAGAAAAAAGCGTCAGCATTTGATGGACCCTTGCTACTTTCGTTGTTGTTGTCCTCGTCTTCATCCGTTTCATCGTCGACAGAGTCGAATTCTTCTGGCACGGAAGTCACAATCTCGTCATCATTTAGCATTTGAAATCCCCAGTCTTCTGCATCGCATGCCATCCAGGTTTCTACATCAACAAAACCCAACAAAAGAGAACGTATACACCACCTCACTTCGAAACAAACTGACCTAATATTCCGTGCAGATGTTTACCAAATCACACAGCTGAAATTCCTTAAATGTCCCTCACCGTGGATTTTCCCGTCACGTTTGGCCTCACAGAAAACAAATGTTGAGCATTGCACTGTTCGAAAACGGATCCGGACTTTGGTTCGGATATTTGACGCTCCGGATAATAAACGTTCGGATAAATGACGTTTTACTGTATGTTTAATAATTTGTTCAGTGTTGCAATTAACACGAACTAATACAACGTTCGCAATAAACTACTATATATTTTCTTGCATTTTTTTCTTCTCTTAAAACGAAACGAAAAGGGCTTAACACGAAAAATTTTCCCCTCTGGGAGTGAACAAAATACAAAAAAACCCAGCCAGATTGAACTGTCCTATTGTATTATCAGATGAACTCTTTGCAGTAGATGATGAAAAGCTCAATTATGCATACAGCTTCAATAATAGTATACAAAGACATTTTGGTGTTTGTTCAAAGCTTAAAAAATATCATTGATGCAGCTTCCGACAATGAAAATGAAATTAATGATGCAGCTCCTGTTCCCACATCATCTGAAATAAGGAATGCCATGAAAATTATGCGCAATTATTTAGACGCACATTGCAATGGTGAAATGAAAAACAAAATGGGCGACATCGAACAATTTGCTGACAGTTTGATGCTAAAAAAAATGCTAAGAAAACTATCAGATTGTTTTCCAAAAATTCAATAAACGTTTTGTTTTTCAAAAAAAAAAAAAAAAACTTGAAAATTTTATATTAATGTCATTAGATTGTTGTGAATGTTTTTGGAATTCATCTACACTTTGCCTGGTACCTCTGCGTTAAATTACCGTGGTCCAAATTCAACAAAATTAGATATTGTCTGAACGATAAACATAAATAATGTAGTTACTTATTTATTTACTTATGTTAGTTACTTATAATGTAGTTATTTATTTACTTATGTTAGTCACTTATTATGTAGTTATTTATTTACTTATGTTAGTCACTTATTATGTAGTTACTTATTTATTCACTTATATTAGATGCGTATTATGTAGTGATTTATTTACTTTTTTGGATACTTATTATGTAGTTACTTATTTATTTACTTATATTAGTTATTTATTTACTTATGTTAGTTATTTATTTACTTATATTAGTTATTTATTTACTTATATTAGTTATTTATTTACTTATGTTAGTTACTAATTAATGAACAAATGTTAGTTACTTATTGTGTTAATTATTCATTTACTTATGTTAATTACTTTTTATGTAGTTACTTATTTATTTATGTAGCTATGCTTTTCATAATGACGGACATATTTCAATTAGTAATTTTTTATTAGTTCGCTGTATTCGTTCGCATTTTCAATATGAACATGCAGTAATACCTCGACTTACGTTACCCCGACTAACGCGAACACGGAGTTGCGCAATTTTCAAATCGCGTCGATTCGTCTTTTGTTTGAGCGCTACACAACTCAATTTCTTGATGAAATTGGTGATGTGATTGAAAAAGTTGTCGATCTTGCCAGGAAGTGAATAGGAATGACGTTCAAGAACTACTGGATTTCCACGATCAGGAGCTGATAATGGATGAGCTCACAGAAATACATGAGCAAGAGCAAGACATCGAAGAACTTCCTAGAAATTCTTAGATCCAGTTCAATCAGAAGATCGAATGCCGGTTGGGAATGCAACATATGATCTCAGTTAATTGGAAAAGGGTTACAAACTGTAGAAAATATAGATTCCAATGAAGAGCTTATTTTTTTAACAAAAAAAGGAATCAGAAAAAAAATTATTAGTATGATACGAGGAAATTTTTGCCGGAGAAAAAAGAAAATCTTTGAGTTGACTGACTATTTTGTTGGATTTTATGAAACCTTCTACAACAAAATAACTTCGGTTGGCGACTTTGTATTTGTGTTATCTAAGATTTTACTTACAATTTTTTCTAAATTGTTATTTTCTTTCATCTCCGGCCCCAACTAAAAATAATTTATGTATATTTTTATATAAAATTTTACCCTGACTTACGCGTAAGTTTGTGGTATTACTGTATAATATATTAATTTTTTTAAAAAAGATTCTACTATTCCTCTATGGTAAACCGTTCAAATTAAAATTTAAAAAAAAACAATTGTATATGAGTATATCGCCAAAATAATATGAATGTATGAAAATGTTATTTAATTATTTTTACTTAATCATTTAATAATTTATTTAATCGTATATCCGTCAACTTAGTACCTCTAGTATCTGTCATTTTATTAAAAATTCGAAAAATAATTTTGATTTTATTTAAAATATTGGTTGATTTGTATTAATTGATAAGATTCATAGACAGTTCAAAAGAAAAGAAACAGAATGACGTAAAATAATGTAAAATGAAAAATAAACCAATAGGAATTGTTATACATATGTAATTTTATCAAGAGATAAGTTGTCCGTTTGTTAGATTTATATTTAGATTCACTTCACTTCACAAAAATTTCGGGTTATTTATTAATTTAAATACAACAATAAATCTTAAACGGAAGGTTTTTTTTTTTTTTTTTTTTTGAAGAAAATTGAACATGGCGTACTTTGTAAACTAATGGAATAAAATATTTAAAAATTTGTTCAATTATCTTCATTATTTACTTTAAATTCTGATTTTATGGTTATAGAAAAAAAACAGCATAACCCTAATGTATTATAAATATATTAATTATTTTAAAAATCATAAAATAGTTGTTAAAAATAATATGATAATCAGTAATAAATTTAAAATAAAAGTTAATTGTGTTTTACAAGTTTTTTAACTTTTTCTACAGTTAACTTATCCTTTCCAGTTTCAACAAAATATTCATGTTTTCTGTATTTTTGCTCTTTAAAAGTTAATATTTATATATAAAACTTTTTTTTTTAAGAGTATTTCGGTGGTTTTGAAATACACTCCAAATACGATCACAGCGCCATCTGTTGACACAGTGCGTAAACATAAAATGCCGTAAGATTTTAGTAGGCAGAATTTTGTTCTAAGAATGAGAAGGAAACTTCTTTCCTCTATAAAATTAAAATGCAGAAAACTTTATTTTTATCTTTCAGGTGGAAATAAACATTAATTTTAATTATTTCTTCTAGGTTTTGGTTTTATGATTGAGTTCGAAGTCGCTAAAATCGAGATATTCAATACCATTGTGAAGATTGTTTTAAAAAAGAATATATCTGATACGATTTTTTTATTTTTAAAATATACTTATAAATAATATACAAAATAATTCTTATTTTGTATCATAAAATATTTCGTAAATGTTAATATGTGAGTGAAGAATTATAACTATGAGATTCCTGTCCCTACTATGGCTTAATATTCGTAACTTAACACTATTTTTTTTTATTTATTGATGAGCTGTTTCAATTATTTATTAACCAATTTTTTCAGTTACTTATTAATTAATTCTTCAGTATTTTACTGAATAATTTTAAATTTTTTTAATTACATTTTTCACGTTATTCTATTTTTAGCATTCCATGACATTATGTAATTCATATAAAACTTCGTCAATATACTGTGGTGGCCAAAATTGTTGACACTTTTGGAAATTTTTATGTTTTTAAATTTGTAAACGCATAGGAAATGTTACGTTTCACAAAATACTAAGTCGTATATTCATTTTAAAGAGAATTTAATACTGAATTCAGTACAAAAAACAAACAAAAAAAAGCTAAGGGTCGATAATTGCTAATAAGTCCTTTTTTATTTATAAAGCATTCATTTTATTGCAGCCTTCGTTCAATTTGTCTCTGATGTGTTCCCACATAAGAAAAGTATCGTTATCTCCAATGATTAACAGGTACACCGAAAAAATGTCTCCATCTGTTTGGCATCTTGGCAAAATATTCACGATACAACCAAATTGACATCATTTTTGGTGACTTGTCGACCATATAACATCACGATCTATTACATAGATGATTTTTCGAGAAAGAGTCGGAAGGTAGGAAAATCGTTCTTGGCGCTCCTCTTCAGTTCAACTTTTTGTGGCCAATTTTTACAAACTATAACAAAAAAAAAATTTTCCAGCATCACAAAAAACTTTTTTTAATAAGTTAGAAAAATAAAGCAGCGATATGTTCTGTTTCGTGTCACAAAGCGATTTATTTTTTATGATAGGGCTTGCTTTTATTATAAAAATATTTTCAATATTATATACTACCAACAAAAACTTATATATTAAAAGTTTTTTTGAAAAAAAAGACCATCATTTGATATGTAGTATTTATATCCATCATGAAAAGACATTTACACATAAATCGTATTAGTTTCACAAATTTCCTGCCAAACGATCTTTAATTCTTCGGTAATTATAACATCAGCAGCATGAATTATTTAATCGCGACCAAACGATTGCAAAACAATTTAACTTCTAAATTAATACCTCTTTTTCCCCTCATAAAATATTAACACTGTATTCAATTTCTCTTTTCCCCTTTTTAAAAAATAAAAACTTTCCCTCCTTATTCAAGACGGGACGCGAAAAGAAGATTGTTCGGGATTAAATTTCTCTCACTTCTAGATTGATTTATGTTTTGAGCCCCCCAAAAAAGAAAAAACACACAATAAAAAAAGAAGTGCACAAATTCCATCTTTTATATCTTTTGAATTATCACCCATTTCTTTCATCTTGTCACTGGAGAAATGCTTATCTTTACTTTCTTCATTAAAAATGATGTTTTATGCTGTGTTTGTTCATTATCTTTGTTATTAAATGTTGTATCGTATTTAGCTTTTTTTCCCCACCTGCTTTCGCATCTATCACAATTAAACACTCTGATTTTTGCAGCGCGTTTAATGTTATTTATTACTTTTTTTCCGAGAAATTTATTAATTTTTCCTTTTTTTTCTTCTTAGAAGAAGAAGAAAAATTTTAAACGTAACCTAAGAGAGTTTTGTATGAATTATTAACAAATTATCTTGGCTTTAAAAATGAGGAAGGGGGGTCGAAGAAATTAGGAGATTGTTGGTGAAAATTTATTCCATTAATATCTTTGTTATGTTCTATTTTTTCTCTCTTTCTAATTTGTTTTGTCGAGGGCTTCAGTCGATTTTAAAAGTATTTTGCTTTTTTGAATAGGATCTATAAATTAGAAGCCGTGAAAAGAAAATTGGTCCTAACATTTTTTTTGTTTATTATTCTTTTTCACATGCATAATTTTGCTTCTTAATTTTTTCTATGGATTTTTTTTTAATTTGAAAAATGCATTTTCCAATTATGCTCAGCTGCATTGTGCCTAAGATGTTTGAGAGAATGTAAATTGGTTTCCTGTTTTAACAATACTTAAGTAAGGAGATAAATATTCTTCAATGTCATCTATTCAGAAATTCATTACGTGTCTTTGATGGAAATAAATTTTAAGCTTGATATACGTATACTTTAAATTATCAGTTTTTTTTTTCCTGAAAAATTAGGATCGTTTTCGGAAATCAAAAACAGAGTTAATATTAAATATTAAAATTAAAAGTGACAAAAACAGCGAAAAAAATAATATCCCTTTCTTTGAAGCTCACGCGCAATATAAATTATTTATGGTAAATTTTAAAGCAACGATTTGATCATTTTTAAAGTGCGCTATAATCCAGCTCACAAATACTACAAATCAGTGGCGCACACATAAATTTTTCCGGGGCGGGGTCCAAGGTCGAAAAGTCTACCATTCTCATATCATGCTCCTTTAAGCCGCCTGACATATTCTTTTTTTTTTTTTTTATTTGTCGATTTTTTGGAACAAAAAACGGTAAAAAATTAATTATTGAATAAATAATTAGCATTAATTATTAATAACAAATATTCAACTTAATTTTATGTACTACATATATACATAAGATTATTATCTGTCAAAAAAAAATTCTAGGGGTTTGAAGGGGGCGAACCCACCACTCCCCCTTATGTGCGCCATTGCTGCAAATCATTATGCTAGTTTTTAGTAACAAGTAAGAGCCAGATTAAATGTACATCTGAAAACCTTAACCTCTTTACTGGAATATAATTGCTGCAATAAATATAAACATTGCAATAAATATAAACATCTGTTATATAATTTCTAAATCAGAAGAGAAATACACACAAAACCAGGGCTACGAACCGGAACTGAACCGAAAACTGCGAAAATAACCGTTATTTTGGTCGGATTAAAAGCCGGAACCGAACCGGAAAAAAATATCCGTTTTATTTCGGTTCAATATATTATCCGTCATTTTGTTACTGTAACTTACTTATCAGTATTTTCTAATTCAACGTCAACCATATGATTATCAGCATTTCATGTGCATTGCTTCTCAGTTTCCTGTTTTGAAATTCACTAATACTTTTCTGTACCGTGTGAAACTACTTATAGAAGGCAGATTTAATTCATTTGAATGAACTAAATTATTTTTTAAGAAAAATATCAGTCTGAGTTATATTTTAAGATCTGTTTAATTTGATTATTTTGAGCATTGCTTAGGTGAAGAAAACTCATTTGAAGTAAACTTCATTCTCCAAACTTTCATTTTGTGTTTAAATGCAACTCGTACTGTAACACACTGCAACGTTTTTTCACTTAACCCGGCACTTCACTCGCGGAAAAAAACGAACGTATCTCATACCCAAGGTGTTTACATTCTGTTTTTACCGTAAAATTTGCGTATGAAGGTGAAAAAGGAAGAAAAGTAGGAAATGTAGTATGTTTATTACACTTCACACATAAATTTATTTTTTCTGTTCTTTTTATTAGGATATTCAGTACATTTATACATTCCTTTAGTTTTCGTCGCGAGTGAGTGCGATGTTTTCACTGGATCTTTTTTTTTTTTTTTTAATTTCGTAGAAGCATCATTTTCTGGTTTCTACAATCTTCTGTAAATCGAAATACAGAACACTTCAGAAATCAGCGTCTGGTTTGATGTTTAGTAGGTGATTTCTGACTACTTAAAATAATTTGCGCATCTATTGTCGCAACGTTTAACAACACAAAAAATATTGTCATAGGCTAACCGTTACATCTTCTAGCCATTGAATAGGATGTGGTTTTTTTATCATAAAGACGATAATTGCTCACTCAGTTAAATTATCTGGATAGATATCAGTAGAGGGATCATACTTGCAATTTTTCTCTTTATCATTCGATTTTTCCTCATCATCCCCGCAAAAAGACTTTCTCATCAGAATATACTGTTGCGTTATACCTATTAAATACTGTATTAAATTACTTAAATATCACATTTCTTCATCATAACTACAATAATGCATTTAATGCACATGCATTTGGAACTGTAGCGGCGATTCAAGCGCAGAGTATGACATACCCGAAGAAGCGGTGTCCAAAAATATGCATTCAGAATTCGCCTACAAGTTAAGGTCCCTCAAAGGATATGACCTTCAAGTCAGCGCTACACGAAAAACTATTCATTTTCCGAAAAAGGTTTAGATGGAGTCGAAAAAAGTTAGGCGGTGGGTATGACATACCGTGCACATGAAGTGCCGGGTCACTTAACAATGAAAGACTTCGAACTCTACACAAATGGAAAATTTATTGGGGAACAAGTGGAATGTCATTTTTTTTCTACAAAATGGACAAATTATAACAAGCGTAACAACCCGTCATCCAAACCATTCCGCAAGGGAACCCTAACAACGCTCGGGTAAAGGACCACCAGCGAAGTATTAAAAGAGCAAAAAACTTCCCCTTTTCCAACATTGTACTATTTCAAGGACCTTAGAGCCCTCGACATATTTTGAGGTGTTCCCTCTTGTTTGTGCGCGATCTTCACCAGATATTGCCCCCTTGACTCTTTCTAATTCCTCTTTCCGTGTTTTTGACCTTGACTTCTTTTTAGGTGCAATTTAAACTGAAATCCTGTTGCAGACAGATCTCGAAAGGCTCTCGAGGGATATTTTTTTTAAAATCCACTCGGCACGTGTACGTATAATCTCAGCAAGTTCACATTGAACTGCTTTTCCTTATTTCGAATGACGTGGGAACAAGAACTTCATTATTCATTTCATTTTCGTCTTCGGAATCTTTGTCAATGATATATTTTTGGTGCCTTCAACACAAACTTCAAAATGCCTTCGTCTACCATAATTGGAGCTTTATAATTATTATGATCATCTACTGCAGAGGTTCCCAAACTTTTTTGTCTCATAGACTCCTGCCATGTTTTTTGGTTTGTGGTAGACCCCTGTTTATGTAATGTTGAAATTTTGCAAATTTATCAGCTTAAATGTGTTTGTGAGAGCTGGTATAGATCTAATTACTTTAAAAGATTTAAATTTATAGCTGTAGTGAAGTACGGAGTTTAAAAATTAAGAAACACATGTTAATTAAATTAAAATTTAAATGATCCATAAAATAACTGATAAACTAATTTTTTTTTTGTCAGGGATGAATTTGGTGCTTCAAAAATAAATTTTTCACATTGGTCATCAATCTTATAAGGTTTAACCCTAAATGTCCTTGGTATGTCTTTTTAAAGCGAAAATTGCGGAAATCCGTTTCTAAACTTAAATATCTCCATTACTGCCTATTCCGATCAGCTCCTCTTGTAATGTGACTTCTTTTTTCAGTGTGACTATATGAATTCATTGCCTTCTGTGGTAATTACCATATATATATAGTCAAAACATTCTCAAACCTAGTTTCAAAATCTGAATAAAGGAAATTTAAATGTTGAACGTAGGTTAAAACGCCATTTTCCTTGCAGATTGTCGGTGGCCAATTAGGAAACTAGAAAAATTCGCGACGTACAATATTATACTCCTTTAGCTTAATTCTGGCAAGAAACGCTGAAATCATGGTCCTTGTTTTTATAAAGTTTATGCTATCACCTTATAACTGCAAATTAATCTTATTAAATTTAGTAAATAGATCTGTCAAATGTAAAATCTGTTTTTCATTTGATTAAACTTTCCTTTAAAATTGAAATCACGATCTGGCTTAATGAGAACCACAATCGTAGACACCGTTTATAACTCATGGACCCCCCAAATTATTTTTATGCTGTCGGAGACCCCTTGCAGGTCGTCATAGACCCCTTTGGGAATCACTGATCTACTGCAACGAATTCTTCCGATGGTACAGAAACTTTTTCAAACGTTCCATTAAGTGTCGGCTCAGTTTCTATGCCCAGAATGGAAATCTTTTCGTGTTACGCGATTTTCGTTTCGTGTTAAGAGAAAAAATGCATGGAAATTCATAGTAGTTTGTTGCGATCGTTGTATTATTTCGTGTTAAGCAATATTTCGTGCAAAGCGTTTTCGCGTTAAACGTATTTTACTATGGATGGGCTTGTTGTAAAGAGTAATCAGAAATTCTGAAACTGAAATGTAGTTAGACTTGAATCTGTAAAACAAATTCTTCATTAACCTTTTAGAACAGCCGTTCGTAAACTTTTGATCGCCTTGCTCCCCACCCCCTCCCTTTATGTATCAGCCAGACATCGCTGACCCCCAAGATTTCGAACTTTCACTGACTCCCAACTTATGGCTGTGGGATTTAAAGACTCCTCAATAATCCTGCCTCTGCTACTTACACAGACTTTTTAACACTTCTGTTTTTCCTTTAAGAAAACAGTAAACATCTAATTATACATAAAAAAATTACAGAATACTAATTTCACACAAAAGAAATAAATAATGTACTTAACTGTATTAATTGAAATTTTATTAATACAGTTAAATATAATTAAAAACGAATTATTTCAATTCTTATTAGGTCTTTCAGTCTGTAAAAGGAAAATCTCGACAATAAATGAGAGACTTTCGCAGATCCCTTACAAAGATACGTGTCGGTGATAGAACCCGCGATCTATGGATCTGAATCCAAGTAACACGACCACTACATAAAAGTGATCTCTCCTGTCCGGAGGCTGTTACTGGCTTTTTTAGATACCGCCACCCTAGGAATCCGTGGACCATAGTTCAAGAACCGCTCGTTGTTCGAGTAAGTTGAAACATATTTATTTTTATAATAATGAAACATTTTTTTTATCTTATGATTCTGCGTTTAACTATCAAAAAAAATATTTTCTAATCTACAACATTTACGTCTACATTTTTATGTAACTATCCAATATACCTTTGTTGTCCTATTTCTTTATTCTATAATCTTGTTATAGCAGTTAAAAAATGTATAAAACTAAATCATTTTTGCATTACGAAAGCCCAAGACGCTTTATGCATTTGCTAAACATTTTTTTTTTAAACTTTTTTGTAGAATCGCAAGAACTTAAAAGCCGTAGAAGTCAACAACCCAACCAACCAGCATAAAAGATGAATATATTTTTTGTTTGTTTTCTTTTTCTTTCTTTTTTTTCATCAAACTTTGATACGCTCAAAATGAAATTCTTTTCAACATTTAACTTTGTTCTCGCAGTGAAGTCACTCCCTACTGTTCTTTACATGTTTGTTGCAAGTATGACTAACCCCATAATGCAAGCCTAAATGTATCGTTATACATGACTTCCAGTAAACAATGGTGAGGCTGTTTTTCTTCAAAAAGTAAAGAAAGAATAGGAGCAGGGGAGGACTGCAAAAAATAAAGGAGTTTTAGTTCGCAACATTCAGTTCAACTAGACCATGCCAGTAGGAAAAAGAGAAAAAAAAATTCTACCACTGTTTGCTATTTTTTGTTCATGTGTTTGTTTAATTCAGAATGAATAGAAAACTGTTGCTTTTTGCTCCTTTTCCATTTCAACCAAACGAAAAGTTTCACATTATTTTTTCCCTCCTTTCCCCTCTCCTGTTTTCCTTACTTCCCCCATATAGTTCCATCCTGCCATTAAATTCGGCTTTTTTTTGTTGTTCATGTTTTGTTTTTTCTCTCTTTAGTATCGTCTGCTTTCTTTACTGTTGCCAGATTTTTCTCCTTCTTCTGTTGTCCTTTGTAATGAATGCAAATGTCTCTCAGCGAAAGATTCTTCTTCGTGTAACATACAAACGATATCTTTGATGGTTGTTTAGCTCACCCCCTCTCTTTCTATTTGTTTCGGTGTTTCGTTGTCACTGTATGCGCATAAATATTTTCCATTCTTCTTGACTTTTTTTTATGCAGCTTTGTTGTGTTCTGATATTTCATGATAAAGAAAGGAACAAAGCAAAGGGTTTTTTTTAAAAAAAAAAAATATTTATAATAATAATAAAGCGCAGCATAAATCTGATCAAATTAAGAACGTAAAATGAATCCAGATTATAAATTGTAAACAAGAATAACGGTCAACGCACTTATTTTTTCTTTTGTAGTTTATTCTCTGTTTTAACTCATTAACATGTAAAAGATATTTGTACTTTATTTTACAGTTATCTGTGTGCCATTTAATAAAAGAAGGTGATGAAAAATTTATTATTTTTTTCCTATCCTGATTCTATATTGAAATACTATTATAAAAGAATTTTATTTTGCTAATTGTATAATTTTTTCATTGATATGCATTAAACAAAAAATTTGATGAACATTTCCATGCATTTCTTTAGTCTGAAAACAAGCCTCTGTTAGAATCAAATACATAAAAACAAAACTTTTTTTTTAAAGTGTTATTTCTTTTTTTTTCTCAGGTATAAGGGTGCCACCTGCTTAGATTTGATTCAAATTCCTTTGTTCATTGATTTTTCCATTTGCTATCCGTAATAGAAAAATATTACATTTAAAATTAACTATGCATATTTTTTCTATTAATTATGCATATATCATATTATTTGTAAAATAATATTTATTTCGATGAACATCTAATTTTTTTTTCAAAAGGACTTACTATATTAGCCTATTCATAACTTAAACTTAATGTAGTTCAATCAATCGCCAAGTTGCCAACATGGTCGCCAAAAATGATGCCAACTTGGCTCTATCAACAACATTTCACCATGTTTCCATTCAATCGCCATTAAAATGTAAAGGGCGGTGTTGCTTGCGAATATTACAATTTTAACATAAAATAAATACATAACAAAATAATATTAACGTTTTACGCATCCAGATATAAATTATTTACACTATTTTATATAAGCGTCCATTACACAAAATTTGTAACAATAAGTTACTTTTGCTGAGCAGAGATCAGCTTAAGAACGTGTTTTTAAAATTCGACCCACAAGGGAGTTACTGGGGTGTTATAAATAAAAACAATCCTTTTTATTAGCTATTAGATTTGCAGATTTAAAATTAACAAATATGGTTTTTTTGTTCAGCTGAGATATGCAAAAAGCTTTTGTTTTGTTTTGTTTAATTTTCAATTCACGTAAAATTAACTCATTAAAAACTTCTTTATCCTTCAGTCTGTATTGTTTATTTTTTCAATTCACCCGTGTGAAGAACGGATATACCAGCTAATAATTTATTAAATGAATCAAGGTATGTAGTTTGAATACTCAATATAGTAAATTTTTTTTAAATAAAACAAAGCTAAATCGTACATACTAGCGGAAGAGATAATTCATGTCAATACATGACTTATATCACATGTGTTAAATAAAACTGCTTCGAACGTAATGGTCTTAGCTTATCTTCACTGACCAACCTTGACATGCACACTGGTTAGAAAAAACCACTGACATTTTTTCCTTAATACATTGAACAATTAATTGACACAAATGCCTCAGATGTTCTTCATATCCAGATATGAATCAAGTTCGTTCGTAAGATCCGGAAAAATCAGCGTTTTATTTGTATTTATTGATTTTGAATTTTTTCGATTGTCTGTCTAGATTGGGTAATGTGTGGTTTAATAGAGGATGAATTAACTCTCTCTCTCTCTCTGTATAAACAAAACACAGAGTAGTTGCGCAGTCTTTTATAAAATTAAATGACATATATATATAAACAGGAAATTTACATTCCTGTATCAATAAATTATTATTTTTTATGTGAAAACGAAGAAAAATTAAATTCTCCAATAGTAAGATCACCAATCGTCCTCCTCCGTCCTCGAAAGTCCCTTTTTCCAAGCAACTGTTCTTTCTCGAAAAGTGTCCTCCTTTTTAATACATTAAAATTAATCTATTGATCTCTGTATTCAGAGGGCCAGGCCGAATTGTTACGTGTCACTTCATCGCAAGTAAATTGGGCAAATATAGAAAATTGTGTTGAGTTTTTATTGAAAGAAATGCCTGGTATTAAAAGTGACGACAATTTTTTATTTGAAATTGATAAAAGATGGGTGGAAATATTTAACCATTTCAAAAATGAACGCATTCCGTATGAAAATTAAGTTATTCTTGTTGAATTTACATTGTTCTGCTCTGGAGCTAAAGCAGGAGTTGAAGTTTTGTCAGTTGGAAATGGTTATTGTACATGTGACAAATCAAGATTGAATATTGATACCTTAGCTGCAACAGTTACCGTAAAATTCAATATGAAGGATTTTTCTAAATCTGAAATTTCCGGTATATGGATAAAATGGATTTCGGTAAAATGGTACATTGACAAAAAATTCATTCAAAGGAAAAATACTCGTTTAAATAAATCATTAAAAGGGATGTAAGTGTTATTAGTGTATTTTTGTTTGAATTAATGAAGTTTCACACATTTAGTCTTAATTTTTTTGTTGAATTTTTCGTCCTCTTTTTCATTGTAAAAAACTAGTCATTTTACTTATTATAGTTCAATGTATGCAAAAAGTTCAAAAGGTTCAATGCCCCTCTAGTGTTTTCAAAATGAATAGAACCATATAACGGAAAAAAAATAAGGAAATTAGTTACTATTTTTATTCATATATTTATGTATGTATTCCTCTTTCTATATTTCCCTTGCAGACTCTTGATTTGAATTTCCTCTGTGATAAAAAATACTATTAATTCTTGAGTCATTTATCGACAGTATTAATTAATTTCTTAATTCTTATTATATGTATATACTTGTTTTTGTTTTAGTTTGAATATTAATTAAAAATCAGAGAAACAAGACCTATTACAATATTTATAACTCTGATTAATTAAATTGTCTTTGTGGTTTCTGTCGGTTTGCTGAGTTTTGGACTTTTTTTTTCAGTAATTTCAAAGATGTTGAGTAACGTTGGATAAATGAAGTTAAAAAGATTTCTTAACTTTAATACGTGTTTCGAATTATATGTATAGATATTCGACCCAAGTGTGTAAGTTCAAATTCTTTGAACTCATACTCTTTTTATAAATTCTGGAATTTTTTATTAAAATGTCACAAATTTTATCAATTTAATGAAATATTTCATCAAAAACCTAGCAATATAATCCACTGTTTAAAATAATACTAAGGAAACTGCAATAAGTTTCTGCAATTTCTCTGGCAAACAAGAACTTTTTTTAAAAAAAAAAACTTTAAAAGATTTCGATTTTTTTATTTCCATTTTAAAGAATTCTGAATGCAATTTTTGAATTTTTTTACCAGTAAAATATTTTTTATCAATAGCGTGTATAGTTTATTAGAATATTTATTAAAATCAAGTTCATAAGTTGTACAAAAAATATAAATGATTTCAAATAGATTTTCTTAAAGGGATAAAAATTTTCTTTTAAGCATGGAATTACAATTTAGAAATTTTTATATTTTTTCTCTGAGATAGTTTTTTACTTCATAAAAATTAAAATATTAAAATATTTTTAAGTATATATTCATTTTTTTCCAAAAAAACTTGAAAATATTTTTTTTAAAAAAAATATTGTTTGATTTTAAATTATTCGATCAAGTTTTTCCATTCAAATTTTCCAAGCAAACTAGGAATTCAATAACTCTTTTCGAAGTGAAAGATTAAAAATCTTTTTTAAAAATATATCGTTTGCGTTATTTTTTAATAAGCGCTATCAAAGAAATCGAACGGTAAGATTATTTTCCCCTCAGAGTAAATGAAAACCAACCTCTTTTAAAACTACCTTCGTTCTTTTTTTTTTATTATTATTATTCCTGAGCTGTAAAAATAATAATAAAAACTGGAAAGAGCCGTAATTGAATAAATTAACTCCTTCAACTTTCCGGCATCTCAAATTCCTTTCACGAAGCCTAACTTCACTAATTGAATGCTTTGCCCCGTTCTATTAAAATCTCAAAAACAGATGGAAGCAACAAATTAACTTGGAGCATAGTCGTTGAGCTGTGAAGATTTTCCAAGTACGTGATTTATATTTGAGATAGAACTTTTCAAAACAGGAAAGAATTTTAAAAAGCACACGATTAGAAAACGAAATGTTCGTGTACGAATGCTTATTTAGAATTTTTCTTCTTTTTTTCCATTAGATTGTTGTAAAAATCGTTTACTCTGCAGGTTTCTGCATAATTTTTCGTCTCCTTTTTCGTAACCCGAACTCTTCTGAGCAGAAAAGGTATTCCGGATATGTAATTAGGTTTAAGAATAAATAATATTAGAATTTCTTGAAGTAATGTTTTTTTTTTCTTTTTGCAAGTGGGGTTTGGAATTTCCAAGATCTCAAATAAATTTAGTTTTAGTAAAAATTATGTATTCTTTTTGGTGTAGATTATTGATAGTCGTCTTGGAAGCTGTTTATTGAATTTGTACAATTTCATTCGATTTTGGTTCTTTCTGGTCTTTATTTGCATCGTTTTTGTTTCAATGTTGGTATATTTATTACGTGAAATTTTTATTTAATGATTTTTGTGATTGTTGAGTAGAGTATTTTAAAATATTTTTTTAAACTTATATATTTAGCATTCTATCCGAAAAGAACTTTAAAAAAACTTCTGAAGTATAATTTCATTTAAAAATTGGAATTTGGGGATTTTTTACGATTAAGTAATATAATTACATTGTTATTTAATTTTTAAAATTTGTAGTTTTATACTTTAATCACATGCAGGTATAAGAAGTCTGTAATTTTTCTAAAAATAACTAGGGGTACCTAACGGCGAACCAGCCCCCATTGCACAAATTATACAACTGTTCACTCATTGCTCAAATAGTAAAAAAACTGTGTTATGTATAGTTCTATGTTTTTTTTTTTTTTTTTTTTTTTTTTTTTTTTGCAAAATTTGTTCTTGGCGCATACATTTATCACATCATTCATAAAATCCTCCGGTTTTCATAAACCTGCAGCTTCCTGGGAAGTTGAGTTCCATTGATTGTTAGTAAGTCTTCGTTTGAGACGCCTTTCTTCTCACGCAACGATTCCAGTTCTGGCAATCGTTGCGGTAGTTTTTTGCAAGAGCTGCGAGTAATAAATATATTCTCGCAACCGTATTGGCAACATAATGTGAAATGAAGCAAATGGTTGCCAATTCAGCGCGTATTACTCATGTGAAATCGGCGTTGCCAACTTGGCATTGTTGCGATAGTACGTAATTAATTTATTACAGCATCACGAAGAACTTTTTCAAAAGAGAGAGAAAGAAAATAGTTTATGAAATGAAGAAAATAACTAATAAATTATTAATTAATTTTTTTTCAAAAAAGATTTGAAAATTATATATTTTATATTGTATTTTACAAAAACAAATAAAATCGAGGTTCAATATTAATTTTGATTTCTAAAATTTATATTATACTATAAATTTTATTGGATTTTTTGTGAAATTAATGTTTTTCTTTTGATCGTTGGTTGTTTTCTTAAAAAAAATTCTAGCTTTTCAGTTTAAAGCCATATGTTCGTAAATATTGAATCATGAATCAAATCCAATTTCATTTTTGCTTGAAAATAATTAACTTAGTTTAACACATCTTATGGATTTTTTTAGAAATAGAAACGTTTGAGAGTTCCGATTTTAGTTAAGAAACTTTTTTTAATTTTCGCAGACCATTTTTTTAGAGGGGGAGGGCTTTATCGGTTTACATAGAATGGTATTATCTTAGAAAAACCTTCATTAAAAAAAGAAGAAAGTAATAAAACATGGAATGTTTTCTTTATGCAAAATGAAGAATTTTTAATAATACTTTAAGTGTTTTTATTAATTATCTGCGACGAATTTAAAACGAAAAATCCTCGCCACTTTTAACGTCAACCACGACGTTAGAATTTTTTTTTTCCAACAGCTCATTTTTCCCCCAAATAGCTACGATCTTCAAGTTTCTTTTGCACCAGCATTCCACATTTTTTTCTTCTTTCGTCTGTCTTTTATTACTTACTAAGCTATTCTTACCAGCACCAGCGAAATCGTGGAATAACGCTGATTAGCGGGAAAAAAATTACATTCGGTAATTAAAACTTTTTTTCTTTTGTTCCACAGTAAAAAAAAAAGCGGACGAGAAGAAAAAAAAACCTTCGACATCATTTCCTTTCAATAGTGACTTCAGTATGCGTTTCTTAATGGTGGCGTTCATAACCATTTTTGAAAAAGGCAGCAATTTAGAAAATGCGTTTTAAAATGAATTTTTCCTTTAGAGAAAGGCCCGGAACAATTGAGTAAAACGGTAAAGTGCTATTTTCTTTTCTGGAAGCATAAAAAGGTAACGAAATTTTCTTTTTTTTTCCAGCGAAACTTCAACGATCACTTTAAAAGGAGCAGGCCACGCAACTTCCCTCTCTACTTAATGCTTTTCTTAAAACGCATAATAAAGATATGAGCACTGTACTTATTAAAGATTTTGTGGAGCATGTTAACTTATTTATATTAGCCGTAAAATCAAAAAGTTAATTTTTACACTGCCTTGAGCATTATTTTCTTGACAATTTACGTTATATTGCCTGCTCTTTCTTCGAATAGCAAAGGAATATATGTCGTTTTTATTTTCGAAAGAGGAAAAATGTTAGGAAATTTAATTAATCATTTCTACTGTTTAAAGTCGCATACTTTTTTCAGTTTTGCAGTTTGTATTTGATTTTTTGGATCATAACTTTTTAAATGATCTTTGAAGAATAGTGCTGAAATATTTTCATTTTTAAGGAGTAAAGAATAATTATTTTTTGGATGTAATAAAGATTTAAATTATGTCCTGGATATAAGGACAATTTTTACGAGTTTTAGTCTGAAAGTGTGTGTCCATAAAAATAATCCGGTTTGATAACAGATTTTAGTTTAATTTTTTTTTTGTCGTGATACAGATTTTATTTCAAGTTGAAAAAAATAACTAAACTAACTAATGTTAAGGTATCCTAGTATTTGCGATAACTTTTAAATAAAAAAATGGAGGTATGGGGATTTTTTTGTGATTTTTAAATTTGTTTAGTTCATTTTAAGAAAAATAAAGCTAAAATTAAGAAGATAAAAAGAAATTATTATAACTAAAAAATGTGGGTAAAAATTTACAAAAAATAACATAAATTGGGCCCATTCTGTATGAGAAGTTTATGAACAAATTTTCAATTCTGATGTGTTTCTATGTTATTCGTTTTTGAAAGGACCTTCAAAATAAGAGATATTTTAATTTTTACAAAAACTAGATCACTTAATCTTAGTTATTACATGAAATTGCTTAAAAAAACTGATTATATTAATATAAGGGACTGTAAATTTTGTAATAAAATAGTGATTGATAAATCTGAAGGTTAAAACACTTCTACTATTATACAGAACATACACAAAAAATTTCAGTTAATTATTTTCATAACTTTTTGAGCAATCACTGTGTGTGTGTGTCTCCGTTTGAGAATTTTCAAAAAAACACATTCCGAGTAAAATGCGTTTTAAATTTTGACATTTTACTTAAAGTTATGGCATTTGCTTTTACTAAAACACTTGTAGGTTTCGTTCTAGTGAACGCAAAATAATAAACGTATTTTTATAAAGCTAATAAGATGGTCTATAAAATAAAATCATAAAAAAATTGTTAATTTTTGGCAAAATTCACGATTTTAGGGTACCCGGATACCTTAAGATATGCAAGAGCATTATTTAAAACCAAAACTGGCATACTTTTGTATATATTGACAATCATTTTAATATTTTCGTTGATAAGATAAATGTATACATATATACTTCTGATAAATATTTATCGCACATTTGAATTGAGGTGAAAAATTGTTTTAAAATTAGTTGAAATGCTGTCCGCGCTTCAAAGGACAAATAAAAACTCATGGTTTTATAACGCAACAATTTTATTTTTGTTTTGAAAGCTTTTAACAAATGCCTACAGCTTTGTGCAGCGAAAACCCCCTCCTAGCAAAAGACAGAACAGCAATTGAACATTCCACAGAGGTTGCATTGCACAAACAGCATGTTGCCAACGCACTAAATATACGAACAGTCGATGTCTTTGGAAAAAGGCATGAGAATAAAATGATTTGCCAGTTCGTCTCCGGCCCAAGTCGGTGGCTTTTCATGATGCAAAAATTGACAGCGTCCGTGTCGTATGATTATGCGGAATGTAAAAGATCCCTTAAATGCCTGTTTGGCTTGGGTTCTCTCGGCAATTCCTAGAACAGTTTCGCATTGTTAGAGTTCATGTGCTTTCTTCTGGGGAGAAACTGGGCATCAAAATTATTTGCGGTGATTGGTATACTACGTATGGTGCCGCACTAATTAGAGATACCAGCTCCCGGGGAATATACTAGGGCTGCAATGGTAAAATACCAATCCACACCCCCATTAGAAATAAAAAAAGAAGAAAAATTATTACTCAAAACACATAATAAATAGAAATTTTAAATAATAATGAGAATGGAACAGAATTTAAGGACCTTATGTAAATAAATTGATATACGAAGAAACAATTAATGATGAAAACAATTTAAATAATAATGAAAATACAATTTTAAAAAAAAATACAATTACATCCAGACATGCACCATTTGATTCTTATTTCATTTCTAGAAGTATCGAATACATTACAAACATTTCCATTGTTTGAATTTCTCTATTCTAAAAATTAACACTCTATAAAAGCATAAAAGGTTTTTTTCACTCACAAAAAAGCTACCTTAGTTCCATTTTTGGAATTACTAATTATACATTATAATTCATAAATTACAAGAAATAATACATATAATGTATTTTATACTAGTAGTCAACGAACGAAACAAAAAAATCTCGAAAAGATAAATAAAAATATTAATACTGGTAAAAATTCCTTTACTAGGAAATTACATTGTACCAGATAATAATATAATAATTTAAACCATCCAGAGAGATTTTGTAAATCAGGGGGGGGGGAGGAATTATGTTTACAATAAATCACGTGAACTGCATTTTATTAATATCTAATAATTTTTATTCAAAAAGAATCCTTATATTTTAAATCTGTAGCACATAATGCATTCCATTATTCTTAATGCAACATTGTCATTATAAATTTGAACGTTAGCTGTTATTTCTATGATAATTCCATAAATTTAACAGTAGTTACATTTATTGGCACCAATGTACGTTTTTTTTTCTTTTTTATTTTATCTTTTAAGTAATTATTTAAGGCCATTGGCCGTTCCTACAAGAGTATTTTTTCATTAAACATAAACGATTAAAACAATGAACTAATTTTTTTTTATTTGTGATTATAATTTTAACAAAAGTTTCGCCAGCGAAATAGGTCAGACTTTTACTTATTTCTATTAATTTTGACCGTTATTTAGTGCAACATAAAACTATAAATAAAAAGTTTCTGAATTTATAGAAAAAAAATGAAATTATACACTGATACGTAACTATAACGTTTGAGTTAGAACGATGAATATATTTTATACATTATGTTTCCTGGAAAAGTACTTTTTAATTGCATAACTTTCAATATAAAGATTTATTTCTGCAACAAAAAAAAAGAATTATCTCATAAATAACTTTTTTATTTCTTTCAGCAGACTTGAGAACTCATAAGTGTGTTGTCCATGAGAAGGCACTTTTACCGGATTCCCACGAACCCGGAACTTTGTCTCAGCCTGATTTTTGAAACTGTTGAGCAAGGTTTCAGGTGTGTTGGAGTCCGGTAGCTACAGCTATCCTCTTAGTGAAGAGTGATGAAGGTAAGTTGAAACAATAATTATTGATGTCCAGAAAATGTTATAGATTTCTGAATAACTTTGTGTAAATTCTGTATTTAATTTCCATTGTGTTGTGTTGCCTTGCTCCTGGATTTTCGTAAATATTCATTCAACAGTTCTAACCTCAAGAACTTAACTCGTTCAGTTTTTGAAGTGAAAACTTCTTTAGCGGCGTTGGGCACTTTTTGGTAGGGGAAAATCTTATGGGTTCGCGTCACCGACATGCTCTGATTGGCGCATGCGCAGTGTGTTGTTCGCCTTGGGTGGGTGAAATCTCGTGCGTTCGCGTCACCGATATGCTTATAGCAGAATATCAGCAGCTATACAGCTGACGTATAGTGCTGTGTATACCTTAAAAGTGAAATTGAATGGATTTAGTCAAAAGTTCAATGTGTATATATCGTGCATTGTTGAAATAGTGTTTTTGTTTGATTATTATTTGAATCGTTTAATTGAAGAATCGTTTCCAGTACAATAGTGAGTACTAAATAAATATACTAATATTTTTAAGATAAAAATAAATAACAGAAAATTATTTCAAATACTCGCATTTATTTTGGCGTATGAAATTTTTTTTAAAAATTATTTTAAGTCTTCGTATTTATTCTGGCGTTTGTGTGTGTGTGTGTGTGAAAATTTTGTATTATTTATTTTCTAATATATGACCTCTGCAATGCATCACGCAATCCGGATTAGTATTTCACAGTGGCTTAGACGTTTTCTTACTACCGTGGTAAAACAGACTTCTAGTTGTTCAATCATAATTTTATCGTGGATTTTGAAATTAAAATTTTTATAAAATCTAATAATAATTCAAGATTAATGTGTTTAAGTTTAAAATATGGTTATTAATGCAAAATTATAGTTTATTACCTTATATCATTAAAATCTTTAGTTTGAAATAATGAAAACGGCTCCGACTTTAATTTCATTAAATATTTTATTTTATTTAAAAATTTAATATTTCGAAATCATTATTTATTAATATAAATTGTCAAAAATCAAATATATGCTCTGCTATTTTTTGCAAAATGATTATCTATAATTTTATATCATTCGATTTTATTATTAGAAATTTACGAAAAAACATTGTCAGGGAATTAGGGTTATTTTAAATATCCGTTTTTCATATTTGCTTAGATCCTTAACTTTTCCTCTTATTTCTGCTTTGGCAATAACTATTCACAAATCACAGAGATGTACTTATTATGCTATTGTCTACGAATACGATCGCAAACATCCTAGAGAATTAGTATACGTATCTTTAACAAGAGTAACGAGGATTCAAGGTTTATTTTTGGTTACTCAAGAAAATATTAGCAGCAGCTGGAAATTTTTCGATTGGTACACCTCTAAATGCTTCAGAAACAGATAAACATCATAAAAGATCAACAAGTCATCGAGAGGATCTAACGTTAGAGTTGAAAAGGTTACAAAACAATACACTACAAACGGCCACCAAAACTTTTCTAGAATTCATTTCCAACAAGAAAGAATTATCGATATTTTCATTCAATTGTCAAAGTTTGCATGCAGCTGACCTATCTCAATAAAATGTTTTCGGTCTCAAAAATGTGTTGCTGTTTCTTTTCTTTTTCTTTGCTTCTTTTCACCATAGCTCTCAACAACGGCATTTGAGACCCTGCATTCTTATGTGACTTGGCATCGTCTCTGCATCCCCTACACACCCTACATGTTTGTCGATCTTGTATCGAATCCCCCTGTGTATATATTCTTATTTTGATTTATACTGTCTCATTATATTTCTGCTTATTATTTTTCTGCATTAGATTTATGACAGTTTAGTTTAGACATTGTTTTGTAATAAGAAATGTGTAATGAATTGTGTAATAATGTAAGTCTAAGCAAAGCACAAATTAAAACCACTGTTTTTTTCCCCTTCTGATTTTAAATTTAAAACTGTTGTTGAATTTAATTGTTTGTGGTAATGTTTAATGTTTCGAATAGTCGAACTTTTTGTAAAAATAAACTGTTGAACCATTTCGTTATAACCACATCATTAATTCTTTTAATGGTGTTTTAGTATTTTTATTGTGTATAAAAGATTAATAAATTCAAATTTGTAATGTTGTTGAAATAAAAGAAGTATTTTTTTTTATTAATACGCGCGCAATTAGAGATTTTCACTAGAATATTATATTACTTGTCAATGCAGAGGAAATAATTGCGGAACCAGAGGAATTAAAATTGTGTCTATGGGATCTTTTATATTAATATTTTTGTAATTAGGAAAATAAAAAAGTTTCATATAAAATTTCTGTATCAAAAATATTTTAAATGCTATTCCAATTTACTAACTCGAATTATGTATTTCTTTTTCAAAAACTATTAATACATTATAATGATTTTTTTCTATTTTAACTCAGAATTTTTTCTTATCAAAAATCGAAATTTTGGTTAAGAATTTAATTCTATGTCCATGTATTGATTTGAATTACTGTTCGATATTTATCTTTTCGTAAACATCGATAATTTCGGTTTCTAAATAAATTAAGCACAAGTATTTTTCTGTAAACTATGATGATACTCTTTTTATAACTGCAATCCCCCCCCCCATCCTTAGTTTTTAATTCTTTTAAATAAATTTTCAACTGTAAATGATATTCTATTATATGTTGTTATTAAGCAACAATTTATTTGAGTCAAAATACTTGTTACTTATCTCACGTGTGGTCAGACCAGATCAATGAAACCGTTGACTTTAATGTAGTCCGATGAGTGGACTATATGATATCTTCCCAGTCCAGTCCAAGATGTGCTGAAGTGAAGCCTGTTCTAGCTGGCATTTAGAGCAAATAGGAAACCTCTGATTGTCTCCAAAAAAGTGAGACTTTGTAAGTGCCCACCGGCATGTCGGGACAGACAATTGTTGTACCGTCTGTCACAAGGAAGAGATAAATAAAAGCCCTGGCCTTTTTGCCTTTATACCATTTATGAAATAGAAGTTTGAACCATTTTTCTTTATTTTGGGCCTTTTGCCTTGAGAATAATTCTAAATATGTGATCTATGAGGCAGGATGGTCCCTTCCCTCCTTTGAAAGAGGGTCAGCCAATCCATTTCAGAAAATATTGACATGGGACGGGATCCATTGAAAATGTACTTTGTGATGGTTGGAGATGAGCTTAACTTTTCATAGGATAGATAAAATAATTTTATGTTTTATGTGGGCCCAGTTTTTGAGGTATATTGAATTGAACTGCTGTTAGATAGAATCCAGAGGTCTTCGTAGATGCTTTCGCTCATGATTTTCTCTGGTCCCATGTCAATTGCAATTAATTCGTTTCGAAAAACGGAACAGAAATCTTGGTTACGTTGTTTTCTGGAGTCTTTCTCTCGAGGTGTTTTAATGTAATTTATCCTGCCTGCCCATACATCTATTTTGCTGCCATGGGCATAGATTGTGATGTCATTTGGAAGAATTTTACTGATGATCTCTAGGACTAATTGATTAAGGAAGTCAGGAAGGAACACAGTCCTTCTTAGTGTGATTAAGAGACCTTCACAAAAATCAACACTTTAGAGTTCTTTCGCAAGTATTAAGGTTAAAATACTAATATGCGTATATAGAATAAAAAATTGAGATTAAAAATGAATTAGCAAATGAAATTCCAGTATATTGGTAATATATGTTCTAAAATTATAACATTTTATTATTATTGTTTTGAATTTGTGCATATATTTTGATACATGTTTCATTTCAGATATTTATTTTGTGGCAAATGAGTTGCAAGAAATGAGAAGTACCTATTCACCCTTCCACCTGAAACGTTGTCTCAACCTGTATTGAAATCCAGGTGAGCAAAATTTCAGGTGTGGGGGCGAATTTTAAAATGCAGCTTCACCAATGCAGTTCCGGAGACATATTTCCAACTTTTTTTCTTTGAATCCATTGGAATTTACCTTCACTTCCAGACTATTTCGAATACGCGATCGAATCAAGTTTTAAACCTCATATCAGGAAGAATATTATAAGTAGTGGGTGTGAAGAAATCGTATTTTGTTGCCACATCGTATTTCAAAATATTTTAACAAAAGAATAAAATTATTTATTTTATTAAATCGCATATAAAAAATGTTTTTTATGATATCAAATAGGTTTTCATTGGACAAAATTTTAAGCTGTTATTGAAACAACATAATAAATGGAATTTTAGGATTTACTAATAAATTTTAACACACATTTCGTGAGCGATGTAATGTTTTTATTATTGGACTTTTGAAAAATCTTAAATAATGAAATTTTTCAGACACTGAAATTTTAACTGCACATGTCGTTATCAAGAAAACTTTCATTGTAGTTTATTTTATTCATTTATTTTAGTTTGACAGATAGAGATGTTTAAGAAATTCTTTTTTATCTATTTTATGACTTATGTGCTAAATGAGATGTTTTGGAGAAGTATTCTTCTAATTGTGTAACTAAAAATGTAATATACTATATATAGAAATGTTTATATTTTGTGTGTGTAACTTGCATTTGAATTTTGTTGTTTTTCCAATATTTTTGCAGTTTTGTTTCCTTTAGTGTATATTGTATTTATTTTTCTGTAATGTACATTTTACATAGAAAATAAACTGTAATTCTAAAAGTATTCTTCGTTGCATTGTTTGAGTATTTGTGTTTTATTAATTATATTTAGTTTTCCTGTTAGCGTTGCATGAGTAATTTACTATATGTTTTAATTTTTGATGAAATCAAAAGTATTTATCAAATAATCGCACTAACAAAAAAACATATTTGACTAAATATTTTTTTTATAAAATCTTAAATAAACTTTCGAAAATTTAACTTTTCTACTTACAATCTATTATGCAATTTCTGGGGGGGGGGGGATTAATGCTTGAAGAATTTTAATCTAAAACATGCATTTAATTTAATCTATAAGAAAGAAATAATTCATACAGGTATGGAAGTAAATGCTTTTGAAAAAGATCTGCAATTTATGAAAAAATGCCCTTTTATAATTATGAAAAGCTAAATATGTCGTGAATAAGTTTGTATCTTATCTTCTTTGAGAACTTTTCTACTTAAAAGATAATATATGCATGAATACTTTAAACTACATATTACGTTTGTCTGTACTAAGCATAGATTTTGATCTTGCGTTTAATGACTTTTAAAGTAGAGGACGTACTTTCAAATTCATCTCCATTTATAATAGTATCATTTTAAGAGTTTACTATTTTATATATTTGTGTCAAATATATTCATAAATTATTATGTATTTGATTTTTTTTTTTTTTTTTTTTACCATAATTTCTCAAAGAAATCCGAAGCTTCGAATAAATAAAGATAATTATTTATCTCCGTAAATGTGCGTTTATCTGTATCGTTTGACATTTATTTTCATATTTTAATAAAAGAATGCATTCGTTCACAATAAAGCGCATTCATATCACTTTCATTTTTACAAAATAATACATTTCTTATGCTAATGCATTCTGAACTGAACTGAGTTGATTTTAAATACGATCCGACTTATCGAAACAACCATTCTTTGCTTTATCAATAAAAGTTATTTATTGTTCCACTTACGAATCCAAAAATTAATTTGCATTTCGAAGCCATTTCTGCTAAAAGACCAAACGACTTTCGTCCGGACGCCATCTTGGAATTCTTTTTTGTCATCATTTGTTCCAAATTCTTCTCTCTTGTTAATAAAGATATTGGATTGTAACGCTTTTCACACACACACATTACACTCAATAAGAAAATATATAAACCGGGCAAAAATGATTTATTGCGAATTACTTATGCAAAACAGTGAAGGGAAAGACATAAATAATAGCGTTAACCCACTCCGTGATCTGTGGGGAAATTTACAACGGAGGAATCTTTCTTTTTTCCCCCGAACAATAATTTAATTCGATCCACATAATTTAAGCGTCCTTTTTCGCTCTCGTTTGCTTTGTTGAATTTCCTGTTGTTATAAACGATGGGGTTTGTGCAAATTTTCTCCCTCCCAATACTATTTGTTTTTGCATAATCTGCTCAGAATAATAAAACGAGTAATTTTTTTTATCATTCGGAGTAAGTCTTCGCCATTTCCATTTTCGTAAAATGAAAGGCTAATTTTCGCATTGCGCTAAACATAATTTCGTTTCTTCTCTCTTTTTAAATATTCTTTTGATCCATTGTTACAATGACATTGGAAGACACATGTGGAGAATAAAAAGTGGGTATAAATTTTAAATAGTAATTATTTTTTTCCTCGATATGTATGTTTATATAGCTCTTTTCTCTCTTTCTTTAACTATACGAATGAATTTGTATTTAATGGTTACAAAAGTTTCAAAATTTTTATTTTGCCAGAAGTGGTCAGTCATAATATTAATATTTATTTCCAAGAATATTTTAATTTTTTCAAAGTCTTTTTATTTTCCAGAAATAAAAAGTATTTAACAACAAGAAAAAGTTTGAACATGTTTTACAACCAATCAACTTCTTAAATGAAACTTAATGAGCAAAATGACATGCACACCAATAATAAATTCTTTGCAATCGAAACACTACCTGAAATGGCTTCTTTGTGTCATTTTTAGATTTAATATGAAAGGACGAGAATAACCCAGATTCTAGAAATTTAAATAACATCTAAAATAACTGAATTTGTTTATTAAGCTTCAAGGGGGTTTTAAGTTATCTTGGAAAATGAAGAAGGCGCCCTTTTTAATATTTCCAAAATCATCGAGGAAATAGAGTGTCTAGTCTGAAATTACCAACCCATTTCAAACATGGCATCAGTTAGCAACCAATTATAATACCAAGTTTGGATGTCAATTGAAATTTGACGAACGTAGCAAGCAAACGGCTCTACATTTTTTGTCAATGCTATATCCTGTTTTGAATGGACTTAGGGAGTCGATTGCAAATCCCAAAGAATCGTCAGATATCTCTCCCCATCTCTCAGGTTTACATTGAATAATTAAACATATTTGCTTAAAGAGGCACACTCGTTTAGTTCACAATTCTGTTCACAATATCCATGCCTGCCAGTTCTAACGATTGAGTATTCATCCACCCTATCATCTTAGTGGTCGGATCTAAAATGCTAGTTCAAGGGGGATTGTTGTACAGTCGAGGTCCCATACAATGCTCTGTAACGCGTGAAGAAGGCATTAATGACTATAAGGCTATGGAATCCCGAATCGGCTTTGCGCTTCATACATCTCCTTCAAGTTTGTCGCACCGGTTGTAAATCGCCTGTGTTTCAGCAAACACGTATACTTATGCTCAAAGCAGATCATAGAAGACGAGGTCCCGGTCGACACGAGTTATATCATCAGCAGGGGAAGACAGTTTTCTTGTTATTTCGATATGGAGAGCTGTTGTGTCTCAGTTAATTGCAGACCATTTTGTCACATTATGAGCAAGAATTCTCCGGAACTGCAGTGTGAAGCCGCTTTCACAATGAAGGTCTCTATGCAAGACGATCAGTTATGAATGCCTTCCCTACGACAGAGATCTACGCTTAGATTTATTATGCAAGGAAACGTGTTTCTTGGACCACATACATGACGAGTCTAGATTCACAAAAGAGGGCAATTTAGGGCGTTTTCTGATCTGGAGGGAATAACACACTAGATACAACTAATTCAACATTGTTGAAACACGGTTACAGAGATAGTGTAATCATGGTTTGGTTTCTTGGTGTTCACACTGCCCTTAATGCCTTCCATGTAGGAACTTAGACTAGTGTATGAAATCGGTTGCCCTTGATCGGTTTGTCGTATGTCCTGCTATTGATAATGAATTCATTCTACTAGATGATATTGAGCTATCTCTTCGAAAATACTTGTTGAGGACTATTTTGAGCTTCAGGTTTGAAGTGAATGAATGCTGAATCCTCTTGTCAGAATATGATAAAATATATTTAGAGCTATCGTGTTAGACACGAAGCTGTTTTAATTCGACCTTTTTTTCAGATTTATTACATGAGCTGCAACAGGAATCCATGTTTTGTCTTCGTTTCCCAATTCGATGTGCGAAAGCTAAAGTGGCAGCATGGAAAATTGATTTTGCCAACTTATTACAGTTAGGGATGGACACATTCCTTGTTAGATCCCATATTTTCAATGCTTCCAAGAAATTTTATATAAAACTGTAAAGTACCGATTTCTCCAGAATGAACTTCTCTGCCAATAGTGCTCTCTCTTTTATTGTAACTCATATTTATGTTGCAATCAATAAAAAACTTAAGCACATTTTCTCCAAATATCTTGTTTCTGTATTTATTCATTTTCAACAAAAAAAAAGTTGGCTTTAAATAACTTCCTATAGTTTAGCTGCATTAATCTCCAAATGTTGTACCTTAGCATTTGGAAGCTAATAAAAAATATAAATACAACAGGTTTTTATCAGCAAAATATGACAAATCTAACATTGATAAATAATTTATTACCAAACCATTGTAACACAACATTTGAAAGACAAGTATAATTTACCTTTTGTATGAAAAAAATACATGTAAATTAAAGCTATGCTATAATAAATTTAAAAATTAAAAACATTATGTAACATTGAAAATGCAACACTAGGATGGAGTGGACAGAAAATCTTGCAAACTTCAGGGCAGGAGCATTTCACCGAGTAAGCTAATGAGGAGAAGAAGGCTGCTCTTTGGAACATGTAGAGTGGTTATAAAAAAACTGCAGAACGGGCAATATCAGTAATGTTATTTCTGCTTTGGGGGAAATGTCTTTTTCTTGATTCAGAGTACACATAGAACAGCACTCAAACAATATTACAGGGACATGGTGATTAAACTAAGAAGATCAGGTTGGTCTAAAATCAAATCTCAGCTGACTTTCACCTAGACGCGTACACGATGCACTGGTTATGTAAAAAAGGTTGCAACAAAGAAATGTACCAAATTCGGGAGACACCGGTTAATATGTGTAGATCTACACATCCACCAACAAGCAGTGTCGGCTCTCCCAAGCCACAACTGCTGCTGCCATTTTGTAACACGTACAGAGGACACCTTTGATATTCCCATATCGACCAGAACTGTTACCCGTCGATTAATTTCTAGTGCCCTGCACTCGTGGCGTTCGTTAAAAAGACTGCCATTGAAATATTGCAGTTGTACAATATACAATGTTGCTAGACTAGAGCGATATGGAAGATACAAGGTCGTTTTCTTGGACTAAAAAATCATGCTTCTGTTTGTCCAGTGATGGTCAATGTGTGTAGGTTTGGCACCAACACGATTACAGATCCAATCCACGTGTGGAGAACGACTCACCGAGCGGCAACGTGACATCATGGTTTAAGGTACCATCCCGTATGATAGCATGTCACTTCTGGTTTTCATCTAGGGTATTATGATGGCTGAAGGATATGTGGATGATATGTTGTGGCTGTTGACACTTTCCTTCCTTCGGAGGTGCCCAATGTCTTTTACCAGCATTACAACACCCGAACCGCTTTGTAATATGTACAGATGATTCTCTCTCTGGCCCCTACTACTTCTTAATCTCTTACCAATCAAAAATGTCTGATACTTGATTTGACACCGCTTACATGCCTTGTCACCGCCACATTTGGAAGACGAACTGCGGTAAATGATTGACAGAAAATGGACGGCCATTCTTCGAGATGCTGAAGGTAATCTCATTGACTCTGTACTTGGATGAGTTATTTCACGTATATATATATCCCCATCAATCGTGGTCGTGCAACTTACTGAGTTGACGTTGTTCTCACAGTATTAGAGAATCGTTTCAAGATAAACATCACTTATTTTTCGTTGCCTCTCTGTTTGCTGAGCTTCTTTACCTTCTGCCCACTCCTTTTCGGTGTAATATCTTCAATTTTTCCATAGTGTAGTAAAACTCAGAAGTAAGTGTGAACGGGAGAAAAAAATTGTATTGTAAAAAAAGAAGGATGTGTAAATAATATATTCAGTTAAAGGTAACATTTTTATGTGTTCATAGGACATAATTCCCGTTATGATCGGAAATGTTGGTGAATGTCACAATAACTAATTCGCAGCTGTCGACGTTGGCTTAAGAAGAGGACAATCTTAGTACAAGGAAAAGCCTGGACACTTGAAAAGAGAATTTCTTTCAAGCATTCTCTCTCGACATGTTTTACCTTATAATTAACAGCAGACAGTCTCTCTGAAATTCTGTAGTGACATTAATATTTAGTCGAAATTTATTATCAAGTACAGGCTTTAAATAATTTGCTTTTATGAAACATAGAGAGACTATGATGCAGTAATACTGAATATCATTTTTTCCCTATCAAACTAAACATTATGTGTGAATTTTACAGTTTCCTAAGTTCATGCAGGATTTTTCAAATTTGTTTTCGAATCACACTGCTACGTCATGAATCTTCTTTCAAATGTAAGAAAGATCTATGCAGTTAATAGAAAGGTTCTTTCGCGTAGTTTATTCTAGAGCTATCCGATACTTACAACAAATCTAATTAACACTGAACAATTAACACATGTAAAATCCATAGTAGCACAAATTCGAATTTAACACAACAACGAAGATCCATATTCATAAATTGAATAGGTCCATAAAAGCGAACACTCACTCTTAAACTTTTGCTTTTTCGTTGCTTTGTATCTACTTTATATATGCAATGAAGAGTTTTCTAAGGCTCTTCAAGACCTAAAATATTGTAGATATTTCTAAAGGCATCTATCTATAATTGTCGTCAAATTTGGCAACTTGACGACATTAATGTTCAAAAAGAAATCTCGCCGTGACCCGCAAACGATCTTTTCAGCCATAATACCGTTCCGCCTATGAAACAAACACAATTCACAAAATGTTCTTAATAATATTGAGTATGTACAGCAGGGGCTCAAACTCTTGGGCCGCATGTGGCCCGAGATAAACATTTTTGCGGGTAAACCAATGTATCGCCACACAAAAATACATAATAAAATATAGGAAAGAGACGTCAAGCATCAGAACGTAAACATTAAATTTTTCTTGTTCTTTTATACATGTTTATTCTAATTTATTATTCGAATACATTCCCGAAATGATTATAATACATTATAATCACATATTATAATGAATGACTTTTTTTTTTTGCGGCCCACCTAAAGTTAAGCCTTGTTTGCTTGGCTCTGGTTAGTCTTCGAGTTTGACACCCTTGATGTATAGAGTTCGAAATCAAATTTAAACTGTTGTTGTTGTTGTTGTTACTAATCTCCCGTCTGCTCAGAAGAAGTCAGACCAGATCAGCGAAACCGTTGACTTTAATGAAGTCCGATACTAGAAGTGGACATCAGGGATACTTCCCAGTCAGTCCAGTCTAAGATGTACTGAGGTCAGTGGTGCACACACATACTTGGACCCCCTCCCCCATATCATCTGCAAATATAAGACCAGGAACAGATAAACTGGTACCAGAGACTTCCGCACCTTTTATATAATCAAGAACATTATTAACGATCTCGTTAAATAACATAGGAGAGCAGGCACACCCCTGTCTTGCTAATTTCTGATACTTAAAACCACTACTCCTTTGATCGCCCAATTTAACTTTTATAAAGGTTTTTTTTATATAAATTATTGATTATATTGATTAAATAAGTGCTAATACCAGCCAGTTTCTTTTTCTCAAATAAAATATCATGTGTTAAATTACATCTTCTCGAAGTCAATAAAGCATAGAAAAGTGTCTTTACCTTTGTACTCCCTTCTTTTCACAATTTCTAGTAGAGAGGTCACATACTGTATTCCTTCATCTCCTTTTCCAAACACCGCTTGATATTAACAGATAATGTTGCTGCTTTCCACTTCAACAGTTATTTTATCATTAATAATCTTTAGAAAAAGTTTTAGAATTGGATTGACCACAGAGCTATTCCACAATAATTATTCACATTACCTTTTTTGTAAACAGCAACTACGTCTGTAGAACACTAAGAATCCATAAATTCGTTTCCGTTCAGTTGTCCGTTAAACTCTTTTAACAAAGACGACATAAAGACATTAATTTCTGTATCACTTACTAGAATTTTTAAAAGGCTCAGACGGTAAAGAATCATTACCAGAAAGCCTTATTATTATCACAATATTTGATAGATTCTCTTACTTCATCAACAGTAATTTCTTATACCTCTTCAACTGCTTCATTTCGATATATATCACTTTCATATTCATAACTTGATAATTCCTTAAAGTGATTGTTCCAAACATTTAATTTAATCGTAGACAAACTCACCTCCAGAATTCATGATTGCTATCGAAGATGGTGATATCAATAGCAATCATGATCAATTTTGATCTTGAACTTTTTTTTCCGATTGATTATAATCCTATGAATATAGTACGTAAAATTTAATTAAGTATTTTTTATTAATAATTAATTTTATTAATTATACTAATTATTTATTCAATATTGTATTTTTTACTACTTTTTGTTCTCGAAATGGACAAGATCTAAAGAATATGTTGGGCGTCTTATTGGAGCATGATACGAGAATGGAGAACAGAGCGAGATCGATCCATTGTATATTAATGTTTCATTCTACATAAGTGTTATTGAAGATAAGCCTCATAATTTTGGATCATGGTTAAGTGACGCGAACAACACTTGAGTTGCCACCCCACTCCCCAAACTTCAACACCACGCCAATGTGAAAACTTTGAGCTCAACAGATTTAATGTTCACCAGCCTTTATTCATGGAGGGAAGAGTAAATATCTTCGTGCTTTCCAGAATTTTAACCTAACGTTGTGTGAGGTAATTTATCTTCATAATCGTTGCTATCACTAGTGAGGGCTACTAGAATGCTCGCAATTGATTGTATGGGCTTTTCAACGCTCACTTTCACATCAAAAAAGTATGCTGAGGTCTATCGTTTAATTGCCCATCAATGTGCTGAATTCTGTAAATTTTGAACTTTGCAAACTTTTTAGTATTGTCTGGAAAAAATGTTGGAAGACGTTCTTTGTAAACAACATAACTGTTATAGAATGCATGAGAAATGTTTTGAGAATAGGCATGAGTAATGAATAAAATATATGCCGAAATATCAAAAAAAAATTAATATCTTTATAAATCGTTTTTATTAGTTTATTAAACTCCTAAAATCCCAATCTGGAATGCAGATGCATTTAGTCCGTACCGAATTAACCCGAGAATGTAGTTTGCCCATTACATAGAGGAAAATAAAAAAAAAAACTATTTTCATATTAAAAAATAATTTTGACAACTAAATGCAAAATTATTAAATCCAAAGAAAATCAATGAAATGTAAAAATGACATTAAAGTGAAGCTGGATGGGGGAAAAGGCGTTCACAATGTTTGAGTGATTCCGTAAAAAAATGTTTCAGGAAGACAAATTGTGACGGATCTATACGCGTCCTTCCAGTAATCGTCTTGGAAAATCTTTGGGCTATCACACAACCAACCCTTTTGGAAGAAGAAACCATGATATGCAGATTAGGTCAGTTATATATAGTCTAGATTTTCTAGCTAATGAGTTACATATAGAGGAGAATAGATGAAAAGACGGGGTTGCCTGGAGATTGAAATATTGAGATGCTCACGCTAAGGAAAGATATCTACCGATCAGGTAAACATGGATAGCACGTTTCGGGCCTTAAATAGTTGAAGATATTTAAGTGACGATTGGTCATCTTAGCTAAATTGTAAATCAAATATTAGAGTTGTAGATTAATCCATAAAATGAGGATCAATTTAATAGAAGTCTTCTCAGAATTCGCGTCTCTCGTAGTTAAATCCCCTCTGCTCTTTATTGGAACATCTCATCTTATTTGAATACTTGAATTGTGTCTGTTGATAATTAGTGTGCTGAATAAATAGTTGAAAAGTATAATGGCGAGTCGTCCTTCACTTCCTCCCACACCTCTAGCCGGGTCCGAGAGTAGGTCACGAATGTAACAAAATTCCGAGAGACAATGAGAAAAAAAATTCAGTCAATGCAATAAAAACAATTTAAAGCTTCAGAGAATTTATCTAACTTTAATTATAATGGCAACAAATATCTCCCAAATAATTTCCAACTTTAGATAACTTTTTCTTCCCCTATGTTGTGTTTTTTAAATCTTAGATTTCAATCAATTTCATTATTTTTAAGATATGATCAAGTTTCTAGCGTAAACGGAAAACCTTTTTATCAATTTTTTAAGACACTTATCACTGTAGTTTTGGAATCTATTAAACCATAAATATATCATATTTTGTAGCCATATAACAAAGAGAGATAATATAGAGAAATTTTACTTTTCTACAGTGGCGTAACGGAGAATATTAGGGCCCCGTGCAAAGTCAGGTTTTGGGCCCCTAGAATCCCTGGGCGCCCGCAATGCGGGGGTATACGTTACGCCACTGCTTTTCTAAAATTATCACAAAATAAATTACTCTAATTTTGTAATAAAATGTTCCTAACATACACCTCATCATAGTTTTGTCATTTTCTAAGCAAAATGATTAATTTGTTCCACAATTTTTATACCAGTTTTATAAATAGATTTTTTGTGAAGGAATTTGTTTTTATTTGCTTAACCCATTGACTGCCAACTACGAGATATCTCGTAGTAAGCGTGTGTACCAAAACTGCCGGCCACGAGATATCTCGTCGTGTGTGCTGAAATTTTAGATTGATTATATATCTCCATTTGAGTTAGGAATTATTAAAAAGGTTGAATGAAAAATTTATATAGTACTAAAAACATATTAATTATCAATTTTTGTGATTAAAGTTATAACTTAGACTATTAGATTCAAATAAATGCATAACTGATTCCCTAAATTGACGCATCCTCGTCTTTTTATTCCCTCGATTTCTTAGGTTATGGAACAGGTATGCATTCTGTAGGAAGATTTTGATGTAGGGTAGAGTGATTTTCTTGTACCAATGGAGGGTTTTTCTGAGTTCTGTTAATTATTACTTATTAGTACATTTTTACTACTTTACAACTCTTTATAACTACCACCTTATAGGTTTTTCCCAGTGGGGATCATTACACATTTATATGTGGCCGTGGGTAGCCTAGTGGTTAGAGCATTGAACTCCAAACCGGAAGGCCTGGGTTTGATGCCCGATGCCACCAAATGCCCGCCGAGTATATACGGAGAACGTGCTCTTTAAATCAGTGGGTCCGTATGGTGTCGCCATCTATCGTGTTGTACCGAGAAAAATCGCACTGTCACCTTCACGGGGGCTCAAAAGCTTAGGTTAACGACTGGCGTTAAATTCTAGCCCATAGCCGCGATGAATTTCGTTGACCTTGATCTGATGTTACTGTCGATCAAGTGGCATAAGCAACAACAACACATCTGTATGAAAATCTGACATAACATTACACATCTGATTGTCACCAGATGAAATTAGATGACGAGCTTGTAAAATCAAACTAAATGAAAAGAAAATCTTTGTATATGAAGGGTTTTAATGAAAAAAAATCACTACGAGATAACTGGTAAGTGGCACTCAATACAAAAGTCTTATTCAGTGACGCCAGCTACGAGTTATTTCGTCGTTTTTTTTAAATAAAAATTAACGTAAATGCCATTACAATATTATATCAGTAACTTCATATTCTTATATTTTGTAAAATGTCATGTTTTCTTTAAAATAAAATCTTGGCACCCAGGACAAAAAGCAATAAAATTTACTTGGCACTTTATTCTCTTTCTTCCTTTCCATGTAACTATTACAAGTTTTATTTGATTCAAATTAATCAATTATTAGATTTCATCTCACCCAGTTTTGATTATTCAAGAACCTAGTTTATATAATATTAAAGGTTTTGAATTCACTGATCGAATTATAATCGCTTGAGAATGTTTATGTGTCAGTTTCTCGAAATTAACGGCAAACAAAAAGAGTGGCTAAATAGAAACATGATTTCTCTAAAACAATTTTAATATTATCCTCAAGAATAAATAAAACTCTTCTGTTTATTTTCTTACCTTACATTATTTATCCTTGTGTAGTTACATATACAATGCTATCACTGGCATCGCTAGCTCTGGTGGGGGGGGGGGGGGGCTGTATCAGAATTCCTTCGGTGCCCTTTTTTAGATATGGGGTTAGTGGGACTGTAGTTACACATGTTGGGGCCCCGTATCCTTGATACAGCGGTAGCTACGCCCCTGAATACTATTGTTTGATCTAAGACGATATTTTTTAAAGGCAGATGATTTTTACAAGTTATCGTCCAAATTGCAAATGATTTTAATCTATTACAATCTTAACCTCTTCAGACCTGACATATTTTAAATGAGGAAAAAATTGTTGATGTTTGAAAATTGTTTTTTCCAATAGTGTAAGTCAAAAGTACAAATGCCAGGAAAAAATTAAATTTTTGTAAGTAGTTTTGCTATGCTGAGAATCACACGTATATGCACGTCAGATCGTAAGTATTACAATAAAAAACCTATACTTTTCAATTCCATTTTTTAAATAAATTCTTTAACAATGGAAAAATTGCATAATGATTAAGTTTTTAAATGAAATTGTTCAAAGCAATTACTTTTATAAGCAAAGGTACAAAAAAATAATTGCATTAATTAAAAAAATTCGAGATCTAGATTCCTAACTTTGTACCCCCAGTTGTTTAGACTCCTCCCATATTAACAGTAAAAAGTCTTTCACACCCTCTAGCGGGTAGAACAATCTTCAATGATGGCCAAACTTCGGATTTGTAAGGATGTAGCGAACTTGTGTGCGCTCCGATCCCTTTTAATTCGGTTCTAAATGTTAGTTCTCTTGTTTTGTTTGTTTTGTCTAATAAACGTATTCTAATTAACTAGTGGACTTTGTTGTGAACCCCTTCCCTGTGTGTCCCTTTATTACATTGTGTCACCCCTTATAACCTTCATGTCTGCATTTTAATTTTAATTTGTCTGTCACAAATTGAGGGAATTGCCCGATTTTATCATATCAAACATTGGGGGATAAAATTGTGGTCTATCTTTTGCTTCACAAATGTTTATTATAATATCTGGTGTTATACGTCTGTAGTATCATTACACAATTTTCATCTTTATTTTCAACAAAAATATCAACCTCATCAGGCAAAATTGCATCTTCTAAATTCCCATCAATTGAATCATTTGAAATACAATCACTTTAATTCATAATTTCCTCTAATAATTCATAATTTCCAAGTTGTATATTTTAATTCAGGACATAAAAATAATTATATTAAGTTTTTTTAAATGTATGTGTATAAATAAAAATTTAGATCGAAGAAAAAAGTTTAATTTATGGCCCCAGTTATAAATGCATCGAACCAATTTCGAATCAGCACGAAATGTGACAAGATGAAAGCAAATTACTATGTAAATTTTATGTATTTTTAAATTCTTCTTAAATTGTTGACTAGAACAAAATAAGATATCAATCATTGGAATGGCTAAGTAATTTTAGCACGTTTTTCACATGCTGTATTTTACAATAATGCAACTAATGAACTTTTTACTAACAAAAAGTAGTGTGTGTACTGTACTTTAAAAAAAATTTAATGATTAAATTTTAATATGATTCGATTTATCTAGGGCACAAATGCGACCAAATGCCGAAAACCAGAGGTCAATTGGTTGCTTATTGGCTGAGAAAAAGGTACGACAAAATATGGAACGAAGACGAAATTTGCGTCCTAATAGCGCTTTTGTTCCACTACGTGAAAAACGCGCTAAAATGATTTTGGATGATTTTTTAAGTGGTAGAATTATCGGACGACTGGAATGTGGACGTACCCAGCTGGAAGTATCCGAGGAACTTAGAATCGCCCTGAGTGTCATCTCCAGGCTTTGGCAACGATTCCAAGATGATGGTAATATGAGTAGATGTTACAGCACAGGTCTCCCCGAGTTACAATGCCGAATGAGGACCGGTATTTGGCAGTTACTGCCAAAAGAAACAGACGGAGCACAGCATCTGACCTACCTCGTCAGCTCTCTTCAGCTACCGGTACGACAGTTTCAAGGCAGACCATGTACAGACGCTTAGGGCACATTGGTCTATATGCTCGTAGGCCTGTCAGATGTGTTCCCCTTACCGCAACTCACTGTCGCCTGTGATTAACCTGGAGTAGAGAGCATGCATTGTGGACACCACAACAGTGGTCTTGTGTGATGTTTTCCGACGAGTCCAGGTTTAGTTTGCAGTCTGATTCTCACCGGACTTTCATATGGAGTGCGCCAGGTACCCGTTACCACCAAGAGAACACCATTAAATGACACCGTTACGGTGGTACAGGATGGCTCGTTTGGGGAGGAATTATTCTTGGTTCCAGAACTAACCTGCATGTTCAGAGTGTAACGATGACTGGCCACATCTATCGGGATGTCATTCTGGAACAACATGTACGTTTGTTTCGGGGCGCCATGTGTGCGGAATTTCTGTTTATGGATGACAACGTCCGTCCTCACCGTGCAAACATTGTAAACGAATGCCTTCAATCGGTGGATATCACCCGTATGGATTGGCCAGCATACTCACCGGACTTGAATCCAATAGAGCATGTGTGGGATATGCTTGGACGACGAATATCAGCCCGTCAACCCCTCCCACCTGTCTACCGGAACTTCGGAGGGCATTGCTTGATGAGTGGCGTAATATTCCCCAAGATCAGATTGATAATTTGATACTCAGCATGCGTAGGGCGTTGTAAGGCCTGTATTGCCTCGTCCGGGAGACATACTCCGTATTAACCATCATACTAATCATGTTATACTGTTTTTTGTAAATAGGTTCTTTTTTGAAATTTGCTCCAGGGAGTAAAAATTGCAATTTTAATTAATTATGTCAAACATCTAGCATGTTTTTTGCTTTTTACCTTTTGTTTAATAAATAGACTTTACAAATGAGTCAAATTTGTTTTGCTTCTGTCTCTTTCTTTGCCTGAACTTCATTATCCTTAATTTATGGACATGAGTGTATTAAGAGTTCGAGAGTAGCATAAACTCCCAAAATACACAAAGAGAAATTATTTTCGAACACATTTAAATTTGAATCTATGTAATAAAACAACAATTGTACATATGTATAAAATTATTTTAAAGTATTTTAAAAAGTATTATATATATATATTTGTTTCAGGCATTCAATTTAGCTTTGTCAATAGATTTTTCTAGAAAAAATGAAGCTTAAAAAACGTCCACTTCAACGTGATTTTGAAATAAAAATTTGCTTATAGTTTGTTTAGTGACACTTAAACTTTTGTCAGAGTTATCGGAGTCAACTTCTCCGATTCGACTTCATCATTTTCTGTGTTATTGTGGTTCAAACCCACAATTTTAGCTTTTTGAGAGGAGACACACAGAGACAACAAAACTTGTAAGCTCCAACCTGATTGCTACGGGACTAGACATGATAGTGAGTGTTCGAATTGTCGAGAGTTTTATAAGATAACTTGTTGAATTATCATGTGTTTTATTTTGGCCAACCACAGATTTTACTTCGAAATATTGAGTATACTAAATGTATTAGTTTAGTTCGAAATATCAAGAATTTTTCTAGCGATCGAGTATATATTTCGAATTAGCGAGAGGTTCGTATTATCAAAGGTTTGAATTAGCGAGAGTCGACTGTATATTAAGTAAAAGCTAACTTTTTCTGCTTCTTGTCGAGTTGGTCATTGCTACTTTGTGTATTGAAAATCCCGAGAGAAAAAAAAGAACGTGGAAAGCCACGCGACAGAAGTGAAACTTCTTTGGCGACGTTAGCCGTATATGCAGGAATAGATATAATTATATTAAACTGCTGAGATAATTTTAATGAAATAAAATTCGAACTTCATTTATTGTATGAAAATATTTTTATTCAGTTTTCTGCATCATCATTTTCCAAGAAAGACACAATAGGTGTGTGTAACTAAAGTAGGATATAAAAATCTTCAATTGTGGTCAGTCAAGAAAATGTGTGAAAACTGCTTCAATCGTGGTTCCGTATATTGTTTTTCCTTCTATAGAATCAATATTCATTGTCAAATTCAGTGTCCGTTTCAAGAATTCAATGAGTGGCTTTGCTTCTTTTGAAGCAAAATTAACATTAAAATCTCCAGTTAAGATAATCGACCTTTAATCATCATCGGATCCAATGATTGCAGCAGCCCCTGATGTGTGCTGCACTAAAACTTTATGGATGAAGATAATAAAAACTGCGACAGAACTACCTGGTGATATATAGACTTTCGCCTGGAATTGCTGCTAGTTTTTCTTTTTTTTTTTCTTTCACGAAACTCTTTTCCTCTTTTTGCATTTATTCGAGGCTGACCAGAATTAATTTTGATTCAATGGAAATAAAAATTAATAATACAAACTTAATGCAGCACTAACAGAAGTCACTGTATTTGTTTACAAGACGCTATCCGTAGCGATTCAGGCGCGAACGTTAGTGACATATACACAATGCCCCAGACACTCCCGTAACGGGAAGAGCCCATATAATGGTATTATTTTGGGTGCGTTTATTCGTTGAAAACGGCACGTTTATTACAAAAAAACTACGAAAATACGCCACGCGAGTTCGTTACGAGAGTAGCAAGGGTACCCACTTAATATCACCAATACCTAAGCACCTTTGGTCCATAGCAGCAAGATATACTTTTGATGCACAATTCCCCCTTAGCAATCGTCCAACTTTTTCACGGATATGACGCAAGTTGCGTGGTGTACCCCCACCCCACTCTCTTTTCCTCTCGCTCGCTATCTCCTCACCATGGTGACGTTTCGGGGGATGGGGGAGGGAATCACTACTTACGTTCGCTTTTTCACTGTTACGCAAAACTGGGTAAATGTCCCATTCACTCCCATCCGCAAAGAAGTTTCACTTCAAAAATACAAATCTCACCCTCTGGTGGTAAAACTGAAAACATGAACGTGCACAAAAGATAACCTTCGTTCTCAATTGATTGTTTTCATCCGTTAATAAGATAAGAAGTTAAAACCAAAGGTACACATATGTGTACCTTGGGTCTGAAGAGGTTAAAGCAGAACTGTGTGATAACCTAAACCGGATAGAAAATCACATGTTTTATAGAATACCAGCAGATTTTATAGATTACCGCAAATATTTTATAAAAGGAGCAGAAAAAAACCGCTTCATGTAGTACTAATATTAACGGAATTTTATTAACAAAATCAAAATTCATATTTAAATAGGAAAAGATTCCGTATTTTAAAAATCATAGCATTACAATAGGTCGTATACCTCTTCTTAAAAGAACAGGCCTGAGTTGTCAGGGCAGAACTAATATATTAGAAATTATTTTACCGATAGAAATAAAAAAGAAATATTTATAGAAATCCAAAAAGATTATATATTTATACTCTCTAAAACATGCCGCAGGAATTAAACTTTCTAAACTTTATCCTCCCCAAAATCTTCACGCATCGATTAAGTCTTTTTTTTTTAATAAGAAAAAATAATAATAAATACCTGCTAGATTAAAGTGAAAAGATGACTGGGATATTATACCGTCAAGTTTATCGACAAATCCAACGTGCCTCAACTGTAATTAAAAGCCAGCGCCATCTGTTGGAAAAGAATTCGTATTAACCTGCGCGCCTCCACCTAATTTGCAAGTTTAATTACACAGAATAATTAATCGAACTCTTAAATGTTTCAACGTTGGAACTTAAAATTTTATTTTTCCCCGTCATTTACTTTCAAACTTTAACTCGTTCCTAGTGGTCTTAATCTGCTAATATTTTACTTTTTTTCCTCAATTTTTCTTTTTTAAATGTTTACTTATTTTACTGTAATATGTAGATTTTATTGCCCTTTTTTCGAATCAACTTTTTAATTCCTTTTCTGAGTAATTAGCTTTCTTAAGTCTTCGTAAAAAGTGCTTCGGTTTAATTGCATTAATTATTGCACTTTTTCTTAAAAAGAAAAAAATAATAATAACGATTACGATTTATGTTATTCTAATTGTACTCGTTTCACGTGACATTGATATTCTGAAACTTTATTAAGAACAAAAAGCAATTAGAAGATTATCTAGATTTTTTTTTTAATATTATTTCTCTTTAAATATGAACAAATGCTAAGTATCTGTCAATTTATTTTAAGTATTTCCAGATTAAAAAATCAAATTTTATCGTTTTGAAAAAGATATATATATATACATATATATATATCATTTCTGTCACAAAAAAAAGGCCATTACTACTTTTGAATTGTGTTAATTAAATATATTTTTTGGATTATGAAACAGCCTGTGAGAATCGCCCTGAGTGGACTTGATCTTTTTTTAACTTCATTTCATTTCAAAATTCTTTAAAATAATTTGCTGCTCTTTAAATTAAATCTTTAAATCTGATTAAATTCTCTTACTTCTTTTTTTAATTGTCACAGCTATCATTTTTTTGGTGACTTGCTCTTCCAATTAATTCTTCTTATTATCAAAAGATTTGTTCTTTAAAGTGAAGTTGAACGAAATACATGTTGGGACACGTATTAAGAAAACTGACTACATTTTTTAGAAAATTGAAAACAAATTTTAGTTTTTTAAAATTATGATGACGAACAGGATTGCATATTAATAACTTTTCTTTGATTTCGATTTTCAATCTTATACAGGATTAAAATTTATAAAAAAAAAATTAATGAGAAATGTAAAATGAATATAAAAAAAATTGAAAGGATTTAAACGTTGACTTGAAAATTAGTTTTCCAACTACAATTTTTTTTATGTTGAAAGATCTTTTTTCATGTGTTTTTAATTTTTATTTCGAAAACTACTAGAAAGTAAAAAAAAAAAAAATGCTGAAATATTACCAGCAAGCGATACATAAAATTCTTTATTAGTTTGTATATATTCTCTTTATTCTAATTATAAGTGAGATATATTTTTTTACATCTTGTTATTGAAGTCAATTAAATTTATTTATTATTTTTAACTTTACTTTGCTGGATGATATTTTGTTTGTGAATAAAAATGAATGTAATTCAAAAACTGTTTTTGTAAGTATGATCTAAAAAAGTAGGAATCTTGCATAAAAAATTTATTCTGAATTAATGTAACAATTACATTCTTTATCATAATTTTTAACTGTATAAAATTTGAGATTGTCAAATTGTTAGTATACAGTGGGTAAAAAATGTATATATATATTTGCACACCTACATTTTTGTTTGCAATTCATAAAAAAAGAAGCATTAAGAAATAAAAAATTGGTATTGCCAAATCAGAATAAGTTTAATCATCCAAAACAAACAGAAAAATTACAATAATTTAAATAACAATGCTTTTTTGTAACAAAATTAAAATATCTCGTGTCAAAAAAGTATTTGCACACCTGCATGAATACAAAAAAAATAAAATATATAAGCAAATTTCAAATAACTAATATTTAGTATGCATTCCTTTAGCATCTATTACTGCTTGTAATCTTGCTGGCATTGATTTAATTAAATTTTCTGTAACAGTAAGGTCAGTATTCGACCACTCTTCAATAAGGGCTTGTTTAAGGGCAGATTTACTTGAAATCTTCCTTTTTCTTATTTTTAAATCCACAGAATTCCACAAATTTTCCAAAGGATTTAAGTCTGGTGATTGTGGTGGAGTGGCAAGTTTTCTGGATACATGATAAAGCAACTACATACTTGTTATACCGGCAGTGTGCTTGGGATCATTGTCTTGCTGAAAATAGTACGAATTACTGATACCCAATTTTATTGCACTTTGTGGCAAGTTATCTCGCAACACATCAATATAGGTTCGAGCTGTCATATTCCCATCAATGAAACACAAATTACCAACTCCTTTGCAAGCCATGCACCCCCAAATCATAACAGAACCTCCTCCATGTTTCACTGTAGGTAACACATTTTTGGTATGAAAAGCAGTACAAGGTTTTCTCCAAACTAATTTCCTGCCATCTGATTTAAAGATATTGAACTTACTCTCGTCGGAGAATATGACATTTTTCCAGAAATCAATTGGCTTATTGATATATTCCTTAGCGAATTCAAGTCTCTTCAGTCTATTTCGTTCAGTTATGAGAGGTTTTTTCCATGGAGATCTCCCATAAATTTGTGCATCATGCAGGACATTTCGAACACTTTGGGCACAGATTTGAACTCCAGATGTTGAAGCGACATCATTGGCTAATGTAATTGCACTAACAAATGGATTTTTCGATGCTTCTCTTATGATTTTTCGCTTAATTCGCAGTGAAAGTTTCTTTGGGCGTCCAGAGCGCAAGTTATTTGATGTAGATCCTCTTTCTTTATGACGTTTTATAACATACCGAACAGTAGAGAAGCAAACATTTACTTTTTTACCTATTTCTCGATAACTTAGGCCATTTTCACGTAGAGAAACAATTTTTTCTCGCAACGAAATCGGCAATTCAGATTTCTTAGGTGCCATTACAATTTGAAATCGACAATCAACTGATAAAGTTTCGACAATACCTCCTTTTATAGTCGTCTTATGTATGTTATTTACTGCGGGATGACTGTCAAATAATTAGCAAAAAAAATGCAAATTTACTAAAGTTGATTTGAGTGTGCAAATACTTTTTTGACATAAGATATTTTAATATTGTTGCAAAAAATGTTTTTTATTAATATTATTGTATTTTTTGTAATTAATTTAAACGAATAGGCTTATTTTATTTTTAAAATGCCAATTTTTGTATTTCTTAATGCATTTTCTTATAAATTGTGAACAAAAATGTATGTGTGCAAATACTTTTTGTACCCACTGTATACAATCTTTATTAAAAACATTTTTAAAGCTTTTCAGCAAACTATAATAATAGCAATATATAAAGAAACTCATATTTAGTTGACTGTTTCTGGGGGTTTTGATTATTTCAACTGCGATTGTTTGCATTTTTTATTTTTAAACACTTCTTGTGAAACGCCGTTTAACAAGCCCATAAAATTTTAGCAAATTCGTTCGAAGATCAAGAAAATTTGCAGGGATAAAAATAATTAAATTAAAATTTAAACATTTTTAAGATTTACAAGTTTTTGGTCATGTTATATATATATATAAATTGTTTAAACTATAAATATCCTAATTTTACAAAAAAAAAAAAAAAAAAATTTGTTTGAATTTCCTCGGTTGTTTTTAAAGATTTATTCGCTCTTAAAATAACAGAATGAAGCAGATGTTTGTTAGAGATATAAAATCAAACATCTGCGAAAGCCGTTTTGTAGTTACGTCTGCTCTCGAGGATATTCATTATTTGGCACTAATTCATTTTAATTGTGTGCATTTCTCTTTTTCTACAGATATTTTTACTTTACACTTAGATTCATTTTGTTCATTATATACGAGCAATTTCCAAATTTAATTTTAGAATGCAAATGTTCATAAAACATAAAAAACACAAAATTTTCATTAAAATATAATCATAATCATAAAACTTTCATAATAAATATCGTAAATTTTCATAAAATAATAAATTTTACAAAAAATGAAAGGGAAAAACATGTAAGTCATTTTTTTTAAATGTTTGATTGTTATGGAAATTATTATTCCAAGATTTTATAAGAATTTATAGGCTTGTGTTTAAATGGTAGAAACAAATATATATATATTTTTGGAAATATATTAAATTTCTGCATAAAAAATAAATAATCTTTTTCAATAATCCAATTTTGCTTGTATATTTCAAGAAAACGGATGTATATAGACTGAATACCATAAGGAAGCTTGAATTCCAAATGATTCAAAAATTCGTAATTTAAAAGAGAAAATATTATTTCTCGATCATGTGTTTAGTTTACATACTAAGTATTGAAATGGTTCAAAAATTTGTTGCAACTTATTCCGGAAAAATTTTTCAACGTCGGGTTATTTTTTGAATGGCATTTTGGCTCGTTTCCAATTGGGAACACTGACCTATAAGTTACACGAAGAGTTTTTTTTTGTGAGCTGATTAGAGAAAAAATGCAACATTTCAAAGGTTACAAACTTAAAAAAATCTATTTTAGACACCCTCTCTTCAAAATTCTTTTGCTTCAAAAATGAAGTGATTTACAATTTTCGTTTATTATTAAATAAAGCCCCATTGTGACCTAGAAGTTTTATTTAAAAAAAAAATGGTCTTATTCAAACTAGTTTTAACAGTTCTTCTGATCAAATAAATAATAAATCTTCAATGAATTACATGGCTTGTTATCTATCATATATGAGGTATATTTCCAAGATATCTTTTTTTAAAAATATTAAAGGGATTTTGCCATTACATGGGACAATTTTAGCATTACGTGTACATTTATGAACTACAATTTTATAATGACGTCAGAATTCGAAAAATATTGGCAGTTAAGACTTAAAACGTCGAAACGAGGTTTCGTTTGTTTTTCTCAATATTATAACTCCTCACATTTAATAATACATATGTGGTTACCACTTTAAAAAATGATACCCTTTATTTTTATACGATTACATAGCTAAAAATATAACAATCTGGCGTATCCAGCACTTTTTTTCCCATGGGAAATCATTTTCGGTTATCAAACTAGTAGTGCATTTTATATTCTTCCATTTTATACACACACACACACACTTCAAAGTAAAAATCAAACTGTAAAATCTTCATTTCAACACAAGACTTTGATTACAAATAATTTAATAGAGGCACTAAATTTAGACTATTAAATAGATATTATAATGGATATGTAATTAAATCACTAAACAAATATGCAAAATGAATGAAGAAAATCTTTTCTAAATGACTCGTATCAAGTACCTGGTGGGAACTCTTCACTGCTCGATCACTTTGGGTCATTATTAGCAGCTTCTTTAATACGATTCATTCTTTAAGTTAGGTTCAAGATCTGAAGCCAATGAAATACACTTTTGAGAGAATTATTTTAAACGTTTTTTGGAAAAGGATCGCTGTAATCTACTTCATAGGGCATAACCGTAGAACAAGTTTTATTTTTTCATTCAATATGGTCCCACTTGAGCTACCCAAACTTGCTTATCGGGATATGAAGTCATAATACGTCCACTAGACCAATTAATTCTTTTCTTGTCTTATTCCACGAGTACTAATTATCTTCCTTTAAGGTTCTGTTTCTGTATGAGAATAATTGAACTTTCATTTCTGAATCGTTTTATCTTAATATTTTCAGGCATTCCCTGTTTCTTTAAATTCATGTTACTGTCAAGCACGAACAAGAGATATACTTGAATGAACATCGAAGTATTAATCTTTGGAATATTCGATTCAACTTGCATTGATAATTGCTACCATGTTACAGAACACCCAAACGTTTTTTCGTACATCAACGATGATTTTCCCAGCAAAAACTTAGAATATATTTGACAGCTTTTAACAGTTTCTCTTTTCACCCACTTTATATTGCAGCAACAACTTCGGGCACGAAATAACTAGATAAATTACTCTTAGAGATTTGAACAGTCTCTGAACAATACATAGCACAACTCTAGTGGTGATAGGGTCTTCGTTTACAGAAATTTCTTTCTAAGCCACAGAACAATGTATTTTCCATTTCTGTCTCATAGACGTTTTAGCGGAAGAAGAAAGTTATGATTTTTCTGACTTTTCCCCTAATTTTCTAAAATTTTAAAATATTATGTATACACAGTGTCCCAAAAATAATGCCCAGCCAGATTCCTCGTTGGGAGTATAAAAAAATGCCTAAAGAACTGTGGAAGATTAGAACCTGCGACCTATGGGTTCGTAAGCACGTAACATATCACTAGACAAAAGTGATCACTCCTGTCCGAAGGCTGTTACTGGCTTACTTAGATACCGTGCGTTGTCCACTGAAGAAAAAGCAGCATGCAGACGAGCAACTAAGTCCGTTTGTCTTGTTACTGCACACCAATTCCTTGAGATTGCCCTATAGGCAAAAATTCCAATTGTGTGAGATATGGGGATTGTGGCAGCCTTTGAATTAAGTCCCCACATATGAGCTGGGGGCCGGAGTATGCCATTTCTAGCCAATCACGCACAGGAGCACAGAAATGCCCCGGAGCCCCATCATGCAGCATCATTTACAGTGTTTTTTATCGTTAACTATGGATCATACATGTACAGAATTTGGGTTCTATTTTTGGGACATCCCGTATAGCACTTACTATTCGGAATATTGGTCTACAAATTATTGCTCTTTCCATTCATTTCTGCAACAGTCAAAAAACTTAAATATTTAAATATAAGAACATTGCACAAGTTATAAACTTTTCCTTTATTTTTTTTCAATAATTAGATAAGTGATTAGGTCGCATAACTGGATACAGTAAAATACGTTTAATGCGAGAACGCTTAAGGCGAAATATCGATTAACACGAAATAATACAACGGTCCCGACAAACTACAATGTCTTTCCATGCATTTTTTTTTCTCTTAACACGAAAATATTTCCCTTCTGGGAATGAACAACACGCGGAAAACACTAGCTGGATTGGACTGTTCTATATATTGTATTATCGAAAGAATTCATTGTAGTAGATGATGATAATGTGTATATAGCCCAATTATGGCAGACAAAGACATTTTGGAATGTGTTCAAATTTCAAAAAATATCATTGATGCAGATTCCGAAGATGAAAAATAAATAAATAACCTAGCTCCTGTTTCTATGTCATCCAAAATGAAGAACGTCATGAAGAGTATGCTCAATTATTTAGACGCACATTCCAATGGTGAAATAAAAAAACAAAATGGACGACATCGAACGATTTGTTGACAACTTGATGCTATAAAAGACAATGCAAAGAAAAATTTCAGATTATTTTCCAAAAACTCAATAAATGTTTTGTTTTTTAATAAAAACTGAAAATTTTGTATTAAATTTCTTTAAGTTCTTGTAAATGTCTTTCTTCATTAATTTTTTATTAAATTTATGTATACAGTAGAACGTCGTTTATCCGAATCAATTGGGACCGGACACCGTTCGAATACGTGATTGTTCGGATAACCGAAAATCGAATGCGATCCATGCAGTATATGAAACCAGACAATATACGAATATTGAAAATCATCCACATGCGGGAAACGTGCTTGAAGGAAAAGCAAAATAGGTGCACAATGTAGAAATTTTACCTTTATTGTGGAAAATAATCACTTATTTTTCGCTGTACCATTGTACACCTTCGTTTTTTCGCTGCAAGGTCTCTGATTCTCTTGAGCAGCAATAATTGAGTAGGACAGCACTCTGATTGTCGTACGTACCACTCCACAGCTTTCTCTAATGCAGGAAACGCGTCAGCATTTGATGGCCCCTTGCTATTTTGATTGTTGTTGTTGTTGTCCACATCTTCTCGGATTCTTCTTGCACGGAAGTCACAATCTCGTCATCATTTAGCATTTGAAATCCACAGTCTTCTGCATCGCGTGCCATCCAGGTTTCTACATCAACAAAACTCAGAAAAAGAGCACGTATACACCCCTTCACTTGGAAACAAACTGACCTAATATTCCTCACAGATGTTTACCAAATCACACAACTGAAATTCCCCAAATGTCTCTCACCTTGGATTTTCACCTCACTTTTGGCTTCACGCGAAACAACTGTTAAGCATTGCACTGGTCGAAAACGTATCCGGACTTTGGTCGGCATATTTGACGCTCCGGATAATAAACGTTCGGATAAACGACGTTCTACTGTATATACATGTATATTGATTTTAAAGGGAGTTTTTTTTTGCAATATCCTTTTACACGAAATTCTTTAAACATGAAAAAAATATTTCAGTCCCTTCAGCTTCGTGTTAAGCGGTTTTCACTGTAATTATCCCTCAGTTTAAACATATCTACTACATGTGATTAGAGACTTCATTACAATATTCAAAATATTCAATTAAAAAAAAATGTTTTGTCTATAACATTCTGTGACGTCACCTGATATTTTAGATTACTTTTGGTTTTTGGTGAATAATTCTTTTTTCATGTGTTTTTTTATTCAATATCGATTGGACCCCTTGTGATTAATTATAGCCCATTGCTACTGCAATTGTTTCTTCTGGATTATGATGTCATGAATGATGGATCTCTTGACCTGTGGTCATTCCAGAACCAGAACTTTCACTGGGTTTGATCGATTTGTCCAAAGAATACTTTTTATTCTCTTCGGTAGGGACTTGGGAAACAAAAAGATATGTGTCAATGCCCTGTAGGAAAAAAAACGCATACCATGTAACCTTTGAAGTTCCAGAGATGATTAAATCGATTTTTTCTAAATTATTTGCTGAAAACTTTGTTGTTGTTTTCAATCATGGAGTAATTTTTTTGATACATAAAAGACTTTTTGATTTTTTTTAAATGCATATAAAAATTCTATTTTTTCAAAACTTCCAGTATGGAGAATCTTTTTTTGCGTGTGTCGAGGGATGAAGAATTAAATTTAATGAATTAGTTTTTATATAACGAGATTGTGCTTGTTTATTGAGTTTTTATCTAATAATAAATTCAAAGCTCCACATTCAACTCAATATTCATCGAATTATTTTTCTTTTTCAAAGCAGATTCCATCTTTAACATGTGCAATTTATCTACTGACATTTTTTTTTCAAATATCGTTTCTGAAAAAATTCCATGTGAAAAGCTCTTACAATTTGACAATAATTATTGAAAATTATTTGTGGATAAACTGATGATTTGTGAAAAGTTTTTCTGTCTTTTGGTAATTTTTTTTTTTGATAAAAAAGAAATTAATTTATATAATAAATCGTAAAAACTGTTCGTACCAGGAATCTAGTATTTTTCAGAACTGATTTGATCAAAAATTCCAATAATTCTAAATATCAATGTTAATGCAATAGACTTTTGCTGTAACATATCTGCATATTGTAAAGAATATAGCTGTGTTGATATTATTTGAATTTTATTTCTCCTTCTTATAATATAAAGAACGAAAAAATTATGTTTTTCATATGTGTCCAGTTTGGAAAAATTAATGCAATATTTTTCTTGAAAAAAAAAGAGTGTGAAATTAAATTTTTTACATGAACTTATATAATTAAACTTATTTTAATTTCGTTGTTTTACAGATGAAAGTTAGTTTTTTAATTTAATATAAGCAAACACTTGTGCGTAACGCGAGGAAAATCAGCAGGTGTTTGTGACAGTACATTTCTGATTTATTTTTACTGACTACTTCATATTTTATCTCACACACACATTATCAGTTCTTTTCTCTTCTTCTTTTTTTTTTTTTTTTTTTTGCTTTGTTTTAAAATCTCTTAATTTATCTAAAAAAATAAATCCTGCAAATGCTACACAATTTTTTCTTTATATTTCCAAAAACATATAACTTGATAAGTATTGATGCTTAAAATAAAAAAAAATGTGAATATCACATTATTCATACAATTTACACAATTTTAGTATTTATATGGCATCAGTTATATATTTTTTAAGGAATTTATTTACTTTTTTTTAATGTTCGGCTTAATTTTACAAAGACAAAATTTCCATGTGATCCATTTTTATGCAGTGTCTAAAGAAACAATTACTGTTAACTATCATTTGCTTTATCAATTATTAAAAATAGTATATTACAATTCTTAGAAAAAAATAGAATCGAGAAATTAAATAGCTTGCAAATGATTGTATTTATAACAAATTAGATAGTTTCCTTTAAAAAATTTTACATTTGAATAAAAAAAACGATTTTTTTAAAAAAAATATCGTAAAAAATCTAATTACTATAATTATAAATATAATACAAAGAAGCATGAATATTATATACCCCTAACTTTTGACAATCATTTTTTCTAAGTGCTTAGAATATATTCGATTTACATCGATTCCGCGTAAATAAATATCAAATATGTGGAGAAACTAATCAAATGAGTAAAACATTTTTAAGTTCCTTTAATTTTTATAAATAGTATGGAACATGTAAATAAATGAATGAATACTGATCAAGTAAACAAATGCTTTGACTGAATATTTAGATGTAACAATCTCAAATACCTCTCGAAACATAATTAAATAAGATTCATGAAGAGAGGGGGAAAGCAGGATTTTAGTTTCCTATTTATTTCTCCTTGTCCTTTTGCAACCAGAAGCACTTAGCTAGAAGTACATTTTACTTATTTTAAGTATTAAAATTGGGTTCATAATAAATGATTCCTTTCTTCTTATGACTGTATTAAATAAGAATTATTCATTATCTGCGTTACATCCAGAATTCAATTAATTCTAACGTAAGAATAAGCTCACTTAGAAAGAAATGACTGGATGTATTTTAATTAATGTAGCAATAAGAAAATCTTCTAATTATAAGCCAAGGAATCAAATGAAGGGAAGAATTTCTGACTTTGCCCTCGCTTTTTTCAAGCATCGTTAATGAATTTTAGATCTGTGATTGGATTTAATTTGATATAAATAACCTTATTAGTGGATCCGAAAGAAAACACATGCAATTTTATATTAGTTTATATTAATAAACTTTTACACAACTCCATGTGAATTTAAGTATCATTCCATTTTATGTCTAGAAGCCCGCATTATTCGTAACTTAAGGGTTTTAGTAAAATCAGGATTCAAATTCGCGATTTGGCCTGTACAGGGTGGGGTGTGGAAACTTTCTTTTTTTTTTGTTGAAAATGCAATAAAACACACTACATGTTTCATTCGACTTTATTGTTATTTTCTGCTTACCACACGGCACTGAATTTTTGAATTTACACAGTTTTAAAACAATATATGTTAAATGTCACCCTCCTTTATCAATATATTGATGCAGTCGATTTCGAAAAGTTTGAGCCACCTTGTCAAGCATATCGACAAGGATATTGTCAATTTTGGCGTGGATGTTGTTCCGTAGGTCTATCAGGGTTTTGGAGCGATCTTTGTAAACCAGGGACTTGAAATAAGCCAACAGTAAGTAATCAGGGGAGCACGCAGACCAGTTTAGGTTTCCTCGCAGGGAAATCAGTCATTGAGGGAAGGCTGCTCTTAAAACACCCATAGAAACTCTGGAGGTGTGGGCTGTGGCCCCATCTTGTTGTAATTACACGTTATCAAGATCCCTTTCTTGGAGAACTGGTGTTTAATCATTGTCCCATTGTCTGAATTGACACACGAACTCGTTCCACATTTTCAGGTGTTCTAATGGTCCTCGAAAGTCCTTTCCTTTCTTTGGAGACATTCCCCGTTGCTTGGAAGGCATCCATCCACATTAAAACACATTTCCGATCATGAGGAACACGATTTCGTGGAGGAATATCGAAGTGACGACGAAAGGCACGTTGCACAGGAAACCACCGACCGACCGTTCGAGAAATGCGCCTCCACGGCAAAAGCACCCTGCTGCCTCGTTCACTACATGTTACAGACTAAACGCGCAGAAACACAAATATCCCACTCTACCCCTTCCACCGAACCCCTCCACTTGACCCTTCCTTCCCTACGAACGTTACTGCAACATGTTCAAAAAGGGAAGTTTCTGCGCTGCAAAACCCCGGTACGTTACTAGTGGCCTTAATTATTGGGCTATGAAGCCCCCCTTTAAATATCGAATAAATTGAAATTATGCAATAAAATGCTATTTTGAAAATCATTACACAATACCTATTTTTCATTTACTCTAAATATCAAAAATATCTCTTCAAAATGCATGAGATAAGAATAATAAAGCTAAAAAAATGTATAAGATGGTGGTGCTAAAAAAATGCACGGCAAAAAGATGATGCTAAAAAGGTATGATAAGAGAATGATGTTAAAAATGCATAAGATGATAAGCATAAATAATAACATAAGTAAAAAGCAAAATATCCTTATTCTTTTTTTTTTTTAAAGTACCAGCTGCAAAATTTCTTAGAGTTTCAAAACTATTTAGAAGCAATTCCTCATCCTTCCGCGAAAAAAAAAAAGTTTTAGAAAAACGCGTATGCTAAGGTTGCATTACATTCACTTTTCTAAAATTCAGAAGAAAAAAATGCACATTTTTTAATTGCCTGGAAAGTAGATTCTGATAGAATGTGAAGTGGGTAACTACATAAGCCAGTAACGACCTCCGGACAGGGGTGCTCACTTTTGTCTTGGGGTATGTTACAGATCAAAAGGTACCAAGTTCTATCCAACTCATTGGGTGACTTTGTCGCTGAACTAAGAAAAACGCAACCTTCGCGCAGCTGTCGTGGCGCCATCTACCCGCCTCAAGAGCAATCAAAAGCCGTCAAACACACTTGACGCAGCAATACAAAGTCGTCAGACTCACTTGACGCAACAGCAACAACTCACACGCTCGCCAAAACAACGTTCACCGACTCACTGGTGGGAGAGTAATGAAGCAACAGACTCCGGATAGAGTTAATCATTTTTGTCTAGTGATATGTTACGTGCTTACAGATCAGAAGGTACAAAGTTCTATCCTCCTCAAAATTTTTCGTGTAGTTTCTGTTCAATTTAAAGTACTCAAATATAAATTTCCTTCCAGATTATTTATTATTATTTTTTTTGTTCAAATTTAATTTTTAAAGACAATTGAATGACAAACTTTGTTGTCAAGCTGATTGAATTCACATGCATTATTTTTTCATTTGTTTTAACTGTCGTGGAAGTAAAGATTAGCATATATATTCCATATACGAAAAACTAATTTAATAAACGCATGAAAAGCACTATTCAATATTCAACTATGCGTGTAAGAGAACACATGATAAATGTTAAAAGCATGTGTGTTAGGTTTTCTTTTATGGTATCTGAAATTTGGGATAAATTTTATCTAATTTCATTTTTTTCGAAAAATTAAGTTTTTCTGGAAAATTTCAGAATATTTTTTAAAAAGTTATAGTTTTGCATGTTTTTTTTACTTAAATACTAGGGGAGGGGTATCTCCTGACTGCCTAACGGTGGAACAACCCCCTTTGTACAACTTATACGACTGTTCGTACTCATTGCTTAAATTGTAAAACTCATTTGCATGTATTATACAGTTCTATTTAGCCCACAAACTCATTCTTGGCTCTCCTTTTTCTGAAGCTGCATCGTCCAACAATTCATTTGTAAAGCCCTAAGATTTTGATAAACCGGCACCTCTTGCAGCTTCATGGAAAGTTGAGTATTTAGTTCCATTGACTGTTAATAAGTCTTCGTATGAGACAACGCCGTTCTTCTCACGCAACGATTCCAGTCCAGGAAATCGTTGCAATATTTTTCTACGAGAGTTTGCAATAATGTACTATCGCAACCGTATTGGCGACATTTTTGGAAAGAAGTTCGTGGTTGTCAATTCAACACGTACGACACAAGCGAAATTGAGGTTGCCAACTTGGCGAGTTATCTTGAACGCTGGTATTGTTGAGAAAGAGGGCAATACATTTATTACATTATCACGAAAAACTTTTTTTTATATACAGAGAGAGTTAAATTTTACTTTGAGTTATTGCAGATATATTCTGAATAAATAATCACATGTCAATTTTAAGAGTGTTCATAGTATAATATAATACAATATTTTCTTGCACAAAAACTCAACAGAGGATTTTTGTAGATTAGAGAAAGAATTCAAAATCAAGCCATCATAACCTCTCTTTTGAAATCGTACCATAAAAATTCAATGCAATATATTTGATTAAATTTCTTCATGATTTAATTTGTAATTTGTATTGTTTTTAATTAATTTTCATATGCAATCAAAAAACATATTTCTCCTTCTAATCAAAACAATATATCATCATAGTATTATCATTTTGTTGTTTTATTACCACCTCACTTCAAAGTTTCAAGAGAACAATTGGCGATGAACTTCGTAATTCTAAGCCTTGCTCAAGCTACGAGAACGAGACATAATTTCTAAAAATTCTTATACACGTCAGCATACCATTTTAGGCCTTGACAGATTCCCCATGTTTCAGCTCCTCAACACGGCGGGTCATTATTGGCACCGGGACTCGAACCCACGGCCACGAAATCGCAATTATGACCACTCAGCTTCTGCAGCCATTTTGCATTTTCGCAACTTTGTTGGTGGAAGTCGCCAAAGTTGCAAATTGCGCCAAAATCTGATAACTCTACATCAATACATCATTGCAACCTCGTTTGTGATGCCTAGTTTTTGGTTTCAACAAATGGTGTCATCTTTTTCACTCATATTTGGTTTTATAGTACAATCAATCCCCATTGCGATACACCTTTTTATCCTTCCGACTTTTTTTCTATGCATAGTCTAAAATTAATATTGTAGAATTAAAAAAAAATCTTCGAAATTAGAAAAATATGATTTTTACTGCTTGTACACCAATAAAAAGAACAAAAATAAATTTTAAAAAAAATCTAATTTCAAACTTGGAACTGTCAATCCCCCATAAAACTTTATAAATCAGGAAACGATAGTTCCCTCACAATATGTCATGAAAATATCGCGATAAAAAAAATTAAAGTTTAAAAAAACTGAAAAACACCCTTTTATAGTTAATCGAACTAAGATGTAACTGAATCTCTTAGACGCCAAATCTGGAATTAGTCGCCAAATCTGGAAATGGGATTTGAAATTAGTCGCCAGATACAGGATGGGATCTGAAAATGGGAAATCGTTAATCCTGATGATCCTGATCAGGACAATGGAACAAATTATTAAATTATTGTATTGTCATCTGTCCTGGACAAGTGAGCAAAATTTCGAATTAATCTGACTTTATAATTTAGGTAAAAATTGAGTTCAAAGATTCCGTTACATACAAGTGAAGCTTATAAAAGGGTGTTATAAAAATACAGAAAAGCGGACTGACTCTATTCTGAAATACTGCAAGTTGATTTAATGACACCAAAATCAAGAAATTAAGCGAACAGCTACTTTGAATTTATTCTGATAACTATTGCTATAAAATCTAATAAAAAAAACGTGTTTAAAAGTTTTAATTTATTTGAGAATTGAAATATTTTTAACATTATCGAAAGTTTTAAATAAATTTAAAGAATAATTCAAGTTTAAATGATGTCTAAACAAACATCTATACGAGTTATAGACTTTTGATATCTAAATCAATTTTCTTCTGATGTAAAGAAGTCGGGAAAAATCGCCGAAGTGGTACAAAACAACATACTATTACCTAATTTAAATGAAAATGCGGATTTTGTTTGCTTTCTTGCTTTTGCTGTTCTTGAAAATACATTAATATTTTTTACCTTTTTTACTCCAGAAATATGATTTTATTTTCCATTACGGAAACTGAACTGATAAATCTAGTGAAATACTTCAAATGATGAAAGTTCTATTACACCAGGGTGCATTTTTTTCGGTTAATTTAATTTTTAATATATTCTTAAGAAGAATTTAGTTTATTCTGAGTTTATTGGAAGAATACTGACGAAATAAAAATTTCAGAATACGAGAGACCATAATATTATGCAGCATCCTAATTTTTAAATAGGCTTCTTATTTATTTCTTTACTACAGATAATACATGCACTTAAAGTGGTTCTAGTAATTGGAATGAAAAATTCACGCTTTAAGAGTCTATTCAGAATTTTTTTCAAAGGCTTTTAATTTCATATTCTCAGCTTTTTAAAGTTGAGCCATATTTCTTTTTCGACATGTTGGTAAAAATTTATAAATAAATTGATATCAAAGAAAAATCAGAATTAACAAAAGGGTATTTCGATGTTCATGGTATTTTACATTTTCTTCAAAGAAAGAAGTTGTAAAAAAGCGATAAAGAGCTTACACCTGAATTTCGGTAAATTGAGAGAAATGTTGAAAAGCGAAAGATTTACGATATTAGTAGTACTTTGTATATGTTTTGTGTTTTGTAATTTCTTAAGAAACATCTAATAAAAATGTATCGATTTAATAGGCCCTTTCATTGCATGTAGTCAACATGTTTAAATTTACTTTTGACCCTTCTTCGCATCATTTTTTTTAGCGAAATAAAACAAGGTGAGAAATTTATGCTCTAGATTGAAGGGAAAATGTCTTAAAAAAACTCTAGTATAAATATAGAATATAAAATAATTAAAAAGCAGTATGATGGAAATATCCATCACTATGCAAACTTACATGCTATGTGTTCAGTGGAAAATAAATAAATTAAAAGTAAAAAAAACTTTTTTTAAGAACAAGCTTTTATTTAAACGCGCTAAAAAGAATAAAATAAACTTTTCCTTTAAAACTTTTTTTACTATCAACTTATAACGTCATTACACAATTTATATGATATAAAAGCTTGTCGCAATATTTAAGTATTCATATTTACTTAGTTTGAATTTTTAAAAACTAAAATCAATCAGGTCAAATTATTTATTTTACTTGTTTATCTACACAGGTAAATCTCGCGACAAGCTTTTATATCATATAAATTGTGTAATGACGTTATAAGTTGATAGTAAAAAAAGTTTTAAAGGAAAAGTTTATTTTATTCTTTTTAGCGCGTTTAAATAAAAGCTTGTTCTTAAAAAAAGTTTTTTTTACTTTTAATTTATTTTTTACTTTTTAGTTATCGCTGGACAGGTTTCTCAGCCTGTTCAACTCATTGAACGCTGGTTCGCCCATCCCTGGTTTAGCTGAATTAATTCTCGCAAAAAGGTATTAGACTAAAAATACAATTTTTTAAAATCCGTAATTTTTAAGCAATTTTTTCAATCTTCGTGCAGATTTTGGGTAACATTGTTCTACACACGAAAAAGAGGTTTAGTGAGATTATCTTCATAAATGACAAAGTTATTAAATGTTTAATTAAAATTTTGACTATTTTTGAAAAACTTAAAGAATATATTATTTATTTGAAATATCTTGAAGATAAGGGATATATTTCTCTAACATATTAGAAGAAAATTTTAGTTATTTATTAAAAAACTTCAAAAGGCATTTAAATATTTGTATTAATCCATAAAATGCTTAAGATTCAAAACGCATGTTGTAATCAAAAAAGAAAGTTTTATCAAATAATGATAATTTTTGGCTGGACATTGAATATCTTCTGCGTAAGAATCTATTTTTTTAATTACTCAGGTCATCTTTAGAAACTTGTGATTTTGAAAAATTAATTAACCATCGCATTATTTTTATACAGTCAGATAGATCTCTATGTAACGAACTTCTATTTTGGGAATTTCTCTATTTTAAGAACTTTTTCCTGGAACCAAGCACATATTACTCTTTTCATCGTAAAACAACTCCAAATAGCGAAGTGCATTTCCTATTTAACGAAATGTTTCTTCTAAGATTCGATTTTTTTCTCTCTTTATTTTTAAAATATTTCAGGTCATTTTGCAAATTATTCTCTTTTGGCACATTTTATGAATATAAATAACCTTGAGCTGGTTTTACAATGTGCCTAACTCATCTAGAGAAACAAAATTGCCGTAATTTTTCAAACAATAAAAACTCAAATGAAATTAACAGATTCTATTTGTAATTAAATTTAAGGACACATGTCGTAGTGTGTGTTTAGATTACTGGTGATAAAATGAGGTATATTTAAATTACTTGTAGGCTTAAAATTATAAAATTTCTTTAAAAAATTCCTTCATTTTATTATAAAATTATTTTTTTAATCGAAAATATATTGCATTTCTAGATAATATTTTTCTCTTATTGTTTTCCTAGCGGATTCCTTTTTGATGGGTAAGATACATAAAAAAATGATCTTTCCGATTCTGTAATTATTTTTTATCTGAGTTTCATAGATTAAAGTTAGATAAATTTTTTAAAGAATTTCTTCAATACTCCATCTCAGTTTAACTTGGCAGAGTTGAGAAAGGTATACAATGTACCAATCTACTTGAAAAATAGCTCTACTTTTTTGTTTTGAATTTAAATTCAAGAAAATAGATAGAAATTTGTAAAAAAATTGCATACGTTGTAGAAATTACATTATTTTTACGTTGCAGAAATGTAATTATTTTTTAGACAGAGTTATAATTAATACTGTCAATAGTGCAACGTTATGAAATTCCAGTTTGGCTGAAAACCGATTTTCGACGCCATTTTTTGTTATTGTTGTAACAATAAAATTATTACAACAATGCAGATATATCCAAGTTGGCGCCCAAAACTAGTTTAACGTTTTTAATTAATATCTTTTTAATTAATTGCAATATCGGAATATAAATGGTCAAAACATGCATTGTCATCCAAACTAAACGTGTATACAAAATTTCAGCTCAATGGGAGGAAGATATCAGCTTCAAAATTGAGTTGCAAGATTCCACCCGAACAAATTACATACATACATACATACATACATACATACATACATACATACATACATACATACATACATACATTGTAAGTTAAATAAAAGCTTTTAATAAAAATATATTATATCAGTGTATTTTTTCCCTGATGGTAATTAAAAACAATTACTATTGTTATTATTATTATTTCAACCGCATCGGGGTACTCGTCGTCAGAATTTTCTTCATAAGAGCCATCTTCTGATAGCCAACTGCCTTCTAACTAGTTCAAGTAATCTTCGATGTTCCTCTGTTCAAAATTTCTCTACAAAAATAGCATAAAATAACCATAGAGAAAAAAACATTTTTGTCATATATTAGATGTGAAACAACTGCATAGTGATGTAAATTTCTGTCGCGTGGTTTTGAGAAGATATAAACCGCAGAGAAAATAACAACGCTCTAGAAAAGTTATAAAAAATATCCAAGAAATCACATGCTTTTTCCAAACACAACAAATAGCAGAATTACGTTCAAAACCCGATCGAATGATTGTGACATTTGATTTTTTGAAAGCTACATTCCTTGTTAAGCAATAGTTGTGAAAAAAATTGTCAGCAACAACCAGTTTACAGTGCATCTGTTTTGAATATAACTTTTTGTTTACTAATTGTTATTCTGGAAATCTCTATCTTCATACAAAAAAGTGTTACATTAAGTGCGAAAACGAAAAATAAGAATTTAAACAATCAAATCATTTTGTAGAAATGATATTTTTACTGCTTCATTTCACTCATACAATTTCGCTGGACACCATTCTACCAGTGACGCTTTAAACCTTCACTAGGTCTTCTTCCCCTAAGCAAAAGTAGGCCCCATCTGCTACACTTTTAAGTAGACTATACATATCATACGTTGTCAAATACTCTACAAACGGTAACCCGAAACCAATAAATGCCATGACTCACAATCCTACAAACCGACTGCCACCTTATAACTAAATGATGGTATATGTTGGTAACCCTAGGCCTAGACATGGACGACAGATATGACATGACGATGTAGCCACTGCTGCCACTTAGCAAATAAGTCGAAATTCCAAGTTTTTCAGAAAATATCTGAAAATAACATTTGTCCATTAAAATTATTCGGGTCTTTATCTTAGTTGATTCCGAGTCGAGAACGAGCCTACGTCCTTACTGAGGATCTGGGTCTGGACCAGAAGTGTAGCTACCATCGTATCAATGATATGGGGTCCCCAAGCTATAGTGGACTCAATATGTGTAACTGGAGTCCATTAAAAGAGCTCCTATATCTAAAAAACGGCCCCCGAAAGAATTTTGATACATGGCCCCCTCAGAGTTTGCTACGTCAGGGGTCTGGGCCCAGTTGGTCCATGCTTTAAAACGTCCCTGCATTCAACTTGTTTATCGAGTAGTTAATATTAATAATCCTTCCCTCTCTAAACAGTGTTTTGTACAGAGAGAAATCCCTAATGAGAACCTGGAGATATGCCCTTCTGTTTCTGGTAACATCTACACAATGGCGTAACGTATACCCCCGCAAACCTCGCATGGCCCGAAGTCTGCCGAGGTACTGCCACCAAGTACATACCCGTTGTAAAATCCAACTTGGGGGCCCAAAATCTGACCTTTCAGGGGGACACCTACACCTTTGCATCTAACATAGATACTGAAGGGCCAGAGAGCAGTTACAAGCTCTGCAATCCAATTGCCTTTCTGATTCTCTTCGGTGTTTTGATTTGTTGTTTTATTGTTGTTTAATTTGTTGTTACTCCCTGTGTGTTTTCGCGGAGTGACACCACTCCATCAAGTGCTGCTGCTAAAAATTAAAAAAAAATTATTTACACATAAAATTAACAAATAATACATAATACTTAGAAAAAATATTATCTAATAAATCATCTGTCACAAGTTCTATTTTAGAGTGTGTCCTAGAAATATGGTGTATAACCAAAATTAACCATTTTCCGTAGATCCAAGGGTCATAATCCACTCCACTGCCAAAAAAAAAGGAAAGATTTCTTGTTCATGTTGATTTAGCATTAGAAAGGAAAAATGAGGATAAATTATTTCAGTGATTGATATAAGCCGTAATACCATTCGCCGCAATACCAGAAATTTCTAATGCAACAAATCAAAATGCCATTTATGTGTGTGTTGACTGTATTACATAGCAGAAACATTTGAAGGAAAGATTGTTGCCCCCTGTTGGGTTGTTGATTTGTATGCAATAGCAAAGTTTTGCTTGATGAGATCTTTCACCGAGTCCACAGGAGTCCCGTACGCACTAATTGCTTCAAAGAAAGTCTAATAAATTTGGATCTGAAGAGTATGGAGGATGAACTACAGGTGTCCTGCATGTAATCAGCAGGCAATAAATGGTGTTTTAGCTGTATGCCCACAGGTATTCCAGTATTTGGTAGAATAATTATCAAACTTTGATCTAATTGCATGTTGCGTTGCTTACACAATGAATAAATTCCGATCCCGGGTTCAATGGCAAATATTGGTAGGTTTGATTCATGTACCATTCGGCTTTCTTTTCTGATTCCAGAGTTTAGGGGCACCGTAAATTTCATCGAATCCGAAACAAAGCAAATAAACGTGTTAACATTTCATAGTTTATCTTAGAAATTATTATCTACAGTAGAAATTCTCAAACGTCTCTTTTCTGGGGAATACTTTAATTATAGTTAATTACTGTTCTCTTGACTATAAGTTCCATGTAGTCTTCAAAATAAGACACCTTTTTTTCGAAATTGAATTTTTTTTTGTCAACATATATATAATTTCCTATACGAACCATAGGAAAATTCCATGTATTGGTTGGAGGCAGGGACGTCTTGAGACTCTTTAGGGTCCTGGACCCAGAGAAATCTGGAGATTTTTTGAGGCCCTGGGCCCCTATACAAAAGTAGGCCCTACTTAAGGTTTTTAAAAGTAGACGATATATAGCATGCATTGCCAAATACCCGTTCAAATGGTAATTTGAAACAAATAATTGTGCACGACTCACAATCTCAAAAACCTACGCACAATCCGGCTCGATCGATGACCACATTTTGACTTTATGATATTAGATGTAAACATAGACAACGGTCATCACATAGTAATACAGAGTCATACCACTTTTGCCAGTTGACAAACAGTTTGAAATTCCTTGCTTTTCGGAGAATGTGTGTACGGGAATAATATAAGACCACATTAAAATTATCCGGATCACATGATCTTTTTAAGACAGGGTCGAGAACAAAACGAGGCCCCCACCAAGGTCGAGGCCCGGGCCCAGTTGGCCCATGCGTTTAGACGACGTCCCTGGTTGGAGGAAGAAAGTGTGTTTTTTAGCGTCGCAGCATAAAGCAACACGAAGGCTTTGACGACGAACCTCGTAATTTTGAACCATTGCCAACAAATGAGGATGACACCTGAGCTGGCACCCCTCTCTCTGAGCTACCACACGATGCCCACGGGAAGACTTTGAGTCTCGACATATTTAACATGCATAGGCCCCCTCAACATGGCAGGTCTTCAGTGGTACTAACTCGGAGAACATTTGGGGAAAATATTGATCGATAATTGTATTAAGAGTTGATTATTTCATTGTCATTTATGCACGTTCGCAAATAAACCCTCACAGATGCAATTCACCTTCTTCGTAATGCAAGATGTAAGTAACATAAAGTGAACTTTACATACATTGAGATAATACCATGTGTCAATTGCGTCGACGTGTAACGTAAAAGAGAGAAAAATTGTGATTATAGTTTTACAGCAGTGACCTTTAAACTGTGGAACGAGTGCCCCCAAAAATATAAACAAAAAACAGAGCTTTCTCAAAAAAAAACACACACAAAAAAAAATCCTTGTGTTTATTTAGCATTAGAATATTGAGAAGATTGTGTGATGGCTCTTTTTTAAGGCTGGAATAGGCATTTAATTCTATTATTTCAAAGCAGGAAACTACAAAGACGAAATATCGGCAACACGAAATAATACAACGGTCCCGACAAACTACTATGCATTTTGTTTCTCTTAACACTAAATAAAAATCGTTTAAGGTATCCGCGACTACTTTTTTAAAAAAATGGAGATTTGGAGTGTTTTTGTGGTTTTTAGATTTGCTTAGTACATTTTAAGAAAAATATGCTAAAATTAAGAAGAGAAAAAGAGATTATTATTACGAAAAGGGGGAAAAATTAGTAAACATTTACAAAAAATAATATAAACGCGACCTATTCTGTACCAAAAGTTTATGAACAAATTTTCAATTCTGATGTGTTGCTATGTTATTCATTTTTAAAATGATTTTCAGGATAAGAGATATTTTAATTTTTACAAAAACTAGAGCACTTTATCTTTGTTATTATATGAAATTGCTTAAAAAAACAGTGATTATGTTCACATAAGGGACTGTAAATTTTGTAATAAAACAATGATAGATAAATCTGAAGGTTAAAACACTTCTACTATTATACAGAACATACACAAAAATTTCAGCTAATTATTTTCAAAACTTTTTTTGCAATTGCTGCCCTCGTTTGAGCATTTTCAAAAAAACAAATTTTGAGTAAAACGCGTTTTAAAGTATGACATTTTGCTTATAGTAGTGGCATCTGCTTTTACTAAAACATTCGTAGTTTTTGTTCTCGTGAACGAAAAATAATAAACGTGGCATTTTATAAAGCTAATAAGATGGCCAATAAAATAAGATCATAAAAAAAATTTGTAATTTTTTTTTGCAAATTTTACAATTTTAGGGTAGTCGTATACTTTAACACGAAAAGATTTCCTTTCAGAATATTGAAAGTAGGTCGACGTTAAATGAAATGTTTGTGAAAGTTTCTGTATTATTGCAATTCTTTAAAAAATGTACAAATTCTAAGTTCGGCTATTTCTTTTTTATAAAAATAAGTACTGATTTGATTCAATGATGCAAACCAACTTTTGTTACATGTACCATTAGCAATAGGTAAATATATGTATACACTGGTGTCCGAAAGTTAAGCATAACTGATAATTATGTGAATAAAGAAGAAACTGTAAATCAGAATGGCGGGAAACGTGATAAGCAAGTGTAAAATGGTAATAAAATAAGGAAGCAAATCAAAAGAACGATAATAATTAATTTTATTATCCAAAGTAGCAGTTTGAAAGAAAAATGAGCATAGCAAGGATTCCTACATTAAAGAAAAAATGTAAGAAAACATTAAAAAAAAAATACTGATGCTGCAGTTTAATAAGGCGTGTGGTCACCTCTGACAACCAGGCACGCTGCACAGCGATTTACCATACTTGCTATGAGATGATGAATGAGTTGTGGGCTCAAACGGTTCCAAGCTTCTTGGAGAGCTCTCTTCAGTTCTGTAACGGAGCTTGGTGGGTGCGAAAGGGTTGCAATTGGTCTCCCGAGCATATCCCATATATGCTCGATAGGATTTAAATCAGGGGAGTTCGCAGGCCATGACATGCGCTGGATGTTTTCTGTTTCAAGGAAGTCATCAATCAGCACCGCTCGGTGGCATGGCGCATTATGATCCATGAATATGAAGTCAGGACAGACAGCACCTCGAAACAAGCGAACATAAGGCTCAAGAACTTCGTCTCTGTATCGTTGAGCAGTCACAGACCCCGTGTCATTGAAATGGAGGTCTGTGCGGCCGTCCATCATGATGCCTGCCCATACCTTTATTCCCCTTGATGGAAAATGATGTCTTTCCGTCATGTTTCTAGGTTAAAAACGTGTTTCACGTTTTCTCCATATCGTTACCCGCCGAGAATCACTACTCAGACTAAACCGGGACTCGTCACTGAACATCACATTGGCCCACTCTCCCACACTCCAATGTTGATATTTCAAACTCCAGTTCAAACGAGCGCGTTTATGCGCAGACGTGAGAATTTAAACTGCTGGTCTTCTGGCATACAGGCCAGCATGATTGAGTCTCCTGTAAACAGTTTGTCTCGAAATTCGTCTTTCTGTGGCGACTGTGAGCGCCGAACCCAGTGCTCTGGCAGTACTGCCCCTCTGACGTCGCGCACTTATTACCAGATATCGGTCTTGGTGAGGGATTATGACTCTTGGTCGACCTGATACTGGTTGTCGGGTAACATCTCCCGTTCTTTGAAACCTCTGCCACAGTCTTGAGATCACAAACTGATCCACATTCAGAATTCGAGACACTTCGGTTTGTGATCGTGAGGATTCCAGCGATTCTTCCTTTCGTAAACATGTCCATTTGGCGTCTTTGTGCCATCATTCACCTTGTTTGATGGTTAACTACGTTCCTTCGCACAGCAGTTGCACGAAACTCGTCTGAACTGCCTATGCTGCGTGAATCGATTCCTCCGCGTTCCGACATGCGCCGGTGTTTAGGGCAGGACGTAGTCGACTGAAAAGTTTTGCATAAAATCAATGTTCCTTCTTCACCCAATTAATATCCGCAAGAAATTTGGAATAATTTTACGAATATTTACTCCATGTTTTTCGCATTTTACGATTTATGCTTAACTTTTGGACACTAGTGTATATCAAAGTATTTGGCACAATATAAAAAAAAAAGTCTCAGCGTTTTAAATGAAGATAAACTGCTTAGTTTTTCTTTCCAAAATAAACAAGTTTAAAGTTTTCATTTGCCTTCAGGATCTGAATAAAATCGAACATAAAAGCTATTTTAACTCCGAAATTTTTAGCCTTAGAGCTTTCTAACTTTCTGAGATTATAGAAGAAAATAAATAAATAAAACTAAAAATATATATATTTTAATTTTTGTCAATTAAATCGTACTGTGTCTGCTTAATTTTCAAATCCAGCAATCAGTATTTTTCAGTTACTAACTAGCAATTCTCTATGTTATACAATATGCTGGTGATGACAGATCTAATTATCTTGAACCACAATTCAATGATGAGGATGTCATTCTAACTGACAATCATCCAAACTTCAAATACACACAGTATTCTGTAAACTGATTTTAGTTGAAATCAAGGCTTGTGTCTTCAGCTGCCATCCATTAAAATACAAATCCATATATAATCTAAAAATTTCTTTTGTACTTTTTGATATCATTTAATGTTATAAAAGTCTAACATATTTGTGACAAAGGGATCAATTACAATTCAGCTTGATATAAAAAGTAATTCATTCAATCAAATATATTATTCTTTTAGGAAGTTGAACATTTATTTATATATATATATAAATAACCTTTATAAATCGTTCATTAATTCTTCTTAACTAATTAGTCCTAACTTCATTTCTCCTCTTCAAGGGTAAGTATGTGTTAAAAAATAATTTTTGTGTGTATAAAGTAGGATAGGAACTTGTATACATATTCAATATTATATATGTAAGAGCTTTATATTACATAAAATGTAGGGAAAAAAATGTACAATTTATATTTTAAATTCGTTTGGCTATTAAAAGTTTATATTTTTTCCCCTTCCAAAAATTTTTTTAAGCTACAAGAAGAAAAAATATTTAAAATTACAAATATCTGTACTTTGGGGGGGGGGGAACAAACATGTTTTCTTTATCTTTCCTAAAATGTGTGTTTAAGAATATTCTTATGGGTGCAAAAATTTTCTGATCATAGCATATTCCTACGGTTTTACCACATATACTCATACACAAAACTTTAGTCTTAAAATCCATAAGCATCCAATATGAGTCATAATGTTTAATGTTAAGTCAAAAAACAATGCACCATTGAGGCATAAGTCAAGAAGAATGGAGCATATTTAACATAAGAAAAAAATGGAGCCAATGATTTAAAAATAGATTAATAGCTTATTATTAATTACATGAAACATTTTCATATATATACAAAATCAGAATATGATAATAATAGAACACATTTTTTTTGTTTCTAAAGATATCTCTAACTGCTTGTTTTTCAAATTTAATGAAAAACCTTCGTGGGGGCGGAGGTCTAATTGGCACCCCTCTCTCTCAGTCACGTGTGGGGGGAAACAAAGCATCCCCAACAAACTCCACAATAACAATTAGTTTTATTTAGCCTTTGAACACACACTTAAACAATCACAAGTGAAGCTACAAGAGGAAACCTAAGAGTGATATCTAAAGCGTTGTCTATTCTTAATAACCAACTTTAAGTAAATCCGACTACGTGAAATAGATAAGAGAACAAGCACTAATGAACCGATAGCTAATTCTAATTCTACTATCTTAAATCAAATAATTTAATCTAAGCAATGACTTCCTTAACTCGTGCTAGGTTTGTGAATGAAATATTCCAATATTCGCACTTGCGATACAGCTTCCCGGTTCCTTCTATTTTACATCTACAAAACCTATATATATATATATATAGACTTTACATAGTCAAACTAATTTACATATCATGTGTTCTTCTTGAAAGTCTGTGAATTAATGTGAATGCTAGCCCCAAAGTTTCCCCAAGAGGATTAATAGGAAAAATGTCACGAATAGACCCATCACACCTTAAAATTGCTCAAATTTGAATGTATTTTAATAAAATGGTATCACAGTTGTCTTACAATAGGCAACTGATGGCCAATTTTGTTGATATTATTCTCCAGATAATGAGGATACTATTTGAATTTGCATATAATTCTAGAAATATATATGCATTAAAATTTTGGAATGCAAGAATTTCTTGGAATATATGGTAAAGTTTCCAGGAAATCTTGACATTGTTTATCCACCAAGCCATGGATTCAATCATTGTATAAATGTCTTTAAAATAACATGGACCAGAGGTGTGGAGCCCTTTTACTATAAGATGCCACATGTAAATTAAGTAGTAATAAAGGAGGCCACATAGGTTGATGTACCTATAAATGCAACTTTTATGAAATTAATATAATTTGTGCATAGTTTTACAATTTTAAGCATTGTATAGAAATATTATAAAAAAATTAAATCCTTGTTTATTTATTATCTGACATAAAAAGTTGCAATATAAAATATTTTTGTATTCACATAAGGGTAAAATCTCGTTAAAACATGTATCTCATTATTTTTATATAAAATTATTAAATTCATAAATATTGTCGTATTTTTCTCTGTTGGTATTATTATTTATGCAAGCATTTTTTTATAATATGTACTTGGATCAAGCTTAATAATGTGAAGCCTTAATTGATCCTCTAAATGAGCATCCCTGGTAGTGTTGCCATGTAGCACTAGGGGGCATTCTAATATTTGAAATGAGCAATTGGTTATTCCCACTAGCAGTCATTTAAACATACATACATTCATGCCATTCTTCATTTAATTCCATTGATTTTCAAACTGTTGTAATCTATAGAATAAATACAAGTGCTAGCTTTTATAAAGGCTGCGGGTTCCCCCCTCTGACATAGATCATTAATTATGATAACTTAAAAAACAAATCACACTGTACTTGTTTTATAATGATTTCATTTATACTGTAAAATTTGATCTATAACATGCTCATATACTTTCCAGCTAAATTTTTTTTGGTATATTCACTGTATAAAGCACAACATTTTTTTTTATGAAGGAGCCTAAAACGTACAAGTGTTATGCACAGTTCTAGACTACAACTCTTGAGTTCATTAAGTATGTAATTTTTTTTAAATAAACAGTATTCTGATCTATGCAGAAGCCTACATTTTTTTAATGATCATCTCTTTTTATTTTTAACGTAATTATTTTTATACCCAGCCTATAACATGCACCCGTAAATTTCAATTTTATTTTTTGGATTGAAAGTGCACTTTATACACTCGATTTTATGAAATTTATTTTAATATGTAATGATAAGTTTCAAGAACCACATAATTTTTTTGTTCCAATACATATAAAAATGCATAATATTATTAAAATAAATAAAAATTAAGGCATTGAATACATATATTTATTTGAACTAATTTAGAATGTCTACAGAATCACATTATCTGAAAAATAAAATCCATGCTCTAGAACGTTATTCGTCAGAAGCAAAAATAACACACCTGCAGATAACTAAGCATTTAAGTATTTATACATCACCAAATTATTTATAAACATATCACTCTGCAGGTTAACAAAATTACATTCTTGTTCAGATTGAGCTTTTTTATACACATATATTTACATTTATACAAATGATTATGACCTCAGTCCTGTACAGAGAAAAAGTACATTTAAATTCTCATAAATACCTTCACAAAAACAACAATAATGGAAATTTATCAATAAAATTACATCCATTGCATATACTTCCTCACTGGAAGCAATATCACCCACACTAAGCTCTATATCTGACTCAGTGCATACAAACACACAAAAAATTAGTTCATGCACCAAAACTCAGAAATCATGAAAATCAAATGCTAAATAAAACTCTTTCAACAATAACAATCAATCTCAGTATTTCCTCATGTTTCCCTTACTTTACTATAAAATAATTAAAATTACTTTTAAAGCAAGTTTTTTAAGGACCTTGGCTTTTCTTACGCAAAAGGCGAAACAAATAATAATAATAAAAAAAAAACCTGGTTTCAATCTATGCATCAATTGAATAATTTTTTAGTAAATAAATTTAATATAAATCAATAACTTCTGAAGGATTTTATGCCTTCTTAAAATTTTTAGGGTCTGCAAAAACCACAAATTTTGTAAACAATTTATTACAATCAAAATTTGAAAAAATTAAGTTTACATTATATTGTGTAAAAATTAACAATTTAATTATAAATGAAATAAAATCACAACTGCACAACCTAAATAATTATCCTTTTCTTTAAAAAAATTGCACAATTTCATACATAAAAATCCATTTCCATAAATAAAAATAATTTCTGTAAAGTAAAAATGATGAGTACATTTTTTTTGTATTCGTATATAATGCATGTCTTTTTAAATGAATTACATTGTATTTTTTCAACAAGATGAATTATATGAAATATTAATGGTATAGAATTCTAATTTTATAAATTTTTATGATAACTCCTTATGTTTCAAACAACCTTTTAAAACTTTTTATAATATCATAATATTATAAAAATAAAATGTTTAAAGTTGATCTTTAAAATATGTTATAACAATACAATACTCAAACTGCAATGGGCTAACAGCTAAAATTTTCATCAGAAAATTTCAAAATGAGTCACTTTAAAAAATGCATAACATTAAAAAGGTTATTACACATTTTAAAAACATGTTCTGTCAATAAATATCATAGTCACACATCAAGGAAAATATAGCCTCTAATAGGTTGTCATTTTCAACACAAAACTATTTTCAAAGTCAATGGAATAACATCAAAACAATAACAATCAATATCCAGAGAAAAGAACCAAATGTCAGTGCCAGCTGAAATCAAACATGCAAAAACTTTTCACGGAAAATGCAAGCACAGCTCCATTCATTGGAAGATCTTAAAAATCAGCATCCCATCCTGAGACATCATCTACAGGTAGACCAGTTGTATCTGGGGGATAGTTGTCGAAATTGCTGGTGTCTACACAACTTCTCACCTGTTAAAAATCCAATATCAGTTATAATTTTTTTTACACATAGGCATTCCTAATAAGATAAATTATATATAGTTAATAAAACAGCCTTTTTAAATATGAGAAATTTATTTAAAAAATTATACAAGTATTATTTATTGTGCTAATGAATACACTACATTTTATTACACTTCTTTATTGTAAATTTATAATAAAAAAATAAATAAAAGAAGCTTATATTCAGAGAGTTATTATAACTCCTTTTAAAAAATTTTGCAATTTTTTTTTTGCATATCATGTTAAAAAATAAATATTAAACTATACATATTAAATTAAACGACAGTATTTAAAAACTTATGATATGCAAAATATTTACATACATTTTACAAAGATATAACAAAATAAAGTATTAATTTTCTACTTAACATTTGCTAATTTAAATTTAGTTTATGCACTTCAAAATGTTGGCAAATTGAAATATTTATCAAATCTTAAGATTCACATTTTAAAGAAATTATAACATGCAAAATATACACATCGAATACAACTGTAATTAAATATAATGCTGAAATTTTAATTAAAATTGGTTTCTATTACAATCAAAATCAAAATGCCTAATAAAATAAAATGAAAACAAAGACAATGTTCATATAAAAAAAACTAATACATATTTCATAGAATATCTTTTGTAAATACAAGAATACTATTCTTACCCTTGGTAAAATTGGTGGGACTAAATTTCGATTACTCAAACCATCCCAATTGAACCCATCAAACCATCTGTAAATAAATTAAGTAATTTAGAAAATAAAAAAAACAGTAATATTTTCATTATTGTAAAATCATGAAATTATCCATGCCTTTAATATAACTTAAGAAACATAAACTTGATATTAAAAACAAGCTTTTTTCTAATAATTAGAAAATACACAGCAGTGTTTAAGCATCTTAGCTAATGAAGTTTTTTCTTAGTTTTTTTTTTTATAACTTAATAAGATTTAATTGTATCTTACAAAATATATAACAGCCTTCAATGAAAAAAATTTTGAATGAAACAAGAAATTACAATTATAGAAATAAGAGTTTGAGAGCATTTTATAGGAATAGTAAAAATCGAATTAGAGACAGATAAAATGCGGCTTATTTTTCAAGGAGATATGGTTTTTTTGGTAATTATTTGAATTTGAAAATTTCTAATGAGCTTTATTGAAATTTCGATAAAAACTCTTAAGTAAATAATCTGCAATTAAAACTTGTTTTTGCACATAAAGATTTATCATGAATTTTTATGTGCCTTTTTTAAATGCATAATACATTTAATTAAATGCATTATCCATTTCTTTAATTATATAATTATCATAACAATATTCCATAAATATGTCTTTGAGTGATTGAAATTCCTATAAACTATTTTAATCATAAGCTGAACACATAACAAAAAACAATTCAAACAATTTAACTCGTTAAAAATGAAATTTCTACTAGAATATGATTTTTATAAATGCAAGACAGAAATTAACTTGCTTAACATTCTCAAAAAATAACTTTAAAAAAAAAAAAAAAAAAAAAAAAGGAATTTATAAGTATAATATATGTTAAGAATTTAATAATTTATATATACTGATATTAGAAAATTTTAAAGATAAAATTGTTTACTTACTTGTGTTTCTGTAGCTCCTTAATACCACCTTTCTGGTAACCAATTCTCTCTGATGGATTATCACTATGATAAAAAAAAAGGCATTAGTTTTAAAAAAATTTCAAACTTTACAATAATTATAAATAGATCTATCATAATCTTAATTCTGAGTATATAAGATTAAATAATTAAAAAATACAACAGTAATAATAATAAATTTGATTTTAAAAAGTTCATCACAAAAACATTTAATTTTAAGTATGAACCACATATCTGAAATTATTAATGATATTATCAGAAAGAACATACCGACATAGCCTCTTTATTAAACCAGAAGCATTTTTAGATATGGTTCTGGGAAACTCCATTAGATCAATGCCTTTCAATATAATGTTATACGTCCTCATTGGATCTGGAGCAGTGAATGGAGGGCTGTAAAAATAAAAAGTAACATTTAGTATCCAATTAAATATAACTAAATAAATATAACTACAACATTAATATAATGTAAATTAATCTGCAATACACTCAATTTCATAAGATAAATTATTTTAATAATTAAAATCTAACTTTTTACTATCTTAATATTTAAATGTATAGAGATACATTAGTAAATTTTCATTTAAACCTTATATTTGTATTGAAATATGTATTGATTTAAAAATCTTTATATAATAAATGTGTATGTCATTCAGTATTCAATATTATAATATTAATTTTTTTTTAAATTTATACCTATCAGTCACCAGTGACTGAAGTAGTACCTAGTGTGTTAAAAATTGCAAAAAATCTTACTTAATAAATAATTATAAGAAATAAAAACACTAATCTATCAGTATTAAAAAACTGAATTCATCAAAACATAACTGAACAGTCTTTACTCTAAATATTTTTGATACTAAAGAATCAATTTGAAAAACATTAAATTAAAAAATTAATTTAACTCTTTTGCACAACTAAAAACAATAATGTGCCAATGTACCAACAAATAAAAAGATAATGCTTACGTTCCAGTCAATAGTTCAAATATAAGAACACCTAAGGACCAGAAATCAGCTGATGTATCATGGCCTTTGTTCAAGATAACTTCTGGAGCAACATACTCAGGGGTACCACAAAATGTCCATGTTTTGCGTCCATTAGGTAACTTCTTCGCAAAACCAAAGTCAACCTACAAATGAAAATATTGAATGCTTACAACCATTTTTAAAAAACACTCAATTGAACTGAAATAAGTAATAATTTGCATTCCTTCAAAAAACAGGAATTTAAAATTTTTCTCCAGTAAAATGCCTTGGGAACTTGATTTTAAGCATATGGACCAGGGATGGCAGACCTTTTTGATAAAAAAAAATTATGCATGCTACTTCCAACTTTTGCAGCAATCAAATATGGAAAACTGTAAAAAAGTTACTAATAGGCTTATTGTGGGAACTTTATGCAAATAGCACATTTTATAATGAAAGTCTTGTGTAGTTGAAATTTAAAATTTATATGATAAATGAGATGAAAGTACAAACTTAGGTTTTATTGTTAATAAACTTTTTACAAGTACAATCAGTTAGGTTAGGTATAAAATATATATGAGTAACTTGAACCATTTAATTTAAAATAATTATTCAACACTCAGTACTTAATGTGGCTTTTGAATTACAACTTTTTTTTTTTACCAAGCCACCTATATAATAGGATTAGCTCTTGCAGATGCTAACAAAATTAGGTTATTATAGGTGCATATCAGCTAGTTTTGAGTGATAGTTATTTTATTGTGTTCACAACAGAAAACATTTATTCACAAACATAATTTGATCCAAATTTTGAGTACTTTGTGACAACCCCATTTCAATGAAATTGTAAAATGGTTATTTATCATTATCTTTTCAAAGTTTTTCAGAAAGTCTTTGTGTGCTACTATTACAACTTCTTTGTGCCACGTGTGTTGCCAATTTTTTTAACATTTATAAAATGAGACAACACATTTAAAAATTTACAAAAGCTTTTAACAATGTAACATTTAAGAGTTTCAAACAAGTTCCACTTTATAATGTATTCAATAATTTGCCAGTAAATTTAAAATCTTCCAGAAATAATTATAATCTTCTTCACTTTAAAAAGTTAATTAGATAAATTTATGAACATATTATTTCAAGGGGGGAAAAAGGAATTGTTAACAAATAGCATAGATTATCTTCACAAAATCACATAAAAATTTAGTTATTATTAAGAAATAATTTAAATAATTAACATATGTAAATTAAAAACATTATCAAGAACTGATAAGAGTCATCTTTGTCAAATCAAAGAATTAGTGTTATACTCAAGATGGAATAAACTTTAAATACTAACCAGTTTAACATAACCTTGAGAATCTAGAAGCATGTTTTCTGGTTTCAGATCCCTATAAATGATGTTTCTTGAATGCAAATAATCAAATGCCTCAACAACACATGCAGCATAAAATCGAGTAGTAGAATCATCAAAACGCCCTCTAAAATAGAAAGTACTTTGTATTAAAGACTTTAAAGACATAATTAATTCAAACATTATTTAATATTAAAAACTTTAAATGTAAAATATCAAAAATATGAATATCATTTTCAACATTAAAGTGTAACTGCATTTCAGAATAACTTTTCGTCTGTTATATATATATATATATCTGTTTACTGAAACTTATATTATTACATTTTGTTAGAGTTTATTTTTATTAAAATAAATTGATAATTGTAATAGTCGGAAAATATATCATTAATTTCTCTTCCATTAAAGAGAAAAGATTTAAAATCCTGATATATACGTTAGAAGAGTGATTATATTACTAACCTATCTCTAAGCAATGTCCACAGCTCACCACCCAGACAAGCTTCCATCAACATATACAAATATTTTCTATCTTTAAATGTGCGATACAATCTGTAAAAAGGGGAAAGAAAAGAGATATTCAGCCTTATTGTTTAAACAACAATATAAATATACAGATCAATTTAAAATAAATTGTTAAACATGATTCTCCACTTAAAAATAATACTAATGACACTAAATGTGGAATTTTTTCAAATGAAGTATGTTTCAAACTACTGCATTTATTTACACACACTATTTTACATGATGCCTCGGATTTTCTCTTAATGGATTCTTTAAACAACGTTTTGAAAAATGAATTTCAATTTAAAATTTTGAAGCATAAACACAAAATTATGCATAGTTTATGACAAACTTCAAATAAGTATCAGCAAATATAAATTAAATCATAACCTGTAGTCCTTAAATGACATATTTCACAGGAATCAAAAGAAATAAATCTATTATAAATTGAACTCACATAACAAATACAAATTCACTTTTACCATAACTAAATCGTTTCTTTAAAGGGAGAAGAGAAAGATTAATGAACCAGTAAACAAAAACACTTGCGACTATTTGAATAAAACTAACACAAGGATTTCAACATGCTAATATATATATATATTTAGGCATCCTACTTAAAACAAAATCACATAAATAATTTTTTGCTACATTATTAGCATTATAATTTTTAAAAAAAATGTCCAAATAACAGTTTAAAAATTTAAGATTGTTATCTATAGTTCAATTTAGAATTATTAAATTAATACCCTCTCCCCGAAAAAAATACTGATAACAGCTTTAAAAAATTTCATTTATTACAGATTCCCTCACACTTTAAATAAGCTTTTTTAAATTAAAATTTTATAAAGAATTAACATACAATGTTAAAAATAACAAGTTTTAAAGAAAATTTCTAACATACTGCATAAACAGAAGAAAGTATTACTAATATTGCTTATGTGTATACTTCAGTTGAATTAATAAAGTATACTGAAATGAATTAACTACAAAAAAAATTTTTGATACAGAATGAAGATAATCAAAAAAATATTAAAGCTTGTACTTCTATTTTGAAATATGCCATGAATTAGATTCTAGATAAAAATTATATATATAAATTTTAGAAACTTACTTTACAACAAAATCACAGTTTGATTCTTCCATTATAATTTTTTCTGACAAGATATGTTGTTGTTGTCGTGTTTCTACAATTTGAGCTTTTTTCATCACTTTTAAAGCAAATGACTTAGATGTATCATTATTTAGTTGAACCTTTAAAAGAGGAAAACATTAATTGTATTGCTATAATTACTTTATCTCATCAAATAAAAATTAACTATTTAAAAATAAATAATTTTGCACAGCAGTAAAGACAATATTCACTGAATATCTCACGATTGATCAGAAATAATTTTAATAATAATCAAAAAATTATTTAATGAAGAAAATTGTTGGTACAGTAAAATAAAGACTTACCAATTCAACACGACCAAAGCCACCAACACCCAAGGTGGTTACAATTCTTAAATCACTGAGCCTTATATCAGAAAATTCCTCATTTGCTCTAGAAGAGTAAAAATTTATTAAATAAATTACGTTATAAAACTATAATACAGATTCTTTAAAAAAAAGCTTATATTTATATAACATGCAACATGTAAAGTGCTTGAAGTGCAAAAATAAAAAAATTTACAATATAAATCAAATTAAACATTGAAACATGGGAATTTATATATTGGGTATTAAAAATTGAAGAAAAACATATCGCTTTTAAAAGTGCTAGTGTGAGGCTTAAAAAAATAAAGAACTTTGCAAGCAATTTTTATCTTACCTCCAACCTCAAATAAGCAAGCTTTAAGAATTAAAAACATCAATAAGTACAACTGAGATCAATTAAACACATAATGACAAACATTATCTGACTATTTTAAAGAAATTCAGATAAAAATTTTCTTATTTATAATTTGCTTAGTAAACTTCTTTCTATTAATCCTTTGTTTAAAAAAAATTATAGAATATTAATTAATTTTCGAAAATTAGATGGATAAGATATATAAAACTTGAACCATAAAAATTATGTTTTTAAAAAATATTTTATAATTCTATAAAAAAAATTTTAAATTTAAAAAATATATGTAAGTTAAATTTTTGAAATTTAGATAAATAAACTTTTTTAATTGGTACATTAAAGGTAAAGATTTTTAATTATGCTCTATTTAAATAATTATTTTTTAGAATTTGCAATTAAATAAAACAAGACATGATTAAAAAATAATTAGTTATAAAAATATATTAGATTGCACTCCAAAATAAAAATTATTTATATCCAATAATTATTAATATACTTATTAATAACCGATTAATTACTTTGATAAAATATAAATGTAACAATATATTTTTAAAAATGCATTTGATAAAAAGTTGATAGTAAAAATATGTATATATATATATATACACATACCTTTTTCTGAAGCTGGCATCTTCATCATATCTTTTAGTTTTTATTTCATCTATGTGACTTATTAATTGGTTGAAAGACCTAAAATTAAAAAATTAAAATTAGTATAACAAATTCCTGTAACTGTTCTTGAAAAGTTCCAGCGCTTTTCTTCATTTAAATTGCCATATGGAAATACAGAATCAGAACAAAAAGTACTAGTAAAACTTAATAAATTAAAAACAATATTTTGTGTCACTACACCAACCACAATTTCAATAAGATTTAAATTTAATCAATAAAAATTCTTAAAAATTCATGTCTATGACAAAAAATAGTTTTATTGATTAATTTGTAAGATTAGCATTCTATTGAGTCTTTAAAAACATTTAGCCAAAAATATGATGTTTCAAATTACATCAAATTTTGGATCAAATATTAACATTCAAAACACACATTTTTCTTAAATACTTTTACATTATTTTCATTACTGATAGACATTTTATGATTGCTAAAAATTTTAAAAATTACATTTTTAAAAATAAAGGTATATCTGAAACAAAATCCTTTGTTCAAACCCCAAATCTTGTTCAATTGATTGATTAAATTTCGAACAACTGATTCTAATAGTGCAATGTGTGTGATTTTACTGGGGGGAAAAATTTATATAAAAAATAACACATTTCAAATAACTGATAACAGTGTTGGATTATCACAATCAAGCCTTTTAAAATAGCAATTGTGTATATTTTCATTATAGAAATGAGATATTAGACCTATTTATTTTCTCAGACAAAATTCAAAATCAAATAATTGGACCTACTCTCTGTCAATGACTAAACAAGTAACACCATCAGGATCATCAGCTACAATATTTGCTGTCCTCAAGTCTTCACTGTAAAAAACATACTTATTTTAAACACATAAAAATACGACAAATATGGCATACAATACAAAACTATAAGCATTTTGAGCAGATTTCTAAAAATTAAATTTATTATTTTCACAAAATTTCAAAAATATATGGATTTACAAAAAATATATATGTGTGTATGTAACTACTTCTCATATATTAAAAAGAAGTTCTAACAATACAAACTTATCACTGAGGGCAAAGGAACAAACTGATTGACATAAGAAATTTAGGCCAAGGTATTAATTTTTTCAAATATTTATTTTCTTATTTAATAATTTTACTTTCTTACAAAAATAATTTCTCTTATTTAATTTATAATACTATATAAATATAAAGAAATTTACAAAATGCAATAAATTATGAAAAAAATATCATTTAATTTCACTAAATGTCTTCTCATGAAGGGGGGGGGGCAGATTGAGATAAAAATAACTTCAAAAAAACTCCTCAAAAATAATACTAAACGTAACAGGAAACTTTCTCATGACAAATAATTCTAACTATATTATCCTGTATGTAACAACATTATAATTCAATTTGAATTTTGCATTGAAATTTAAAGCCACATATTAAGAATTCTTTTGAAAAATTTCACAGAGGAATCATACTGAAAAATTTTCATTGCCTTGAGGAAACAATGATATAAAGAAAAAAAAATTATATTAATAAAAAAAAAAGACATTACTTCTTGAAGCAATGAGAATCGATTTAACAGGCAAAAGTACAAATGTTAAATTAGTTGTAAATATTATCTGTGTTTAAGTGGTCAATATACAAATTATACAGTTATTCAATAATGAAATATTGTTCATTCATTGGATGCTATGTAGTATACATGCTGGAACCATATAAAAATTGTCATTAAAAATCCTTTAACTCATAAGTTTTTTGGTTGGTAGAAACTCTTATAGTATTAAAATACTTAAATTTTACTAAAATTTCAAAAATGTTCAATAAAATTCACAAAACCAATATCCCAAACAATTTTATACCATACAATAAATTATTACAAAAATGAACATCATAAATTACTTAGTTTTATTGCAATGTTCATATTTTATTACATACATTTATACATTATCAATAAAAAAATTACCTTTGTAAGGCTTTCTCACCAAAAAAGTCACCAGAACTTAAAGTTCTTACATACTTCTCATTATTTTGTTCTGGATCACTTATTGTTACTTTCACCTATGATTAGAAAATGAAAACTATTTAATGCAATGAAAATATAAAGAAAATAATTTTATTTATATTTTAAACACAACACATTACATTACTTTTGTGAAACTAACAGTGATTTTAATTTTAAGAATAATTAACGATAAGCAAAGTGAGTTATTTCATAATGTTAAATATAAGAAATATAAAATATAACACAGAAAAATAATTTTATTACCCTTCCTCTACTAATGATGTAAAATGTATCTCCACGAGCCCCTTGACGTATGATGTAATCTCCATATTTGTAAGTTGTCTACAAAAAAAAAGTAGAATTGTTTAAAATATATGGATTGAACAACTGTTGAGAATAATAAAAAAAGTTAAAATTTTAAGTCAAATCTTATTCTTAATACATATGAGAAAATCGTAGGGATGTATGTCACATGATTATGTAGCATATCGGCCTAATTATCAGAATGCATAACTCCTTCTGGATGAACTTTACAGGAACAAGTAAAACCTATTATTACGTTATAATAAATAAGCGATTGAGATTTTTGTAAAACATATGAAGTAATCCAATGGATATGCTTTAAAATACTCCAATAGAGGGCATTAAAAGTCTTATTTTGATATTTTATGGAACACATTCTGATAATTAAGCTGATGATATAAAAGATCCCTTGAGTATCAATTTGTCTCTGCTACACTCTAGGCAAAATTAAAATTAATTCAAGCATCCAAATTTGATAGCGAGAGTCACCACTAGCTGGTGCCACTATGAAATAATGGCTCTCACATTTGGGGATTTGCCATGTCTGCAAAGGCTAAGTTGCCAATATGCAGTCCATTGGGGGGGGGGGGGGAATATTAGCACAAATATTTCATCATTATTTATATGTCTCATCTTTTAAAAAAAGATTTTATAAGATATCTCATTTTCCTTTGAGTTGTTTTCCATAAATAAGAGATAATAAAATAAAATTAAATTTAAAAAAATGAAATTTTAAATTAATTCAATAACAATGATAAAAACCATTTAAAACTTATAATTTTTTTTTTACTTTTTAATTTTTACAATTGGGAAAGTGAAAATGTGAAATTAAAATAATCTGGAGAAAAAGCTTACAAAGCAAAATCTACAAACATAACTTTAAAAAATTTTGAGTTTATGAAAAACACAAGCTTTTTAAAGATGAGCCGTGCATAACATCACAAAAAACTCCAAGAATTACATTAATATAAACAAAATGAAATAAAACCTTCAGTCTCGCATAAAATACTGGTTCTCTTTTCATAAGAAAGAAAATTATAATTCTTTAGCAAAGAAGAAATTAAAAGTATAAACATAGCACCAAGCATAAGGAATAAAATTACAAGGAAATAATTTCTTGGAATGAACAAAGGCAAGTACAAAGTGAAAAAGTGTAAGGAATAAAATTACAATTCCCCCTCCAATCAGAAATTTCTAAAAACAAATTCTACCTCTTCTCTGTAATTGTTCACATTGTATTATTGTTCTTTTTAATTTGAACAATACAAAATAATTGAAGCCACAAATTAGCATAAGTAATAAGTAAAAAAAGGTTTTATAGTAACATTTAGAAATAAAATTTTAGTATACAACAAAGTGACAAAGAAACAATATATATTTAAAAAAAACTATAATTTCATAAAATTTCAACAAACTAAAGGTACTGAACCAGGGAGAAATGTAATACTATACACAAACAAAAAAACTTAAAGAATAGCGAATGTAGGATGTATTTTTACAGTAAAAACTCTTACTTCTTCCAGAACATCTGCTATTTTGATTAACATATCTTCTTTTAACTTTCTGAAAGTTGGAACACTGTAAATAAAGTTTAAAAAAATTGTGTGAAGAAACAAAACTCTTTAAATAACAAAAAATAAATAAATTTTAATATTAAAATAACATTTTTATAAGAAATACTTTTTTTTTTACCTTTTCAGGAAATCTGTGTACTGAGCTTGTCTTACCAAACCAGTCCTCATCATAATGGTTTGGAAGCATTGTCTCTCAATAGCCCATAGTCTACAGTCACTTAGAGCTGTAAAAATCAAAATCAAGTTAAAAAAATATTCTTAAAATTGCATTCGAAATTAAAGATTAGATCACGTACATGCCTGAATTAGACTTCGATTCTTAAACTATTATATAAGAGTCCAAAATTTTTATACCTGTAACAGTGGCTGTCCTAGTGCAGTTGTACAAAATGGCTAATTCACCAAATACTTTTCCTGGACCAAGAGTACATAAATACCGATTTCCTTTTGAAACTTCGATTTTTCCCTCTGAAAAAGTTTAAAAGTTTTATTTATAAATATAGAGGTTCGCTTAAACTTTTATAATAATAATACCTTGTTTATTACGATCCATAATTCCTAAAAAAAACTTTAAAATTCAATTTTTAAAATTAATTTATAAAAAAAAAAAAACTTACTAAATTTTAAAAAGCAAATATTTTATTTTTTATTTCATTACGGATTCATAATAAAGATAGAATAAAAAACCATTTTAACCCTCAACACTGTTTTCTGATTAAAATTTTGTAGATCGTATCTTTAGATACCAGTGGCTAAGATGTCTCTGTCACTTGAAATCTCTAGGTCATCCTTTATAGGATTATCATGACATCGTTTCGCTGGTTTAGTTAAAAAATCAGCAATAAATCTTTGCTTAAACCTGAGCTCTAATTATTTTACTAAACAAATAATATAATACCAAACAAATTTCGAATTGCCCCGGTAACCTCTCACTGCCTTGAAAATGCATAAAAAAGATTCATCAAACTATACATATAAATTTTAAAAGATGTTTTACCAAATATAATTTCGTAAATTTAAAACAAAAAATCTGTAAATTGCGTCATGTTGAAGTCGCATTAAACTTGTTACATTACAGTGATTATATAATACAGTTAAATCATTAAGTGCATTACATAGAATATTAAAAAAGATAGTAAGAAAAAGGTTTGAAGTTGACCTCACCACACAAAAGGAAATTTGTAAAATCTCTCGTGAAGAGCTAACGAAATACATATAAAGTGATACATTTTTCAATACTGTACACATTAAAAGACAAAGATTTTTTTAATGGTTTTTACAAATTTTAAACTTTTTAGGATAATGTTTTTGTAAAAATAAGTGGTGTCATTTGCTATCCATGAAATTACAAGAGAAAACAAAAATATAAATATGAAACTGATAACCCTTCCATTACTAATCAATTGTATACTCAACAAAACAGAAGATCAAAAGAATACCTCAAAAGCAGAGCAAAAGTAAAGAGAAGAAACTTATTTCACAACTTTCTTACTCCGGCTCAATGATAAAAGCAGCGAAATATGTTTTCCGAAAATTCCGCAAGAAAGTCTTGGTGGCGCCATACATATCGCAAGTAGTCAGAGTGCGATGAACTTTAAAAATTCTGATGTAGCATTTTTTTCCAAACTTAAGAATAAAAAATGCCAAATTAATTTACTATTTCCAATTATAAAAGAAAAAAAAACTTGTAAAATAAGAAATAAAAAAAGTTCGTGCCATTTTCTATTAACTGAAGAAATTAATATTCTGTGGGGATTGAAAATCCCAATACAAAAATTCGCCGAAATACAATAGTACATTCTTACTTTTTTTGCATCTCCTCAAATGCGAATTTAAAAAAAAAAAAAAAAAAAAAAATAAAAAAAATGAATGTTGTATTCACACATTATTTTTTTAATCAAAATAAAGTTTAATTGCAAACATGGAGGGATAAAAACGAACATTTCATTTATTTGGTTCTCATTTAACGATCAATAAAATTCTTGGTCTTTTAAATTTTCTAAGTAATAAATTTAGGGTAAAGGTATTCATTTATTTACACTCAAAACTTTTAAATTTTTTTCGTTTATCAATTGATTACGATTATGATTAAATAAATCACCAATTGAATCGCGACAATTTTTTAGCTCGACTTTTCTTTATTATCGTCAGTCACAGTAGCAATACGAGGTCTACAAGGTGTGACAGAAAGAATTTTTCAAAAAACGTAATAAAAATAGTTTCTATGTTAACATGAATACTAACTATTTAATATATAATTTTTTTCATGATACATACTTATTCAATTGTTTCTGAAGCTCTTAGAACTTAACGTTATGTTAAAAATTATTTCCCAATTTGATATCTTTGCCAATGTTATGAATAATGCATAAAGAAAAATTTTTCCAATGAGTATTAAAAATTTAAATAGAAGGAAAACAGTCAACGAATTCATTTTACCTTCCATGACAAATACAACACTCCCGATGTCACCTTCTTTGATGATAACGCTGTCTTGTCCATATTCTACTGGGTACATACAATCAGTAATTTCCCTAATTTGAACAGTTTCTAGATTTTTCATAAAGTCATTTTCTAGAATGGCTCTTTGAATAAGCTCTTTGGATCTGCAGAGAAAAAAAGAACACATTTAATTCATAAAAAATAATGATGGTTTTACAGCATTTCAATTAGATAACACCAAACATTATCACAAAAACACTTTTTAAGAAAAGAAAGAAAAAAAAAAGGAAAAAAAGTCATATATACGTCACATCATGCTGAGTACAATTATTTTCGTTTCAGGGGTGAATGCTCAAAAAAGTTTGAAGATATATATATATCTGCTCTATACTTATTAATGTTATAACATTTTTTTTATATATATCTCAAAAAATATACCAAGTTTAGTTTCTATTCTTGAACGCTGGATGAAGATAGATAGCCAGAAGATACAAAGAAACACATTTTGTTTATCATTTTAAAAACACAGGAATGGGATTTGACTTTATTATCCATTTTTTGAATAGATCAACATTGTCTCGAGCAGCTGTTGTCTACTTTTATTTCCTTCCGGGTTTAAACCAACAGTTAACAGCAATCAGACATACGGATACAATTGAACACATTCTGTTTTAAGTTTTATTAAAAATGAGCAATCCTAACTACTTAGCGTGCTTTTTAACATATTTTATTGGTATTATTATTTCGCATAAAATGCATTGGGCTATTCTTTAATTTTTTTTTTCACACTAAACTTTTTAAATATAATTTGTTGTTTTTGTCAACAGACAAAATAATAATAATAAATCTGTCATTCTCAAATAATGCTAATAGAAATATTATTTTTCAAGCATTTTAAAGCTGCCTTTTATTTATTTTTTCTCCATAACCTAATTCATTGAGATTAAATTTAGAAAGTAGATATTCATTTTTATTAACAAACAAATGAGTGTTTATTAAAGCTACACTAAGGCTATTCGCGGCGGACCTCGGTCAAGTGAGTAGGACGAGACACACACGCACACACTTGGGCTGGCATTTTCTCTCCAAACTACTACACCACGCCAAGACAACGGGAGAGCTTGTAACCTCGCGACCGATTTAATGTGCATCAGCTCCTCTACACGGCGAGTCTTTAGTGACACCAGGGCTAGAACTCATGACATGCAGGCCACGAATTTGTGACCATAACCATTAGGTTACCACGGCCACCACCTATTAACATACAAAGTGTTCCAGAAAATATTTAATCAAACCAGAAAATTGAACCCTTTAATGTTAGAAAAGCGAATGAAATTATTATTAAAAATTAAAATTTTACATTACAGTCACAATTTGTTCGATGATTTTCAAACTTGATTTTTACATTGAAAAAATTGCATATACTTTTGTTGTTGAAATAAATTTTTGTAGGGCAATTAAAAATGCTTTTTGTTCAAATTTCCTTAGTTTCATTTCAAAATTTTTTACTTAGCGACTCAGCACATCGTGTTTTTCAACACTGGTGAGCCAATTAAACTAAATATCTAGAAAATTTCAAAACTTTTATTACGGACAAAAAATTACGAGACAGTTTACTTAAGAAATCAAAATGCATTCACCGGCAAATTTCGAAAGAATTCAACCGAAAACAGAAAATTCTTATCTTATAAGCAAATGACGGCAACACAAACACCATTTACGGAGAACTTAAAAATAACTATGATTTTCAGGAAAAATGATTGAAAGTTTGTTCCTTACAACACTTACATATCCGTATTGTGAAATACATACGCTTATTTATCGAACAGATAAGAAGGCGCGAAAAGCATGAGTCAGTGTATCGAAGGGTAGAAGGCAACACAAAAATCCTATATAATTTCAGCCTTTTGAAATTTGAACAAAATCGATAAAAAATCGGCTAAAAGTTTCTTTTATATAACTTGCCCAAAAGTGAATTATCTTGTATTATATCATGTAAAATAAATTTAAAAAAAAAAAAACTAAATTCTAAAAAAATTTATTATTGTCTTGAGCAATTTTATCACAAAAATTGCTGAGCATTAATTTTAACAGCAAAGAGAGAGAGAAATAATATTTTACGAGAAATTTCTTAACACGAGTCATAAATAAAATAGTCAGATTTATTAATTGAACTTTGATTAAGTAATAATAATTTCGTCATCGTAAGCCAAAATTAGAACCATTTAATCACGATAAGGATTATAAGATTGTGGAAAAGATACGGGGGAAAAAATTAGACTAATGTAACACATTAAATATTACAGAACGCCATACGGTTGCTAAGAGTAAATATTAGTATGTAACAGGTTTATTTTAGTTTTTTGACGTAAAATAAATAAAAATAATAATAAAAATACATAATGTGTAGTTTTTTGGATCATGTGTAGTTTTATAAGAAATTTGTTTTCATTTTTTTAAATATACTTTATAATTGCACTAAATTATACTTGTCGAACATAAAATAAAAGATGTAAGAAAAGACAAACATATTATTACGCATCACAAAAAGCTTCATAATTGGCGAAAGTTATAAAAAGCGTCAATTGATTTGGTAGTTCTTTTTTTCTAAATGTTTCCGTTTACAATTATGGCGTTCGGCATGCTTTCTATTTTGACATTTCGTATAAAAAATGCAGATAAGATTATAATCATATGCGAAAATCAGCAATTTTAAAATAGGGGGAAATGTTTCCCTTACTCATGAAAGGGTTAATATCTTCGATGAAGAAATTCCGGTGAAATTTTACATTACTGGATATATGGATCAGATACTCTCGGTAAAATTAAATAACGACAATATTTAGCATCCGCCGAGATCAAAATTCAAGTGTCAAAAAGTTGGTATCGGGAGCCGCCACTAGATGGAGCCACCAACGAAATGGCTCTCACGCATAGGGATTAGCTGTGTCTGAAAAGACTAACTGCCATAAATGCAGACCCTTTTTCAAAAAAAGTTTCTGAATTTGAACAATTGATATAAAGTAATGAAATATTGGGTCGAAAGGAAGGTAGAATGTGCAACTATTTGATAGATAGAAAAAGATTATTCGGAAAGATTTCTCAAAAAATTATATTGAGATGAAATTTCGCACAATTAAATTCCATAAAAGTTTTTAAAAATGTTAATTTTGATAGGTTTTTTGTCCTTTAATAATTCTACATTCAAAGAAATATTTTTCGCTCCTCCAGTTACCTCTAAAAACTAATTTATTATTTAAATAAGTTTTAAACAATTCCTATGTATGTATCTTGCAGTAATGAATTTAATAAAAAAAACTTATTCATACAAAGTAGCCGAAAATACGTTACTGAAGAAATAAAACGGAACTGATAATATTCCAATGCAAAAAGCACTTTCTTTAAACTTCTATGTATTTTGAATTACTGTTTTTAATTTAAAAAAAAAAACATTCTATACAATATCACATAATCAATATTTTAATATTCTCAAAAAACAGTAATATTGAAATTAATTTTAAAAAAAATTAATTAACGAAATTAGATATTCATGTACAAAAATCGAAATCTCAAGACATGATAATTTATGCATATTTCATAATATATATTGCCAAGCCCAGACCAGCTGCGGCATAATGAATAAGATTTTTTTTTAAGTCGGTAATCTTGCATCAGCAGAACAAATCACTGTGATCACGACTCAATCACGTGTCCAGAGCAAAAAGACTTCCTTCGCAACGCGCGGGTTCAAGGGCTGCCAGTCCATTTTTTATAAATAAATTGCCCTTCAGCAGTGTCTGACTAAAAGCAGAACACATTAATGCAAATTACATGGCGCAATGGATAAAAATAAACACTACGTTGCTAAAATGAGAATACCTGCAATTGACCTTTTAAGCTTTACCCCTTTGAAGAAAAATTTGCAGACATTCTACAAAATTTAAAAGATAGCCGTATTCCGAGAATTATCTATCGTCTGCGGTTTTAAAATGGAATTTTTTTTTCTTTTGTTTTGGATGAGCTTCTACATTTTTATGATTAATGGTTTAAATTTCTGAATGAAATTTTACATTCTAGAGTGAATAAAAAACTAAATCAACGAAAAGAAAATAAATAAAAGATGGATTTTTCTGGTTTACATGAAGTCTGCAGCTCTGAAATAAGGTTTCCTTTAAAAGTTTGTTCTGAAAAGTTTAGCGACTACGGCGTTGAAGGTTTTGAAAAAACATTGCGTATTCGGGAGCGAACTTGGGAGATTTTTTTAAATATTTTTTCCCTTTATAGTAGCCACCCATCTCCCACTGCTTCGGTGTTTAACACAATGACATTAATTACAAGCGACAAAGTGGGCTAAGAAAATATTTCAAAATATAACCATTGCACACAATGATTATTTAAATAAGACATGAATTTTTAAGTGCACATGGAGACACATTACAAAGACATTAGCCCAAAGTGAAGGTCATATGCAATTTTACAGCGTTTAACATTAAACATCACGTGATATAATCAAAACTAAAGTAAAAAAAAAAACCACTTGTTTTTATTTTTAAGTTGTGAATAATGTACTTTTTGCAGAATTAAAATAGGCATTTTAAAAAACAGCGAAATATGTATTCACAGAAATACTTCACAACGCAAGAAAACAAAATAGCTTAAAAATAATCAAAAATATTGATTTTTTTGTTTTTGTTTTTGCAGTATATCACAAATTTAAGATAGAAAATTGGACAAATCAGCTTTGAAAAATAATAACAATTTTCATCAAATATTCAGCATCAAGAGGCTTAACTTCCAACACGTGACGTTAATTATAACGCAAAACTAACCAATACATAAAAATTCTTGCAATATCACCATTACACACAAATCTGAGTGATGCATCAATAGACAGTGATGTAAGTTTTCGATTTAAAAATGAAATATTTCTCGGATAACATCATTAGAGACGAAATACATTTTTCCACTTTCACAATGGTTATCGCGATGTGCTAATCAAAATTGAAAGCGTAATAAAACTTTCATTATAAAATTGCATTTTGGTAATAATAGCGTGACCTCAAAATGGTGAAACATACACTTATGTGTACACAAGTGAATCACACAGCATGAAACACAAACAATCCAAACAGCTTACCAAGTACTTTCAATTTTATGAAAATCCATTTACAAGTTATTTAATTCCAAAATGAGTTCGATTTATATTAAATACCGAAAATGCTGCCGAAAATAAATTTAATACACATGTTGTCTTTTAAAAAATTTGTTTAGGAAAGCAGAAGAAAAATTCCATTAATTATGACAAATAAAAAGAAAGTGTGATTAATACACAAGAAGAATAATTGTCTCAGTAGTTTTCAAACAAAATAGAGAATAACAGTAACAAGTTTTGCGATATTTTTTGTATACATATAGTTGGTTGTATTGGTAAAAAGGTCCTATTTTACCAAAAATTCCTTAATTTACAAAAAAAAGACAACCTTGAAATGCAAAAGAAAAAACATAAAATGGCAAGGTGACGTATGCACGAGGAACATATTTAAAAGATGGACACTTAAATAAACAACACTATCAAGGGGTGTTATGTAATAAATACATGTAAAATTTCCATTGAAATTATATTGTCTGATTACTTTTTCGAAAAACCCAGTTTTATTTTTTAAAAAAAAATGAAAATATTTCGCAGTAATTATCTAACTTGTCTCACACAGACATGAGAAAAAGCATCATTCTACTCTAAAGAAAAAAATATATAAATCTCCAGATTATTGAAAATTGAATAAATTTACGAAATTACGATTTACGAATTAGATCTTTAATTTGTTTGCTTCAATTTGTTTTAGGATACAAAAATACTCGGACATCAAATATTGCCTATGAAAACACAAACACACTACAACAAAGAGCACTTCATAAAATTTACAAATCCAGGCTGAATCATGTGGATTACTTTACATTAAAAACGGAAACAATCGCAAAACGCAAGACTCAAAAACCATGATAATTCAAAAAATATAACGTTATTCCTCTTTTTTTAAAAATAAGATTGAAAACAAAAACCATCCATGGGAAGCGAGCGCAACGAAGGTTATGCATTTTCGAATATTATGGTTAATACACTACAACAATGTACACATCAGGAAATAATGAAGAGAATTAACTGGTTTGACGAACACGAAGCGGATTGATGGCTCATTGTGGCAAAATATCAGCGATTTTCAGAAGAAGAAATAAAAGAATAAAAAGAATTAATTCAATGTAAATTCAAATTCGGATTGTTGGAGATCATCGACCTCGGGAATAGTAGTTCAAGAACATGCAAAAGCATTGATGTGAACAAAGAGGAAAATGCCTCTATATTTGATACACAATTCTGTAGACCACACAATAGGAAATTCAGTCATATTTGCAGCGACAATGGGAAGTTAAAAGTTTTCAGACGGTAAAATGGGAAAGATCCGGGGGCACAGGTTGAATCCTTGACCTACAGGTCACTTTAAGAACCTTACAAAAGAAACAATTTGAATCGATGTGTTTTATATCTAGAATGTATTCCAGAGGTAGAATGAGTGTCTCCCCCCCCCCTCCCCCCAAGGTTTTTGATGTAGGAATCTTATTTATTTTTTTAAAGAAGTTCTCGAATTTAAAACAAAGAAACCCGGATATTTAGGGTTTTATTATAAATTTGATTCTCTTTGCGAAATATTAAACTGGCTTTATTATGTGTTACAGGTTTTACACACATGTTTTTTGAAATTAAAATTCTGTGCTCTTCAAGAGCTGTGTAACAACTCTAGACACCAATAAGATTTTTAAATTTAACAAAATTTAAAACTGGTTTCTGGAATCCTTTTCCATTTTTTTTGTTTACTAGTGATTCACAAGTGAGTGAGAGTTACATTAATGTCGCAGCATTAAACAACACGATTGCTATTGGTAACGGACCTCGTAATTTTGAGCCTTGGTCTAGTGACAAGTATGACACTTGAGCTGGCACCACCTCTCCAAACACCACGCTAAGGGTGTGTTTCGAGCCCAACAGATACAAGGTGCATCAGCAATCTCTTCACGGCAGGTCTTTAAAGGCACACGGACTAGAACCCGCGACGCGCTGGCTACGAGTTCGTGACCATAACCACTAGGCTACAGCGGCCACCATGGTATTCAAATACGAAGTTCAAATATTTTTTTTAATTCTAAAGTTTCGCGTTATTTTTTCAATTTTTAAGCCTTTCCAGATTTCACTACTAGATAGTCTTAATAAACGGAATTATTACACACAAATTGAACTTTACTTCAAAAACAAAAATATTTTAAATGATTTATTTCCACAAACTGTATGATAGTCAACCAAAAGGATTTTTTAGAGTTAAATTTAGATAACAAGTGCTGATATGTAAAAAACAGAGAGCACGCGAAATCTACTTTGATGACATAAATAAAGACTTACAATGATATCACTATTGACAAATGGCACCCAGACACACTTTACAACATCCAGACATCATTCCGAAAAACACGCAAACAATGTGTATATCATCCCAGTGAAACTCGTAACAAGATCGCGCTGAAACATCGATTAGGATAGCTTAAACACGAACTTGCCCTGAAACCGAAAATGATTGCGACGCGTGTCTCTGTGTGTAAGGGGAGGGGAGTGATTATGTTTCGTTTTCACACACGTACGAAATGCCCCAACTTTTTCCGTGTTTCTTAAATACACTTTGCTGTGCTCTTGCGGCAGTTCAAAGGGTTTCGAAATAAAAAATAAATAATCAAACTGACATGCTCCGTTCTAGTTTTTTCCTTCCCAAGCAAGATTCCCGTCAACCCTCAGGGATTAGTGTCACGTGATCTGTAATTAAAAGTTAGTTGCCAGTTCATGAATATGTAAACAATTACGGAAGAAGTTTATTTCCTGAAAATAAAATAATAAAAAATGGAATTTAATAAACAGAACATGTACACAATTTTATCGGAAGTATTCAAGCATATTTAAAGTTTCCAGCACAGCAAGTTCTTCGTTCAAAAACAACTAATTTAAAATATTTATACAGCACTTATTCACAAGCACACCTTAGTTTATATTTTACGCAAGAAAAAATCATACTGATTCATCAGATTTAACAAATACGTTTTATATCTGTAGAATTTTTGCATTGTCACTAAGAATTAAAAATAAATGTATGTTTAATTACTATTCTTCAAGGAAATTCTTTAGTTCATTGAACTTTTTTTTAAAATTTCGATAACATTTTTTAAACTATTCATTTACAGTGGTCTAACAAAATACGCAGAGTCCGAAAAGAAAAAAAAAATGGTTATGGGAAATGAATGGGTTTTTATTAAAACGGAAAATTTATTTATTCTGAAAAGAATACGTTTAAAGAACTAAAAAAAATCGAGGAAATAAAATTACTTTAATACAAATTAACATCATTAAAAAATAATAAGTTATTTAAAAAAATTTTACTACATATAATAACAAGTTTATTAAAATTATTTAAAAAACAAACAAATAACTACACTATAACCAATATAATTAATAAAAATATTCAGAACTAGTTAAAATACGGCCATAAACGTAAAAGAAAACAATAATTAAGGAAAAATTAACAAAAATATTTCTTTTTACAATCCACAAAAAGGTCACGCAATATATGTCCATGTTGTTCAATTAAAATAGGATATGATCCTGCTCAATTTTTTCAATGAAAAACCTTGATAATGAAGAATGTATAACTATTATTACATCGAATTTCCTATTAAAACAAAATCAAAGACGTTTCTTTACGCTTACTGTGACATTTATCAGCATATGTTGTTTGTTTTAATGAACGTGACATTGAAAAACTTGCATGAATCACGTCTTTTTATGCTTCATTTCGTTTTAACGGAAAAGGATTTAACAAACAAGAAAAAAATTTCTCTGAAAGTGTACATGAAAATTTTTGTTAATCCCTAAACATGCGCAGTAGTAAATGAACACCTGCTTCTGGATAGTTAATTTGAATAAAAAGTCGTTATATATCTCTCACATATAACCCCCCCCCCCCCTCTAGAATGTTTTTAATGCACGAGATATTTTTTTCACAAATCAAAATTAACATTCGATCTCTAAACAAATAATGCAACATACTTTGATATTTCCTTTACGCTTTATTTAATTTCGATTTTATTTGAATACAATACTTCTTATTCACATAGGATTTAATTATTTTAACAAATAAAAAGTAACAAAGCTAGCATTTAAATAGCTACATATTTTTCCTGAAATTCAAGCCTATAATTAATCAGAGCTTTTTGTATCCCAATTGTTACTAACACTTTAATAAAAATGTTATAAGCATTCCCCCCCCCCCAAAATTGTTTAAATTTGCGTTAGACAATCAACTATTATTTAATAAAAATATTTGATTTTTTACGTGAAAGTTTTAAAATTCATTCAATGTTATGACCGTACAGCATTTTATTTGAGGCGATTTCCTCAAAATGTATTCTGTGATACTACAGCCTGGGGGGAAGGTACGTAGAATTTTTCAAAAAAATGAACATATACAGTTCTCAGAAAGGAACCGACAGAGAAACCTATGACTATCATTAACAAATCCAACTCCCAGGATATGTCAAAAAGGTTTAGGTACCATACATATGTGTAATATTACATGAACTGTCTTATACGAGCAAAAAAATTTTTAAAATTTTTTAAGTACTTTTTATGCCTGTTTTAATATCTTCCTTTTCCCACTATTTGATAAAGTAGCATTCGACAATACAATTATAAAACCATACACAACATTTAAAATACGAAATTGGATATAGTTTTATATAAAAATTCTATGCAATCGAAAAATTTGATAGCAGAAAGGGAAAGGGAGCGTCTTCAGGAATACCATTAAATATTTTACAATGTCAAAACATCTTTTTCACAGAAATATCTAATTTTGAAATCGATTTTTTTAAAAAAAAAATAGTGTGGCCAGCGAAATATTTTAATTGCGAAACTATTTCATCAAATACAACCTTCAAGATATTCAAGTACACTGATGAAATTTGTCACGGCTAATTTACCGCTCACCTTCTGAGTGTATTTCAACATAATCTTAAGTATGTAATTCATGGATGATTTTTAAGGTTACATCAGAAGGTAATTTTTTTTTTTACCAACGAATTTTTCAAATACATTATATTACTTTCAATTATTTGGTTACGACTTGGATAAAAATACAAGCTTCGTAATCAATATTTTGATAACTATTTAATTACACACACAAAACTAACAAACAGTTTTTTTTATGGGAAAAGATGTATGTCATACCATGTTAGCGATACATTTTAGCCAAGGAAAATCGAAGAAATTTATCACCATTAACCCTAAACTATATTTTTATCACGAAAACAAAACTAGTCAATCGATTATTTTTTAGAAGAAACCTAAACATCACAATCCATCATTCGATAGTAAAACGCAAACTACACATATAGAATCGGGTATTAGAGTTCAAGAGAATAAATAATAAATACGAATATATTACTTCAAGATATGTTTCATTCTCCTATTAAACAGGTTATTTCAAAAAAATTTGAAGTCAATTCCAACAAAGGTCAACAAAGGAAAATTTTATTTTAGTTACTTTTTATCAAATAGTTACAATTAATATAAATATGCATATCCATATGATTATACACAATATTAAAAGACAAAATAGAAAGTGATTTTCTAGCAATTTTCCACTTTTCTTTTCTAAATATGGTGTTGGACTATTGTTTTTGTTTGCTACTATTTATTACTCTAACAAAATAGTACAGTAAAAAATAAATCATATTCTCAGAAATTAAGTCATCCCAGGTGGGACTCGAAGCCCCGACCTTTGGATTAGAAGTCCAATGCGCTATCCATTTCGCTACAGGGACACAACGAACGATTTTCCTTGGGAAAAAATGCTGTTGGACTATTATTTTTGTTTATTATTTATTCAGTTTTTAATTTATTTAATTAATTAATATTTAAAGAAATGTATTAACATCAAGTGTCATCCACTACAAGTTTAAAAAAATGTATAGAATGGATGAATAGAAAGTATTTTTTATTAACGATTGAAAATTTGAACAAGATATATATGTATATAGGGAGAGAGTTGACTAATAGTAGGAATTGAAAAATATATAACATTCCGACAGAAAAAAAAAATACGATACAGATCATGAACATTTTAAAAACAAAACCCAATTCATCTAATTGTAAACAAAACTAAAAGTTCAGTATTAACAGATGGTTACATAGATAAAACGAGCTTTTAACATAAGTGTTAAACTAAACAAACATCAAAGCTACAACTTACTTCTCTCGCCGACAAATAGGACAGAACTCTATCACGACATGATGTAAATGATCTACAAATTGATGCACTATTTTGCTCTTCACTATAGTTTCGATTTTGTTAAATGAAATATCTTCCTTCGTCAACTTCCATGCATATTCCAACATCTCAATCTTCCAATCCCCGAGAATTGACAAGATATCCATGTGTTCGTTCGTGGCATGTTGGTGAACAAGGGCAAACACATCGAGAATCGGCGGACGCGAGAGAAAATTCGTGATTTGTACAAAAATGGCCCTTCGAGCCTTCACGACCCGACTTCGCATTGCATCCGCCAATGCCGACGAGCAGGTACCGACTGCAAACGGTTGAAGGCGACACCACAAAAAGTGGTCGGGTAATTGCTTCAGCATGGTTGGCTGCACGATTTACCCGCGAGGCCAGCTGCTTAACCAACTTTGCTAGTAGCACAAGTCACAGAGCGTTTAGTCAAGGAAGAAAATGATAATGAAAAAAAAAAAAAAAAGATCACGCCACACTACCAAACGATTCTTTTCGGAAAGAATTCTTTTCTTCTCTCGCCTGATGTTAAATCGCTCTATTTACAGTTTGCGGATGAAGTGCTGAACCAGAGTAGGAAGAGAAGAAAAGAAAAAAGAAGGGGAAAATTTCGAATGGGATACGTCAGTCAACATTCGATAAGACCAAGTCAAAAATTTCCGTGAGTCAGATCATTTCATGTGTTTGAGTGGGAAGATGAGAAAAGTTCGCGAACTGTCAGAAAATGTATAGGTGAGAATACAAAAGGTTGATGATCCACCCTGAACTGTGACAGTAGAAATGATAATTCTTATCTAATATCGGTATTTTTTTTTTAAATCGCTCATTTTTTTTAAACGAATTTATCTAAATGAAGATCAATGTTTGATCTTGATCAGAGGTTATTCGATGTATAATGGTCGTTTGTTGCATCATATGTTTTTTTATTTTAAAGTATATATAATTCATTCACAATATTCTTAAAATTGGAAGCAATGAATAAGGAATGATACTGGATGGATCTGTCTTAGATTACTGAAAGACAAAATGCATAAAATATTAACTATTGTAAAAAAATGATTAGGAAATTCAAATATAAATTACAGAAAGTATACCTATTTAAAAAGGCTTCGTTATAAAATGCTAAAAACACAAGTTCTTCCAAATGCAAAAATGGACTTAAGGTGACTGAGTACGTTTGGAGCTGCGATTTTGAAAAAGTGTATAAAAGAATAATTTTTTGAATTAGAATAATGTAAAATTGCTTTAAGAATGTTATTACATGAAAAAATAATTTAAATGCATTAATTTGGGAAAAAATGAAAAGAAAAAAAACATTTATAAAACGTTCTTTTTTTTTTTAACGAAAAACGCTTTAGTAACAATTATATTTTGACTATATATAGCTAAGATGTCTATACCGTGTGGTTGAACTAAAATTATTGAAACAATAATTTTTGTTAAAATTTCTCGACTTTGATGCAACAAATATGAATAAATCCACTTCTAAACTATATATTTCAGAAATTTTAGTTTAACCACAGTATCAGTGGCGTAACGTACGTCCCACATCCCGGAGGGGGGGGGGCAGGATTCAAGGGAGCCCAAAGCCTGTGCTATGTTATGGATTTGCAATCCTTTGTAAGATCTGGCTTATATCCCAAAACCCGACTTTGCAGGAAAGGGGGGGGGGCTCCCTAATATTCTCTGTTATGCCACTGCACAGTATAGAAGTCCTAGTTAAATATTGTCTAAATATTATAGTAAAAGTATATTTGTTTTAGGAGAATGTTTAGAAAATGCCATTCTTCAATTTTTTTTACCAAAAATTACGTTTAAATGTTTTTTTTTTTTTTAATAAATTTCTTAAACAGTTTTATATGTATATTCTAATTCAACTGACATTACATATAAAAAAATGATCTATTTCTACGCTTTTTCAAAATCATGTTTTCGAATGTAGTCAATCACCTTGAAACATTTTTTTTTAAAAAATCACTAAAAATGCGTACAACATTAAAGCATGAATTCCTATTTTACATTTAAAAAAAACAAACGGGAAAACAATATTTTTAGCAGCTATAATTACTTTATCAAGCTAAAAATAATTTACATTAAAAATACGTCATGCTTTATAAAAGTAAAAAATCACACTAAAACTTATATTAAATATCCTCTAATAAATGCAGTAGCACATTTTTCAAAAAATTACAGCTTTTATAATATTTTTACTGTAGCATAGAATATTCAATACAGTTACAGTGACGTGTATTTACTATAATGCTCATTCAGTGATTGAATTACTATTAAATATAGCTACAGTAGCTATATTGAAAAGCTTATCAAGCTTAAAATTCTATTTCTGTATCACATTCATCTTTTTTGGTGTGAATAATACGTATTTGAATGACATTACACACAGATTAAATTTTTGATATAAACAGAACTAAAGGCAAGAGGAAGAAAGCAGGTTCTGTTTTTAGTTTGAATTTTTCGCAAAGCTTCCTGTTTCTTGCTCAACGAAGGAAATGAAGCATTACAAAAATATTTCTCTTTACGAAATGAGCGATCGCAAATGAGCTATGACAATAAAATCAGTCCAAGGACGATAGTAAAATTTTAAATAAAAACGTCAGAATTATTCACCAAAATGGTTAAAGTTTCGTTTTTTAAGCCACCTTTAAAATCTGAAATTTTTAATTGGTACTTACGCATTAATTATAACGCCGACCAATTTCGCCAAATCAAAAGACGTCGCCAATTCAACAAATGCCGCGAAATACTATCATCGTATATATTATTGTGTTGGAACATGCGCAAGAATGACTTCCACTATTGGCTGTATGTGGCTGCATTTGGCGACGTCTTTTAATTTATAAAATCGGTGACAGTATAATACAAAAGTACCTCTTAATTTTATTAACATAGCCTTAATAATTAAGCTTTGTTTTTTAAAATAATTATGAAGCTTTTTCTTACCGTGTCCTTCATTTTGTTTAAAAAGTATTCCCGCTTGTCAAGTTATAATTTCTCAATATGTTTCAGAATTTGAAATAAGACAGATGCACGCAATCTGATCATAAAAAAGAAACAAATTACAAATGACATTAAAAAATTAAATTTGTCTCAAAATTATTCTGAAACGAAACTTTTAATTATGTTCTATTTATTTCGGTAAAGATGTGTGTCGTGGGAACGATGTTGAGGTTGGTCACCTCCCTACCCCTTCAAAATAGGGAATTCGAAAAGGATGTGACCACTGTTATTTTTCCCGGACAGTTGTGTCAGGAACACTCTGTGTTTTGTTTGTTAAAGACAGAAGAGATAAAACTTTTTGTACGTTACAGTACAAAGAAAAAAAAATCACTACAATTTACACTATTTTACAAAATAAATAAATCAATGACAAGGGTGAAATGCATTTCAAATCACAAATAGCTTTCCCTAAAACTTATCAACAACGAAGAACATAAACCAAAAACGAAACTTTCATTGAAACAGGAACATTCGAAGAAATATTGTAGTAAAATTATTACAACACTTGCTATTTTTCTATGCAACTGCGAGGCTGACACAGTTTCTTAAAATTTGCTGCGGTTACTTCATAGAATTCGTTCACTATTCACAAGCAGCTGAATAACTTTGTACTTAATCCTTCAATTGAAACTACCAAATCTAAAACTTATGCATTGAAATAATAATACAAGATAAGTATGTGACTATATTCCTGATCCTTAGGATATTTCCACCAAGGATAAAACAATGCGATATTTAAAAAGTTCTTTAACTATACTGTGATGGAAAGTTTAAGAGAATTTTGTAAGAGAAAAACGTTCGAAATACTTTGAATCATTTAATGCGATTATGTATAGCGTGACGAAAGATTTTAAAATAGTTCAGACTAGTCGTATATAAATAAAATCCTTCTAAATAGCAAAGTTGAAATACATGTATGATGTTTGGTTTTATTGAAAAGAATTTATATTACAAAATCTAAACGTATTGGTAATATTTTAAGATTTTTAATCGAATTTAAACTGTCTCTCACATTCTATTTTTTTTCAAAAAATTCAAATAAATTTAAATTGAAAATTTCCAAGATTTAAAATCGAATGTTCAATCTTTTACATAAAATACTGCTTTATTTTTTCAAACAATATCTAATTAAGTCTTGTGTATAACATTTTTTTTTTTTTTTTGAGATACATAAAAATTTGCTTAAAAAAATATCAGTGAATAATATCATTTTTCACAAGATACGATACAAATTTGTGACTACAAATATTCCGTTTTTATTTGTATTCTTTTTTTACTTAATTAGACTTTTCTAAACTGTTCTAATGAACACATAAAGGAAACTAGAATTCATTTAATAAGAATTCCAGACAGTTTAATTAAATTTTAGAAACATGAATTAAAAGGCCGTCAAAAAAATATAAATTTTTAACAAATGATTTGGTTCAATCATTGTTTGGTAATCAACACTGATATAGCTAATTCTCAGCGAGCATTGTATCAAAGTTCCTTCGGGGCCCCATTTTACGTATGAGAGCCCTGTTTGTGGGACTGTAGTTACATGTGTTGGGGCCCCTGTAGCCTGAGGGCCCCGCACCATTGATACGGCGGCAGCTACGCCCCTGGTAATCCATAAAGACTAACTGTGATCATTTAAAACCGTATTTTTGTGACATCATATAAGCAAGACACTTCATTTTCTGGAAATATACACCAGAACAGTGATACTTAAAAATATGGTAGGCGTAATCTACAGCAAAGGTGGCCAATATATCGATTATGTAGCTAATTTTCAGATCAGACATTGAATAGACTGAATAATAAAAAAAGCACTTTTACAATGGCAATGACAAGTCGATTGCGACACATTTCAATAGGGATAAAGTGATCTACTATGCAAAAAAAAAAAAAAAAAAAGCCACTCCTGATCTATAGATACTCAGTGGCTTTCCTAAGCGAAAGGGAGCAGCTCAATAAAGAGAAAAATCACCACCGCCTTTAAACAAACCTAGAAATTTTCTTGTTTTCGTACACAAGAATTTTTATTGCATTTCATTTTATTACCTGAAAATAAGGTTATTTATTATTCTTTTTATGCAGCTACATACAAATGTACGGTTACTTAGATGCATATATCATCAACGTTAATAACATGTTTGATATCCGCCCAAGCTGCGTCGAACAATGGGATCCATAATAGATGATTACGATAAAAAGAAGATCCCTTTCATCCAATTCACAGAAACAGGACAGAATAGGTTATGAGCACGATAAGGAGCTATAGGCGTTGGCCACAGTCCACTCCTAACACTTTACAGGTCAGTGCCTTTTAAATCGCATAAAAACCTTTCAATTGCTGCTGAACTATTCGAAAATCCGCAACAATCCTTTTGTCTTGCAGTCTACCATTGAGAAAGTAGGTAGATGTAGCAGCGCGTGATGATGAAGGAAAACACAACTATTTCCCTCTGCAAAAAAAAAATTCCGATCAGTCATCGAAGTCTAACTTTTTCACTCTAATAAGAGTTTTGTAAACAAAAGTTATCAGCTAATAATGAAATTTAAAAGGATTTACGAGTATTTAACAAAAGTGATTTGTTTCTGCTTTGTGAGTTTCCTGTTAGAAATGGTAATATGTCATGGAATACAAGCTTATCATAGATTATTGATCTGCTTCAGCTTTATCTTACTTATTAGATTATTATTTTGGAATTCCGTTAGTATTATTTATATGTGCTGTTACCATGCAATTAATGGGAAGATGACATTTATATATATACCATTATCAGTTCCCGTTTCCATAAGGCAAACTTCGATGATAAGAGGAACGAGATATCGGTACCAAATACTGTCATTTCTTGTCATATAAAACGGATACAGTTTTATCTTAGTCATAAGATAGAAAAAAAAAATTAAATGCTCATTCAGAAAGGCTTTTAACATGAATGACAAATGAAATGCGGAATACAACACATACAACTTTTTTACCCTTAAACAGATGACAATGTAGAAAATTATGTTGAAAAACATCTGGAATTCCTTTTAGTTTCTATTGTGCAGGTAATATTAGTTTAACTGACAGACAGAATCTGACAGAAAACTGGAAGGGGAAAAAAAACGACACTTTTTGTAATACAAGGTGATTTTTTTAAAAAAAAATACTATTCAGAACCACCTTTACCTCCATCTAACAAAAGAAATGGCACTAAACTTGGTATAGAGATGAATGATGACATGGAAAGTATGATGTCGTGGGGAAAAAAATGTTCCAAAATTCGCCGATAGGGTTATTTATGGCGCTGTACAATACATAAAATGGAACAAAAAAAATAACACGTAAAAAATAACTGTGAAACGTTAAGTTTTATTTACAACATTCACTATCCTGGCTGTCTGGACATTGCCGACGTGGTTTTTGGACCTTCAGTCCTAAATGAAAATAACTTTCCCCCATTTCCATAAACACGACAACCAACCAACTATCCTGGCGAGGAATTCGACACATTCAATATAATCGCAGTTCTCAAAGATTACACCGTGCATTCTATGCACTATATTTCACACGGTCATACGCAACATGCCACAAGGAATATTCCACACTGTCTGTGGATTGTGTATCAACAATGGTTCTTTGTGATCCGTCGGCGATTACAGTTGCAACATATGTTATCACCTCTTCCGAAACAGGTTTAAGTCTGCAAGAGCCAATTGTCAGTGACTCTGTTTCTCCAAACTTCTTTATCATTCCTTTCAAAGCATCAAGTAATAAAGCCCCCTACATAGCTACTGTAGAGTTCTCAGCTCATGAGGAGCAGAGAATAATTAGGTAAATACAGTTTTACCAATAATGCGCATTTTGGTAACGTGAGTCGCATATTCACTTGAGTTGGCTCACATCATCTGAGAATAACCTTCGGAGCTGTCTACATATTTTTATAGCTCAAATTACAGGCGCCGTTGTAGCAACTGATAGCATAAATTTCGATTTTGCTTTCATATCCATGTTTTATGCTGACTCACGCTTACAACAACGCCGTAAATACCACTATCGGCGATATTTGGAATTCTTTTGTTACCGTATCTTACTTTCTATGTCATCATTCGTCTCCAGACGAAGTTTTGTTCCATTGCAAAGTTATTAGATCGAGCTCCAGGTAGCTCTGAATAATTTCAGCTTTTAAAAAATCTCCTTGTGCCTACTTAAAATATATCTTTGTACTCAATACCTCATTTTGACGAATTTATTTGTTTCAAAAGTCATATCTAATTCAATCTAGTGAAAATCCAGCATTTCAAATAATTCGAAGAAAAATAAGTGCTTGAATTCCGGAGCATAAAGCCAAAAAAATTCTCCACGCGCATCTACAAATGCAAATAAAGTTTAATGACGGATACAAATAATTTCTATACTGACGATGCAATCGTAATTTCAATATTAACGACTAATAATTCTGATCGTGAATCCCTACTTTTCAATAATGTTTTTTCTTTCGTTACATTCTAATTTACTAATTTAATATAAACCTAAGTATTGATGAGAGGCTGGCCGGCAATGGAGTTGGCCCCCAAATAATCAGTAATTTGTATATCCCCCTTGTTTACAGGATGTGGCTGAAATTCCCGAGTCGGGGACCCAGGAACGCAAGGGTGTGCACGCAGGGTTGAATGAACGCATAAATTTAATTAAAACTGCAACTTTTGTAACTTTGCGCTTGGTGACTGACCAATGACGCGGCTTGGACAAAGAGTGCACGTACGCACAAATGGTGGGATTTGTCCTCCCTTAAAAGGGCGCCGAGTGACATTTTTCGCAGGACTATATAGCTTTTCTGATTCTTGAATTTTAGGAAAAAACCTTAGGTCTCCTTGTCCGGTGGACAATGCCAGCCTCCCATCACCTTGTCTCCCTTTCAGATAAGTGAAATTTTAATGTTTGTTCATAGTTCTCTTATTCTCAAATTTTAATAGTGATTGATCTAAGTTCTAATTTCGTAATGTATTTTAAATGTAATAAACGAATTTATTTTAAATTTTAATCCGAGTTATTTCATTAGTTTTGCGTTGTCTTTGAAATTGAGTAAGTGTACGTACTAGCCACTATGTTAATGCGGACTAAGATAAATAAGCGAACCTGGGTAGTTTTAGGATGTTAGTTAAATTAAGCAGAAACATTAAAGTAAAATTAGTCAGCGCAGCATTAGTATATTACGATGCTGTCACATTACAGCGTCTTAATATTAATACAATTGAATAATTTGATACTGACTTTATATAAAATATTGTTAAGGGGTGTAGGTTCATGAATTTCGGCCCCCAAACACATTTTTCACTTTTGCCATTTTAATAAAAGATGAATTTCTACGCTTCTAATGGTGCAAAAATTATCATTCTACGTGCAGTAGAAGTATTTTTAATAATTTTTTGAAAACGTTTTTTTTTTTACCACCTGTTAAAGTCTACTAAAAATCTATTACTAAAATCCATTTTTCTCAAAACTAACATTTTTACCATATAAGGAACATTTGTTCCTAAACTACTGCATTTAACAGCTTATAAGTTTGCATAATTAATAATTACATTCTAATACATACTTTAATCGAGGGATTTTTTCAAAAAAATATTCTGATTTAATTTATAGCATTAAATATCATAAAATTTCACTGTTTTTGAAAAAAAAAAACCAGATTTGTGCAAAAAATATTTTTTTAAAAAATAACTCTTGGCATCCTGCCTATAAAATCTCTGATTAAAGTATGCATTATGGTTCAAAGAATATTCAGTAAAAAAATTGGAGATTTTTATTCAATAGAATGTTCCTTAAAAATACCTATTTTTTTTCATTACTGAGATATAGATCCTGTTTCGTCAACCTATCCCCCTAAATTACCAGTCAAAACTTTTAAATTATTTCACTAATTACAATCTACTTTTTTTCATTGAATTCGACTTCAAATAAATTACAATGTTGCCACTATAGAATTCTTAGTATACATAGAATATTGCTGTCCACTATAACAATCGTTTATAATCGTCTGCTACTTTTTTTTATATAGAAATATTAAAATGTTGTTTGCACCGATATCACTAGATTAAAAAATCATTTAGAAGTAAAAAAAAGCGATTTTATTTTTTTGCATTTTCATAAAAAAATTTTGAATGCAGTAACTAATTATTCGTAAAATATGGATTAAATAAAATGAAGTGAAAAAATTACTTTAAAATCTCACACATATATTTAGAAATTTAAAATATTTATTTTATAAATGACAGTAATTTTATCTATCATATCCTGCAGATTCTTATTAATAAGAATAAACTCGCTTGATTTTTAGGTTGTAACAATCGATAAAATATCTAAATAATTAAAAAATAGACATTTTTTTATGATTACCACAATTAGAAAAGTTGGTACTTGTGGCATTTGTTGGAAAAATATGTGCCACTGACGTACAAAAGAAACTTCTAGAAAATATGTGTCACAAAATTGCAAAATGAAAAATATTTTACCAGAACTAAAATATAAACGTTCGAAATTAATTCTGTCATCGTTTCAAATGCTATAAAAATAAATAAAAAGGATAAACAATTGTAATCTATCATTAAAGCTAAATCAAGGTTATCGACCTTTGTAGAATTTCCATCTGCTATGTATTTGAGTGATACGTATGCATGGAATCGGACCACCTGGTTTTGAGAGTTGTTTAAATTATGTTGTTTACAGTAAAAGAAAAAGAAAAAACCCAAAATGTTGTTTTAAGGAGTAAAGTTTATAAAACGGAATTTTATCTCTATGGCTGAAAATGTATGTCAGGGTAATCGGTGCTACTGAAAAACTTTGAAAGGCATTCGAACATAGCAGATAATCATAGAACATGTCAAACCTTGAGCAGCTACGATAATTTTTTTATGGCATTAAATAATAGTCACAAAATATTATTCTTATTTCCATAGCACTTTACAATTTTCAATGCTGACCAATACGTTTCAATGTTAAAGATGTAATAAACGTTTCATGAAATCCATTTTTAAGGACAACATGAAGTTTTTAGTGGAAGTGATATGAATTCACTTGTATTTCATTAGGCTTTCGCGTCTATTGAACAATGTATGCTAATGTTATGCTTTTACTCGGGTACCATATTAGGCACTGCCAAATGGAGAGGTTTTTATATGGACACTAGCTGACCCGGCACAAACGTTGTTTTGCCATATAAATTATTTCTAGTGAATATTTTGGTAGTCAAATAAAAAATAACTAACTCATTTTAAGTGTGTGGGGATGTGGTATATGACTGAAAGAGAAATGGAAAGCTGTGAACGATGACGGCCTATAAAAGTAACAAAACACCAAATATTCATTTTTTGAATTATTTGTACACTTTTATTATTTTAACTAATAAATTTCAAATTACATCTCTATCACAAATTATGACAATTAAAAAAACATTATCAGTCTCTTAGTGCAATGGAGTGTACGATATTTTTAGTGAGTCCATCTTTAGCCTACACAAACAAACTGGATGGTTTACCCATGCAAGAACATGCCACATATAATGGTCCGTGTGAAAAACATGGTGTGCCCAAATCTAAGCCATAAACAGACTTCGTTTGGCCTTGAAACTTATTGATTGTCATTGTGAATGTCAATCTAATTGGAAATTGAATCCATTTGAATTCAATTGGCACATCTGTGGGAATAATAGGAAAGCGTGGTCATAATGCATCTTATTTCCGGAACTTGCCATTCAAAATGCTAGCTTCGACAACGTTTTCAATCAATTTTTGATGACTAATCACGTGCCATTTCACAGACATGGTGGGTTTAAATTATGAAGCAAAATAACCGGAGATCCAACCTTCAGTTGTAAATGGTGCGGTGGCATGCCTGGCAAATCCAATGAGCTCAAAAACTCTGCTGGATAATTTACAGCTACGTTGGTATCGTAAACTGCATCGACAGATTTGTATGACATCAAGTCCCCAGGCAACACCTGTTTCCTACTGAATGTACGCACAAAATTTCAAAAGAATTGGTCTAGCCGTTTCATTTATTTGAAATAATGAAAACGAAGTAAAAAAGATTAAGTTTTTCGAAAATATTTTAGACATTTTTGTTTTATAAACCATGCAATATAGGAATTTTTGAATTAAAGGTATGTACAAAAAAAAATGGGAGGGGGGGGGATTTACACTCACTAAATTTGGTGATTTTTGATTTGCTATAGACACCTATTTTGCTATTGTAACCCATGAGCAGGTCAATTTGGACGGCAGAACAGAGAAAAGTCATACATCTGGCGCGAAACCGATTTTCGACGCCAAGCGAAATAAACGGCGAAAAAAAGCAACACACAGGGATAAAACAATTACGCGTTTTAAGGTTCTTAATTAATATCTTTTCACCTAATTGCAATATCGGAATGAAAAATAGTTTACGTCCTATTCTCAGACCTACTGAATATAAGCACAAAATTTCATAAGAATCGGTCAAGTCGTTTCGGAGGAGTTTGGTTACAAACACTGTGACAGGAGAATTTTATATATTAGATTTCTGTTAGAAGTGAAACTATTCTTTCGGTTCAGGTTTTGTGGATCATGTGACTTTTCCCTTAACTAAAACATTATAAGATTACAATGAACTTCACTGTTCACCTTTTCACTGTTTCTCTAGAGAAGGGAAGGGGGGATAGTGGTAGTCTTCTCGTCTTTCTTCAAGAATCGTTCAACATACAAATGCAGCTTCAGGCAACTTATTATATGTATCTGCTTTTCCGTATTCTTTTTTAGACAAGGTATGAAGAACAACAATACATGACGAGGGAATTGTTTAACTGAAATTCTATTATTAGTCATTTTAAAATAGAATTTAAATTTAAAATGCGGTTTTCCTGGTTTTAAGAAGTTCACATCCATTGTAACAAGGAAAGAAGATGAAATTCTTTATTTACTAGTTCCCAAATTGTTTGAAATGTCGATTTATTTAACGATGTCATTGATTTGCGTTATACACGTAGATTTTCCTCCCACGAATTAATTGAAGAGTAAATCACTTCTTTAAATTGAATGTTATTCTTTTAAATCAAAAGATCATCCAGTCATTATTCACCTATTCTTAAGCCTATTATTGAAAAATGCACATATGAAAACAACATAGTAACGGTTCAATAGTTTGTTAAATTAAAGTCGCACTGAGAAGCCATTGCAAGGATTAATGTCTCTCCCCAGCTGAAAAGGGTCAATCTATATCAAACACTCATTCATTACAGATGGAGATGGGGAGAAACGGGCAACTATTGAACAGGCCCGGTCCGAAATAAAAGTGAGGCTTGGTGCTTAGTTAACTTGCGGTGACTCGACAATTGTTTCGTAAAGTCATTTTTCGTACACTTCATATAACATTGCTTTGTTTAATTTCAGTTTTATTTCCGTCGCACAAAATGAAGCAATACGATGGCGATGGACCTCGCGCAATTTTGAACCTCGACTAAGTGACGAGAACGACATTCAGCTGGAACCCCATGCCTTTCCAAATTACCACACCACGCAAACTAGAGGACTTTGAAACTCGGCACAATAGATGTGCATCAGCCCCTCTAGGTTTCGAATTCGTGACTCAACAACGCCAGCCACGAGTTCGCGACCGTAACCACTCTGCTATTGCGGCCATATTTATTTCACTGCACAATTCAGTATTGTAAATAATAAATGAAAATAATTTTTCAAATTTTCGTAAAATTAGCATTTCAGTCACGGAAAATGAAATAACAAACAATTAATAAATTAAAAAACAAACACAACTACTTCATATAAAATGCGCTTGGTGTGTGATTTGACAAAATAACTAATACCCTATGTGACTCCCCCCTCCCCTTTCTAGGGTGTTACATAACAAATTCGTCGATTCTATCATACTAATTTAGTTTTTTCCGCTAATTTGGATTAAAAAAGATAAAACGACGAAATAAATCAATCCTGGCAATATCTTAAGCAATAGTTATGAAAATTTATGTACTTTCTATCTTAAGCAAAATCTTTCAGCATACACGCAAGTGGGTATATATTCAGATTAGTCAAAGAAAATAAAAAAACCCATTTTGATTTCGCAAAATCAATAGGGCGAGGCAGGGTCCTGTCAAGACAATCTTGAATGAATCTTTTAAGGTGGCCTTGTGTCTTGTTACCGTTCGTACCCCCTCCCCTCCTATCAGTAAAACTAAAAATGAAAAAAAGGAGGGGGGGGGGGGGAATGAAAGTTAGAAAAGTCGAAAAGAGAAAAAGATCACAAGGGCATTCAAATGGGATGTCAAAAGGGTTTATCAAAGAAATATTCGTATATTTTGGATTCGCAAATTGCAAGTAGCAGTCCGTTGCAGGAACTATGGACATTTATGGAATTGTAAAGTATGATCGTTGGAAAAGGAGAACACCTTAACTACATATCACTTTTCTAAATTACATTCTTTCTACGTCAAATAAAAATAGTAAAGGAAAAATAAGTTGTAAATAGATTTACAAGAAAAAAGAAGTAAATAATGCGTGAAGTAAAGGTGTAAAAAATATATATCGGAATATAAATACCAATAAGCAATGCACAATTGTTCATAAATAATGTGCAAAAATGCTACAGAAAATACTTTTAATATTATCTTTAAATTATTTTCGAAATTCCAAAAAATATTTGGCACATATATCAAGCTGCAAAATATTTTGCCATTTTGAATTAAAATGCTCTAAATTAATATCTTATAAACAGAAACAAGAATATTATCCGAGCCATACAATTCGAAGAGACCATCGATGGAAATGCGCATGCGTCTACCGAGCTTGACCATCAATAAAATGAGTGAAGTTCAAAAAATATAAATCTATAAATATATGAATGATAGTAGCACTATCAAAGCGGTAATAAAGGGGAGAAAACAGAAATGAAACAATATATAGCAACAGATACGTTATTCATTTTTTTCTAGTGCGTTGGCAAAATATTGGAAATACATGCAAAATGCATCTTTTTTTTTTTTTACTTCATTCCGTTTCCACACATCTTTGAGCTCGTTCAACAAAATCGAACAAAACCAAAATGGTCAAACTACATATAAACTGACAATTTTCAAAAATTTAGCCATTGGAAAGACGTTACGCGGTTTCCGGCAATTTCCGAAGCGTACTTAGAATTAATTTGAAAATTAGCCGAGATTCATGCGGCTTCACTTAGGGATGTAGTTTTGCTTAAAATTAATTGTGACAGTTAGATTAGATTTAAATAATTTTTTTTATAACAGTCGATGAAAAAGGTATACCAATTAATTAACCAGTAAAAGATAAAGCAAAAAAGAAGAAAAAAAATTAAAACACGAGTGCTAGAACGATTATTTCCATAAACTTTAAATGTAAAAGAATTGAACGATAAGAGTTGAATATTTCAAAAATAAACTCATAAAATGAAAACTGGGGTGAACACACTAAACACATATTAAATAAACACTGAAAAAATATAGCTTTGTGATAACAGACTTAAATTTTTATTTATAGTAAATGAAATTACCGTAAACTAAATCACTTTTTCACTGAAAAATAATGACAAAACATTTTTATTTGAAGCTAAAAATAAAGAATATATCTAACTTCAGCAGATATTAACTTCAGTTTTTTTTAAAAGCAAGATAAAAATAAATTACATAAAAAATATGCCTCGTGGCGCCATCTATGATATAATACAGAATCAAATAACTACAGATGGGATCTTTTAAAAATTCATTGCCAATGTGTGAGATAGACATTTCTAAATTTAAGTTCTAAGTGTGATTTCAGGATTAAAAACAAGCACATTTTTTGACACATTGCAATGCTGAAGAATATTGGAAAATATAAAATTTACACATTAAAAAATGTCTCAACTTATATAAATATTTGAAAGTATTTCACAGGAGTATTTCACACACCCTTAAGTTCCATAGTTATTTTAATTAGTATATAATTCCTTTAATAAAATTTTTTAAATCATTACTATACCAGTTTTTACTATGAACAACAATTCAATTCATTTTCAAAATGTTTATTTCAAAAGCGTTCTTAAAATAACAGATATTTGTATTTGCCTTTCTTTTATAAAATGTTCTATGCCGCCGATGAATATTGATGGAAGTAAAATAACTAACTACCACAAATAAAACAATTACTTAAACATAAATTAAAATTACAAAGTAATGTCATAGATCATTTTGGAAGAAGGGAAACAACAGATAAATTTAATTCATAATTAGAGAAGAAAATAAATTTTAGAAAAAATTAAGACTTTATTAAAATTTATTATATTTTTGAAAAATAAGTTACGGCCAGAAAAAAAAATTCAAATAATCTTACAGAAAAAATTTCGTAATAAAATTTATTATCACGTGAATTAGTAATTAAATATTTTAATTTAAAAATATAACAAACAGCTATGCATATTACCAGCAAAAAACATTTGCCAAATGATCTAAAAAAATCTGTAAAATGGAGTTAATACAAATTAATGAATAATTAAACAAATACTTTTATATTTAAGCGACAAATAAAAAAATTCAATTGTTTTATTGCTTTATTCGCGAATTTTCAGTTTAATCCTTAGTAAGGTAAAAGATCAATTAAAAGATGATTCATCATGAAACTTTCGTTTCAGATATTAGCCGAGAGATGGCGCCCTAAGAATATCTGCTTTTTCGCATTCGTAAGAATACATACCTTGAAAACCAAATGATAATACTATGAGTAAATACATGAAACAATTGTTACCGGCAACAATTTCTAAATTAAATATTTTTCATATATCATCACTATTATATTTGAATGGGTTATGCTGTTAATCTTACAGATAAAAATTTGAGAACCGAATTTGTACATATTCCATTACATTAAATACTCTTAAAATAAATAAGTGAAAAACATTTCTCTCTTTTTTTTTTACACAGGGGATAAGATCCTAGAAAAATTATGCAAATAATAAAAAGGGGAATGCGTTCCATGTTCCCCTGAAATCGTGTAAGAGAAATAAAGAAAAACAAAAGGAAAGTGATACAAAACTAATGCTAATTTTTTATATATTTAATACTGGATTTAAATTCTAAAACACTTCAACTGATAATTAAAATAAAATTAGGAAAACTTATACCTCAAGTAAGAAGAAAAATTTCAAATTAAAAATCCATAAATAATAATTACCTGATTACAAAATCACTATCTATACTAATATCAGAAGTAAATTCTAAACAAGAGTTTCACAATATTTTTGTAGTTTTTCAGTTCCCTTTTAAATATTGATGTGTACTTTCTACAATCAATTATTACATCAACAAATTACTATTCAAATAATCTTGAATGTTATTGATAAGAAAAATAACAATAATATAGATAAGAATCAAGAATGCTATACTGGTCTCCATATTTTTATGTTCGTATATTTTAAAGATAGTTATTTCAAAATGAGTTATCCATGTGGCATGGGTCAAGCCTACATAAATTATAACTATTTGGTTTGTTCATGTAACAAGAGTTAAGCACTTTTAACAATTTAACCCCAAGTGATACTAATCAACACTTCTTTTTTGAATGGAATAACTAAACGAGAGCCTTATTGGTCATTAAATCTGAATATAATTAATTGCTTTGTCAAGTAACCAGATTGCTTAAAATTGCCCAGAATTATTGCATACGAAAACTAAATTTAATTTGCAATAATTTATTTAGCGCTCTTATTATGCGTAATAACATTAAAAAAAATTTTTTTTTAATTCTTTCAAACGATTTTATACAAACAAGAATTACATTTTCATCACATGATTAAAAACCAAAACTTACAAATGTTTTTAATTGAGATAATCAGTCAAGCAATTTTCCTATAATTTTTACAAACTTTCTAAGCATTGGAAGTAATTTATTGCACTGTTTGAATGTTTTATAGTTTTTTTTCCAAAAGTTCGACGTAAGAATTTTTTTTCAAAAGTTATAATCTGCATTAGTGTAATAAATAATTGTTCCTCTGTTTAGAAACTATTCTGCGTAAGGGCACAGCAAAAAAAAGGTGATTGGAATATTAATGTTGATCTTAAAAAAGATAAAAGAGAGATATCACGCCAGGAAGTTATAAAATTTTAAGATACAGCAATGGAATGACGTAAAACATTCCTTGTTTTGTGATTACAAAGAATACAAATTAAATTTCAAGTACGCATGGAATAATAGAGAAATTATTTGCACCTCTATTTTTTATAACCTTTAAAAATTAAAGAAAATTTTATAAAATTAATTATATTTTGTAACGTTTAACATAAAACAATACAAACTCGTCGAAATCAAGCTGCAAGAGTTTCGAAAAAAAAATTATGTAGTCTTCTGTGCGAAATAGTCCATCAAATTAGCTATGCCAACATTAAAAAATTTCACAAAGAACCATGGATTTAAAATATTACATTTTCGTTTTAAATATATATATATAATACATGTTTGGAAATATTTTATAATTCTTATGAGATCTGATACAAATATTAATTTTATAAAATTTTGATGATGCCTTTGAATAAATTAATCCAGACATTTCCCAACAAAATAAACAATATTTCGTGTTTAGAAGTAAAAATCTCAGGTCAATAAATATTTATCGTAAAATCCGGCGTATTAAGCTCTCCGACGTATAACGCGCAGCTATATTTTAAAGCTGCATTTGTTAATTTTTAGGTCTATTTGCCGTACGCGCCCCTCTTTTTTTCTAAATGTACGTGTGCAATGCTCTTATGTATTGAAGTACTAGCTGTGCCCTGTCACGCGATACTGTGGCTCAGACTAGTTAAAGAGAAGAACGTGTTTTCAGTATGTTTATGCATTTGCATTGGAGGTATGACTTTTTTATTAAAAAAAAATTGGCAGTTATAGAGACTGCCGATAAAAGTGAAAACTTAAAACTTTTAGTATTAAAATTTCATAATGTCTGAATTAAAATTATCAACATCTGGTTTTCACATCTATTGGCACTCCGCGCAACAACTAAATGCATGTTTATATGGTTTTTTATTATTCAAATATATTACGGGCTGTACAAGATCATGACAAAATATAAATACAATTAAATTGAAATAACAATTAATATACAATCATATTATTTATGGATAGTATTTGTATTTACTTAAATTTCATGTACTTGATTTTTAACATTTTAATTGTTTGCATCATTGTCATCATTCATTTCAACAATACTTAGACTTTTTGTACTTCCAATTATTTCATTTCGCTCTAAAAAAGATACAATAGGCTTATGGTAACTAAAGTAAGAAAGGAAAATGTTTGATTCAAATTTATCTAAGTATTGCTTAAAGACCGCATCGATCGTCGTTTCATATTTTGTAGTACTGAGTTTTCGATCATTGGACATATTTAAATTAAGTGTTTCATTTAGAAATTCAATTAGTAGTAGCTTTTTATCATCAGCAAAGTTAATATTGAAGTCTCCACATAAAATCATCGGTACATTATGATATTTTTCGCCAAATCTTTTTTCGAGTATTTCAGAACCTTCTCTTTTGTATAAATCATCAAATTTTCGAATAAAAATTGTTGCATCTGTCTCATAGATTTTCCAGGCGAAATATAAAAGGCAACCATTAATATGTATTGCCCATTCTCGAAATCGCAACGAGCAATGCACAGGATATACACATTGAACTTTTCACTAAATCCATTGAATTTCACTTATAAGATATACACAGCACTATACGTCAGCTGTTTTGCTACAGATCTTCTGCTATAAGCATGTCGATGACTCGAACGCACGAGATTTCACCCATTCAAAATGTGTCTTAAGGCGAACAGCACACTGCGCGTGCGCCACGAACAGCATACTGCGCATGCGCCAGTCAGAGCATGTCAGTCACGCGAACCCATAAAATTTTCCCCTACCAAAAAGTGCCCAACGCCGCTAAAGAAGTCTTCACTTAAAAAATGTATAAATATATACACAAAATTTTCCTCAACTGATATCATTTGTAATTTGTTAACCAAATACTTGAATTTATTACGGCTTATTTTTGTCCTTGTGTTTTGAACCTAAATGTAACGTTCACCCGTAAATTTCAATCCTATTTTTTTTGTGTTAAAATTGCGCATAAAACGCCGGATATTACGGTAATTTATTTTGAAAATTTAACATTGATAATTTTGCATCAATATATACGTATGTATCAATGTATAAGAACTTTTTCCAACAACACAACTCATGCTGCCCTCTATCGACTTCCATTTAAAATATTGTATGCAACATGTGATGTCAAAATATATAGTGAGCACAGTTTCAACAAAACTTGTTTCTACTTTACAGTCATAACGCATATAAAAAATGACGAATCAGATAATGAACTGGCTTTTCTTACCATTAATGTGTCTTAACACCTTGACGATGCGAAGAAAAGGAAAAAAATGAAAAAATGCAATCTCAAAAGAAATCAAGGAAATCATTCAAAAGCTGTAATCATGTGAGACAAGAAATGAATAACTCACATGACTGCTCCAATTAAAAGCATGGCTAATGAAAAGAAAGTTCTTTAAAAAAAAATTCTGTGAAACACCAGCAAGAATCTTTCAATGCAGTATCAGGTGTCAATGATATTTCAAGGGAATAAAGAATTTTCAAGTAGGATTCGCTGAAACATAGGAGTAAAATACATTTTTAGCCATATTTTTTTTTTTTTTATGTGTAGTTTAAGTGATGTTTCAATAATAAAATATATTTAACATTATGTCGTTAAAGTAGCAATAAAATCGTCTGCACTCTATTTAAAATAAAAATTAATTTCAGTTGCATGAAGTATTCATATTCGAAAATTAAGTATTTCATTTAAAATTTTAATAGTTTATAAATAAAATATTTTATTTATGGAAATATTTTAAACACATTCACGCGATTTCTTGATGAATATAAAAATTCATAAGCAGAATTTTTACTTTGCATTAAATACAGAGTTGTCATTCGCGTAGCTATATTTTAGCACAATGTTAAGAAGCGTTTGGTATTTCCTTATACGTGATATGATTTTCTTTCTGAATCATTTGTACCGTAATCTCTTGGTGGAAATTAAATACACACACACACACAAAAAAATCTCTCTGGATGTAGTTGTCTAATCGGATAAAAATACGATACGGAGATATATTTTTATTCCTATAATTAAACTAATTTTCTCGATGCAAAACTCGTTATAAATTATTCGTTAAGAGAGAGAGAGCTGTTTTATTAATATTTTCAACAATAAAAAAATCATAATGGCTCAATCTATCTTTTTCACACCTCAAAAGAAACAAAAAGGAATTGCGGTTTTATTACAAATAAGGATAATAAGTCGAAAAAAACAATTTTTTTAAATACATGCTAATGCTTAATTTGTTATTAAAAAAAGATGCAATTTCTCTACTTCATTAATTAGTCAATGGAATTCTGGATAAGAAAACTGCAGTAAACAGAAGCCTGTAAATCGTATTCAGCACAGCTTGAGATAATTAGAAGTACTAGAATTCGAATTCTTTAAAAACATGCCTCCTATGAAGCTGACCTTCAATTTGGGGGTCTTGTTAAGAAAATTCGGCATTCATTATCGAGCTTACTACGCAGCATACTACTGAGAATTTTTATTGCATTTCTATCACGCTGTGAAAATACGTAAATAATTAAAGGATGTTTTTCGAACAACATTCAAAGAAAAAAATGGCTTGACAAACGTATTTTTCTAAATTTCTTAGTTTGAACCAAACTTATCGAAATAACGGCAAACAAATTTTCCCGCCACTTTCAAAGAAAAAAAAAAAGGTGAAAAAATGCATCTTTATTTGTTACTTGTTTTGGTAGAAAAAAGCTGAATACAAATCCCCCCCCCCTCAATGATTTTTCAGAGGGAATAAATATGTAGCAGGGTTTCACATGCATTGACAGTAAATATTGCATAAAATGAAAGACAGAAGCCTGAAAAATTAGGCTGTTACGAAAATAGAAAGGTTAAGAATTTGTATTATTGTACCTTTTCGAAAGTATAAACACCAGGTAAGCAAAATTACTACTCCTGACAAAACCAGAAGGAAATTTTATATATCACTCGGAACATATAAGATAGAAATTAATTTTTTTGACCTAAGCTATCACAGGAAACCATTACAGAAGCACAAGCAGCGAAGTAAGAACAATGATAATAAACATTAATTTACGATATGACCGTTCTTTAGTTTTCAAGGGGTAAATAAAGTAGCATATTTCCGTTTGAAAACCCAAATGAGTTAACGCATATTAAATAATAAGAGATATCAATTTGAGATATCAAAACTCCCATAAATATCGAATAGATCATTAATATACTATTTATTTTGAGATATTGTAGTGGCGATTTTACATTGATATTTGGTAGTTCAATCATGCTATGCACTCAGCTATTTTAGAATTTTAATATTTTTTATACTGAGCGTGGGGGTTTTCAAATAATTTAAAATCACGCTAACAGTCAGCAAGAGTTTGGATATGAATTGTCAATAGATAATTGTACACATATTACATTTTAATTGAACTCGAAGATCCTTTATTTGCAAAATAACTGTTAATAATATAATTGATATGTATTTTAGCAAGATAAAAAAAGTAAACGGTTTTCATAGATAAAATATAACTAATAAGATTAGTTATCAGACTGAATTATAAACCAAATGGCCTTCAGCACTCTACAGATTTATTCAAAAGTATTTGCGACCTCAGAAATATCAAACTCATTTTAATTTCATTTTCCGAAAGCTAGGAAGAGATATCAGATCACGTTCTTCATCGATGTCAGATAATAAATATCTTTATGTATTCTGAAATAATCAGCACTCTCATTTTCATCGTAACTGTGCCCACAATAGCCACTGTTGATGATAAATAAAGATTGTTCTATAATTGTTTCCTAAATAACTTCAATTCATCGTTCTAACTTTTTTTCTACGTTACAATGTATTTTTAACTTGCATTGTTTCATCCGGTTTCTTTTTTTATAAATAAGAATTGAAATAATATTAAGACAAGTAATAAAAAAAAATTAAGTTAATTCCTACTTAGGACAACAAATTTTTTTTTTATTTTAGTTACTTTTTATTTAATAATTTAAATTTAATAATCTATTTATTTTTAATTGATATAAATAATTAATTTTAATTGTATTTATATTATTAATTACAATTAATATAAATATGTATATACATATGACAGAATCACAATGTTAAACAGTAAAACATCTTTTAAATTAACATTATAACTTTTTAACCACATTAAATTTTTAATTACATTTTTTTTAATAAGACTTGAATATAATAGGTAAGAATTTATCTTAAAACCAGGGGTAAAAGGAATACTGACGTCTAACTAGAATATGATTATTCAGGTTGAGTTGAATCTTCATCACAAATTTATCAAGAGCTGTTTTATCCAAAGTTGCTGACATCTAGAGGAATAATATCGACTGAAATATATCTCATAAACTATAAGAACATAATTAAATTTAATTCATGAATAAATATTTGAAAAAACTGTATTAACATCAAGTGTCATCCTCTACAAGTTGAACTTGAGTTGATGAATAAAAAGTATTTCATTAATGATTGAAAATTTGAACGATATATATATATATATATATATGTATAGAGAGAGGGGGAGAGTGTGAACTAATGGTAGGAATTGAAAAAGGGTTAGCACGTAAAACGGAATGAACTGTTACAATATTATCCCATATTTACTGTTTATTATTATTATTTTAAAACACAACATTGTTTACAAATATTTTAATGACACAAAATCTCAGGAATCTACAACAGAATCTTGTTCACCCAATCTCTCTTCATTCCAATCTTTTCCCCGCTCTTAAGATAAAACGGTTCTATCATCCACAGCAGAGCCCTCTTTTTACCAATTAAAAAAGAGCTGCAAGCCACAAGTCTTTACAATACTCTATTAAGAGCATACGAAAACATATGAAAAAAGGGGTAAAATTCGTCACAAAGGAAGAAAGGTTTGGAAAAATATAAATGAAATCTAACTGCATTTGATAAATTTTCTCATAAAAATCCAAAATTTATTAATTCCAAGTTCGTTTTTAATAATTCGTTAGCAAGACGATTTTAATTTTTCTTCCAGAATACATTTTAAAAACAAGTGACAAATGAGCAAATATTCAAAAAAAAATGTTCTTTCGCTGTACATATATTGATTGAAAAGTGTTTATAACATCTGTGTAAAAATATAATATTTTAATGGGCTAAATTCATGACAATCATGTGATAAATGCAATCACGTATCTTCCGTTGAATTCAAAGCTGCCATTAAACGTGTATTTGTTGTTGTACTTGTAAAATCAAGAAATCGATTTCAAATTTGATAAATAGGTAAAACTCTCGAAGAATTGCAATTTTTCAAAATGAAAAAAGAAAAATCTTTTTACATACGGGTATTTTTAAAATCAAGTGTATTTTGTTTATCTTTGTGCGTTATTATTGCAATCACTTAGAAGTTTTTTTAAAAGAAATTCCGTAAAATGTAAAAGCTGGTAACAGTGACGCGCATAAACTGATTGACTGGAAAAACATGATTGCATTTACCATGTGACTATGACGTCATATAAATTTAGTCTATTTGAATTAGGCAATATATATTTTTTTTCTCCGTGAGTCTGAATTAAGACTTTTATCGCTGTGAACATTTCGCAATATATATATATAAATAATCAAAATTTCTCTACAAGAGAGACGAATAAACGTGATTAAAACTGAAAAGAAATGAAATTGCAAGATAACCAGAGAACAGAATTTAAAAGGAAATATGAAAAATTAAAAAAAAAAGTTAAATATAAAAAATATAAAAGAATGGATGCTACAGTATTATTAACATTGCTAACTTAGGACAGTTTATGTATAAAAAAATTAATATAAAAGTGGGGTTGAACAGGTTTTGTACATATATATATATATTATATATGTATATATATACATATATTTACTGGATTGATATTTAATAAATTTACATCCACGTACTTTGTGACTAACGTTACACAATGTTTTGAAAAGTGAAACTTTTCTGAAATTACTTTTAATACTACAAAAACAATTTTATTTTATTTTTTTAAATTCATTCTTTAGATAATGATGAGTTTTGAAATGTCTTCTATGATTGTTTGAAGTTTAATTATATTTCTTTGCAATTTCTCATTATTTCATAACAATGATACGTAAGCAGACAATGATATATTTTTTAAAAAATTCCAGATTACGTAACAAATAAAAGCTTTTCCAAAAATGATTTCCTTTTATTTATTTACTGTTGTGAACAGCAACCAATTACATAATTACACAGAAAGAAAAAAAAGATTTTAACACTTTAATATTTTATATTGCGCTAGCTTTTTATACGTTTTCATGATAAATTTTATTTCGAAGAAAAACGCAAAACGAAAATAAGAAATAATCGATATTTGAAATAATTAAAAACATTCGAAAATAAAATCTAAGGATAAGGACAGATTAAACAAAAATATTGGAAACAAAAGAATTTCATCAAATATATTCGGAAATCAACATACGGATACTGTTTTATCTATTTACCCAGCTACAACAGATGGCAGTAATAATAAAATAGAAAAACATGTCCCATGCGCTATTTTTGGAAACTTAATGTAAACAAATGTATCAACGATATATTTTATTTGCATAAGCCGGAATAGATTACTCAAAGGTCAGAGAAATGCCGTGTGATTTACGAGAGCATAACCCATGGGTTAAGCCAAACTTCCGTATGAAGTTCGAAAAAATTCTAAATGTCACTACACACAAAAAAAGGATAGTGTATCAAAACGAAAGAGGATGCTGTGGTAAAGTAATAAAAAATAATTTGATTTTTTTAGAAAAATATATCCTACTTTAAACAGTGATTAAGTCTACATGCGAAAAGACAGTTACTTTATATTTCTGTTCATTTTTGAATTATTTTAAAGACAGAACTTTTTTTTTCTTGTTAAAATAATAATAAGGCAAGAAATTCTGTGATATTAAGACTGTAAATTACGAATGAGCGTTAAAAAACAGATTTTCGTTTTCCCACTATTTTTGCTTTTAATAATATTAAAGTAAAAGGTATACTACATTACCCTTTAAAAAATTTAAAAAAATTTAATTAAAAAAAATATTCATTTTAGCTAACCCTTCCCTTTTTCTTGTATATGACCAAAATAGAACAGCAAGTATAAGATCTTCATAATTTTTTTAATAAATAATTTAGTGTTCATGAAAAAAGATTACATGAATTGTCTATTTGTGTTAATTTAATTGAATTCACAATTCATACCATAATACAATTCAAATAAGTTCTCAGTTGACAAATTAAAAAACCAAAGCTTTATATTACAAAATGAATCATAATAAATACACGAGAAGAATAAACCTTGTTAAAGATTTGTTTGATATATCGGCATATCAAACAACACAAATGTTTATAGTTATGATGCCTGAATGCTTCTTGGAAGATTGGAATTTTTCAGAAAACATAAAAAGTCAATAATTTTTCAGGAAAGCAAACATCTGTATTATAATTATTTCTGATTAAAATTTTGATAACACAATTTCGACTTCTCTATTGGGTACGAGCAAGAGCAAAAAATTTATCCATTATTTTGTGACGATAATAATAGCATAAAAGAAGTAGGGAGGACAGGGAGCCATAACCTAAGACTGCACCGTGTAAAATAACGAAAAGATGTCTTTCATTTTAAAAAATTGTAAAATTAAAAGATTTATACATATTCTATTTTGTAAATTATCGTTGAACATTCTGGAAGAAATATCCACTTCCTTATTGAAGCCAAAACAAATTCTGAAATTCAGGTGAGGCTAGAAAGAGATATATATAAACCAAGTTTAAATTTTCAAGAGTAAACTTGGTTAAGTTCTGTTATTTGGCAGTTTTACAAATGCATTTTATTTACAGAATTCAATACATCTTAGAATAAAATATACTTTACAATCAGAATAAACGAAATAATTTTATGGACTAAAATGAAAAAGAACTTAAATTAAAATCAGAATTAAGGAGAGATTTATTTACGGAGAGGACATATAAATGGGAATTTACAGAAGTACCTGTGCATGATATCAATGCAAAAACCATATGTCCATACACTTTCCAAATCGAAATATGAAGAAATAGAAAAGAAATGCGAATGGCTGTAACCATAGCACCTAGTCGAATTTCCACGATTACGTCAGTATATAAAAAATGTTTCAAAAAATTCTTTAAGTAAATAAATGTAACAAGTTTCATTCATTTGATTTTTCATCTTGCGGAAAAGCACTGAACTTTATCTTTTCAAATTCGACTCAGTGATTGATTCCCTAAAACATTTCTGTTCTATAAAATAACTATTTAAAATTTATTCAACAGATGATTGTTATTTTTTTCCTTTAATTTTTCAAGTGATGTCTTAGGAAGTTCAAAAAAAAAAAAAAAATTCAAACTAATCAAATTAACACAGACGATACACGCAGTTCCATAAGCCTCAATACACGATGGGGGGAAAAAACGTGTGACGCCCCCCATTTATTATTTTATTTACTAACTTCTCATTTAAAATATACATCATTTAGAATTGTATATTTATATGTAAATTATTATAAAACCGTTCCATTTATTTAAACTTTATATCAAATACCACAACTACTATGAGAGGATAAAGAAAATTCGGAAAAAATTTCATAACTATTTTAAATTTTACAAATTTTAAAACCCTCAAATAATAATGTTGAGTTTCTTTTACCAATATAGTAAAAAAGCTCATACCTATATTATATATAATAAAATGGATGTTTATAGAAATGAAATCGCATCACTCTAGCACCGTTCAACCAAACACTATGAAAACTGCATGTAAGCGTTCATCACACAAAATTTGTAGCAATGTGTGGCTTTTGCTGAGTAGAGATCTGCTTAGGAAGGTGTTTTCAAAAATCGGCCCACAAGGGAGTTACCGGGCATTATAAATAAAAATAAAAAAGATTATCAGGTATTAGATTTTCAAACTAAAAATTTTACAAATATTTTTTTTTTTCATTCAGCTGATAAACAAAACAAAAAAAAACCCTTTTTGCATAACTTGCAATTTACGTAAAATTAACTCATTAAAAACTTCTTTATTCTTCAATCTGTATTGTTTAACTTTTTAATACACCCGTGCGCGCGCGAAGTACGGGTATACCAGCTAGTATTTATATATTTTTAGAAAACAACATCTTGTACATATTGTTATTTGCGTTCCTCTTAGAATGAAAATTCTGAATTAATTATAAGATTTGAATAGATAGATTTCAGCTATTAAATTAATCATTCAAGAAATTTTTTAATAAATATTTACATTACAAAAAAAAAAATTAAAATTAAAAAAAAAAGCTACAACAGCACGATACTATTAAAATTAAAAGATATATTCAAGAGTACAGAAAATGGTATAAACTTTATATATATATATATATATATATCTCCTTCTCATTATAGAAGAATTCAACAGGAAGAGAATGTTTTTCCTCCAAATTCCTCCAAGATATTCAGATACGAATGCTAATTAAATTCCTGAAATATTATTTTACATCATTTTTTTAAATTTTAAATAAGATACAAGTATACGTGTCTTCCATGAATGCTTTTACGATAAAATCAATAATCAAACAATTTTAAGTTTCTTCTCCACTGCAAGCCCATGCTGAAATCTTTTTTATGGCAATACCATTTCCGTTTCTGTGAGATTTTAAAAAAATTCTAAAATTAAAATGAATATCCTTAAACAATAATTAAAAAATAAACACAAAAGTAGCAGAACTACTTCAAACTGGTTTTCTACTGCATGCCTAGCTAGAAAATTACGAGATAATATTAGTACCTTCTAATAAGCTAGTGCATCAAAAAAAAAAAAAAGTACTGCCACATTCCTTATTAATCAAGTCCAGAAGCAGACTTTGAGACTTAGTCAAAGTTCGATCACGAACGAAAAAGACACTTCCCCAGGTGCGATCTCTGGCCAGCCGATAAGAATAAAGTAGTTTATTCCAAGCAAAAGAACACTTTTTATTATTATTTCATTTCATACCAGCGTGCGTCTAGCGCATGGAACAAGTAACAAAGGTCGCGCCTTCGAACCAGAGTTCGATCCGAACAACGAGTATATGACGCACTCTGAGCAATGTTCGCAATAAGTGATTTATTTTTGGTCTCTCCTGATAACTGTTATCGCAGAAGCAGTATGTAAAAGAAACAGTAAATGCTCCAACAAAGAGATATTATAAGGACAGGGCTACTTATAAACTTAAGTGGTGACTTTCTTTTTTTTTTGTTCTGTTTTTTACTTCTTTTTTTTTTTTCTTACCAATTTTTTGTCACTAAGAGGCCCCAGTGAAGTTTGGACCAGCGGGCATGTCAAAAGTTTTGCAAATAAGAGATTCCCCTTACGTTGGGTTTTGACATGGTATTTGTTGATCGTTATCGGACTGATGTATCTTTTGCCATAGATGATCTGGAGCAAGGAATGAATCTTGAGCATCAATTATTCATTCCTAATTAAGCAAGAGACAGCGGCAGAGATTTTGATATATTTTTTTTTCAATGAAAGAGGATATACGGGAAAAAAAGATCATGGATTCTAGGGTTAATTAAAGCGGAAGAGATTTGTCTATCAACATTCGTTCCAGTTTAATTATTAAATAATAAAAAGTGATATTCAGACATTAATCCGTTATTCATTCTTATTTGTTTTTCCTAACTCGGTTTGAAATAAGTTGCTTTTGTTTTCCTTGTCTTTACATTGTTAAAATATTTTATATACATATTTCTTTTTTTTTTTTGAAAAAATGGAACGAAAAAAATTACGGTTCGAAGCCCTGGAATATATTACTTTCTAGAGTCAAATAGATTTAAAAGAGTGTGACACACCTATTTTTCGATTTAAGGGATAAGATGTATTATTCCAAAAATATTGAATATTTTTAATCACCGATTAACCATAAAATGTTTTCCAGTTTTCAACATTATACATTTAAAAAAAATGTCAGAAATTTGTTGCGGTCCCTAATTTGTGTCTCACTTGGATTTATTTGATTCTGTATTTTATTTATTCTTTGATTGTATTTTAAATCTTCTTTCTGTTATTTCCATCATTCATGTCCATCTAAAATTACGAAAATGGCTCTTCTTTCAGATACAACACATAAAAAAAGTAGTATTAAAATAGTTGATATATATATTTTTTTTTAAATTGCTAACTTAAATAGACGCTAATAATCCAAAGGGTTCACAACATTTAAAACGTAAACATTACAGTAAAAAAAAAGTGTATTCGAAAAAACTAAAATATTATCACTAAATCAGTGCAAGCTTTGGAGTTAGTGGAATAAAAAAAAAAAAAAAATAGAAACGCGAGGTGACCGTGATATTAGAAATTATATGTGAAAAGGTGTAGACGACAACAAACTTACTCGACACTTTTGCTGCGTACTTTAATAGAACTGTCAAGTAAGCAGAAACAAACAAAAAGCATCAATGGTGAATTTCCAACTCTGTTTACAAACACATTAAAACCTAGCATACATTGTTAGATTTTGGCAAAGATCCTAAGCATTGGTCACAACAAAAACTTGAACTTGATTCAATTACACACAGCTTTTGTCAAAAGAAAACATTTAAAGGGAATTCTTAGGAGTTTTACCCTTCGCTTCGAAACTTGAAAAACAATGTCAATGTCAAAATAACAATAAAACTACTGGAGTAAACAATAATGTAAACTTACATTTTTAACATAACCAGTTACACAATGCGAACCTAGAGGTTAGATTTTCTCCAATGAAAATTAAATATATTTTTAAAAAAGTGACGAAGAACAAATATTCACTAATGCACAGTCTTTTCTGTGTAATCTACACGTTCACGGAATTAATGATGCGTAAAGATTTCTTGAGGCTATGGGCTCCCGATGCAAAAGTTATAGGCCCAACCTGCGATCCTTTTAAATGGATAATATATAGAGAACGTTATCAAATACTCGTACAAACGGTGACCCGTAACAAATAAATGTATGTGACTCCCAATCTCACAAACTGGTTCGACCGACTGCCTTCTTTAGACTAAATGATGGTGTATGATGGTAGGCCTAGGCCTAGACATGGCATAAAGATGTCATCTTACCATTGTTATCAGTTAGTTGGCTTGTAGCTCAAAATTCCCAGTATTTCGGAGAATATATGCCCGGTTAAAATCATTTGGATTATTATCTTATTGGGAGCTAAGTCGATAACAAGACGAGGCCCCACTGAGGTTGAGACCCTGGGCCCAGGTGGCCAATGCCTTAAAATGTAACTACGCGGAACCTTGTTACCTTAGCTTAGCATAAGGTAGCAAGTAGAGCAGCATAATGCCGGTTTGCCCACGAACGTAGTTAGTTTTAATTTGATTTCAAGTGCATCAGTATCCATTAGACCCATCCATTTCATTAATGTATGAATTGTTTAACAATATAGTTTTATGCAATCATTATAATTAAAAGATCTAAAAACGGATAAAAAAAACACTGGCTGCTTTTGAAGTTTTTATAAAAAAAAATGAAATCGCAATAAGTCTAATGAAATCAACTAGATTACTAAGAGGAAAGAAGGGGAAAAAAGCCCTTAAGTTTTGCCTATAAATAAAAATCTAAATGGAAAAAAATGACACTAATCAACATATACTAAAATAAGCACTCGCTTAACAAAAAATACGTCAAGTGGGTCCTTCAAGAAATCGAGAAACATGAAAATGCAGCTGCGACCACCTTAAAGTGAAGTGTCAACCTATTAAAAACAGATGCAAGTTTTCTTGCACAACACCTCTCGACATTCAGAAGAAGGTTTTCTTAATCCCAGTAGAATGTGTGGGGAATTATTTAATTGAGATCTTTACCTTGCTTATTCAACAATTTCTCTGCCATCTAGAATTTCGGTCACAATAACCTATATTCAAATGAACTCAAGTAGACTTCAAGAAGCACTTAGGTTTTCAACAAAGTTCGTTAAGATTAGAAACCTATCTCTCTGCTGAGTGCATTTCATTGAAGATTTTAATATTTTAGTGTTGTTCAACAAAAATGAAGATAGCCTTTTTTCAAAACAAACAGTACTTACGAGGTTATTAGCCTTAAGGAAAATTGAATATTTTTTCAGAGAATATCTTACTGCTAAATAATGTCGGATTTTATCTTTGATTTAATCATGAATAATAATTGATTTTAGTAATCGGAAATTACTCTTCTTCCTTACCATCCGCAGTGATTAAAGAGTATTTCTTTATTAGGCGAAATAATGATGTTGAGTAGGTGACATTTTACAGTGACGTAAGCCGATTTTAAATCACATGCTAATCAAATAATCGAAATAATTTTATTTAATTATTCATGAGAAATGCAATACTATCAAAGAAAATTAAATAAACTTTTTTTTTATACAAAATGATTAGTTATTCTCTTTTTAAAATCTCACATAGGATTTTCAAAACGGAACACCGCATTCTAATTATGCATTGTTTTTATATTAAATTATATTCATTTTAATGAATTATAATTAATTATATTAACTCAGTTTTATGTTTTTACACAACACTGGAAAACAATTGACAGCGTTTGAACTAAAAATATTAAACCATTAGATTTTTTTCAGAAGTAAATTACATAATTCGAAAAATATTCGAAATGCAGAAAATTCATCTAGTATCTGTAAAGATTATACAAAAACGAGGAATGAATTCTTTAATTCTTTTCTACGCATGTTTTATGATCGTGATTTATATCCATACGTCGAATCACAACCGTCTAATGTATTTATAAGGTAATATTGTATTTACCCTTAATTTTAACAATACCCCAAAAATGCCACATATCTTTACAATGCATAAGCAGTAAGATTTTAATTTTTGAATTGTTTATGAAAGATCTGGAGTGAGATCTTCAAAAAATTACACGGATAACATATTTGTGCAATACTAAAATTGAACATGAAATTTTATCAAAACCTGCATTTATTGCTTTTTAGGTTTACATTATCTTCGGAAATAATTTAAATATCTTTAAAAACACGTAATCGAACACCTTAAAAAAAGTGTATTCTAAGTTTACGAAAATGTACGGTAAAAATTTAAAATAATAATTTAAAATAAAAATAATATGTACGGTGAAAATTTAATATAATAATAATACGGGTGCTGCCCCCCACACTACACAGTGTGGGGGCAGCACCCATAATAATTTCACACACAACCATTCTTTGGAAGAAACAAATTCTTTTAAAATCCATCAACCCACCAATCGGCTCAATTCATGACGTCACATGACAAAGTCAGTCCCCTGTTCTCCACTGAATTCAAAACACAGACATTAAACTTGTAATTAATGTTATATTTGTATAAAATTTAGATAATATTTCAAATTTCATAATTGGGTAAATATGTTCAAGTTTAAGAAAAAATTCATCAAAAAGTATTTAAGGTTTCTAAAATATTATTATATTAAACGTGTAGTATAAGTCAAAAGTATTTTGCTCACATTTGTTTGTTATTATTGTTGATTGTATACTTTTTAAAAGAAAACTTTTGCTTCTTGCAGAAACTAACAACAGCGTAGCGATTCTACTGATTGGCTGAAAACACGTGATTGTAGTTATCACGTGACTATGAACTATGATTTAGCCTATTAGACCAGTAGTCCCCAACTCTACCGCGAACCGGCACTGGTCCGTAGATAAAGTGATACCGAGTCGCCCAAGGAACATTAAATTATTTCTATTTTATTTACTGTAGTGTACTGTGCAGCGTTCTGAGTTAAAATCTTAAATCCCTTTATATTCATTTAGGGTGTAACTGTATTTTATTTTGAAGGCATATTTAAACAATTAAATTAAAATTATTAAATCAAAACAATCTAAAATATAAACAATAAAACGTCCCTTCCCCCGGCAGGCAGCGGTAAGATTATCAAACTTTGACCGGTCCGCAGCTATAAAAAGGTTGCGAAGCACTGTATTAGACTACCATAGACTTATATTTAGTTAATCAAACTGTACATTACATCTCAATAGCCATAAACAAAAACATACCATCAATCAAATGCAAATTACAGTAGAACGTCGTTTATCCGAACGTTTATTATCCGGAGCGTCAAATATCCTGACCAATAGAATCAGAGACCTTGCAGCGAAAAAACGAAGGAGTCCCATTGGTACAGCGAAAAATAAGTGATTATTTACCACAATAAAGGTAAAATTGAGGCATTTTGCACCTATTTTGCTATTTCTTCAAACACTTTTCCTGCATGTGATGATTTTCAATATTCGTATTGTGTCCGGCTCCATATACTGCATAAATCGCATTCGGTTTTCGGTTATCCGAACAATCGCGTATCCGAACGATGTCCGGTCCCAATTGATTCCGATAAACGACGTTCTACTGTATTTTTCAAGAATATGGTGAACTCGTATAAACTTTTTTTTTCTCTCTCATTTCTCTCTTAATGAACTAAAATTAAAATCTCCAGAAGGAACTATCTTTTGTCTGTTCACACTTGCTTCCACGCAATTAACTTTAACAAGTAAGGCTCGATGACAGAAGACAAAACAGACTTCCATTCCACTTTGGAGACGCACGACCTCGGTTCTCGGACGGAGCCAAAAATACATCGCTCTGCAAAACTTTAACTCATCGGAATATGTTTGTTTTTCGAAATTATGAGGCAAGGAAGAGAGTTGACAGATAAAAAAAAGTGGAGTAAAATGGGAAAGAGCAAGTGTGAAAAGACGAACGATGTGTTAGTGGGTCAATAGAGCGAAGAAATACACAAAATTAGCAAGATTTCGCAGAAATACCAGGTCGAAAGTTTGTATACGAATAGATTCTTTCAGGGAAAGTGTTTCGGGGATCTGGATACCTTTTTTCTTGTTACATGCCAGAAATACATCAGTGGGAAAAAGTGCGAGGAAAAAGATCCAGAAAAAGAAGATGAAATAAGTGTAGTGGCAGTGGCGTAACGTACAACCCCAGCATCGCAGGGGGGGGGGGGCAGAATTTTAGAAGGCCCAAAGCCTGACTGACGCCAAGTACGTCTAGGGGCCCAAAACCTAACTTTGCAGAAAGGCCCTAATATTCTCCGTTACGCCACTATGTAGTGGATACTAAGACTGAGAACAAGTATAACTTTTTTTAGTAATAATACGATAAAAGACAAACATTTTGAAAAATGAATTTTATTTATAAGAATATCTTACTTTTCTTTCGCCTTGTCTTTAAGTTAACAAAAAATTTTACCACAATTTAAGAAAATATTATAATTTTCCGACAAATAATATCCTAAATTAATATTTCAGTTTTTCGCAAATCCCATTAAATTTTTTTTTGAGAAAACATTTGTTAATGTTTAACATTTACACGGAGATTACACATTAGAGAGATATATAGATCCTTTATATATTTATAATTCTATACATATATAAGAGAAAAGCCGATTCACACTACCTTATTACGAGATCTCAAGAACTATTAGATTCACAGACTTGAAATTTTATAAGCATGTTTCTTTTGTTTTGTAGATCCGCTAAGAAAGGGTTCTGCAGAAATCGACTCCCACAGAGGGTGTAAATGATCACATGTATTGGAGAAAAACAACTCATTCATCACGAAATCACCGAAAGTATGCTCTGTTAAGACTTACAGGCACTGTTAGACATACTCACTTTAAATTTGACAGGCACGTTTCTTTTGTTGACTAGGCGGAAATCCACTTCAAGTGGATGGGGGTTACAGAAGCGTAAAAGGGAGAAAAGCGACTTTGGATATCACGTGCTTGGTAAATGTTATAGACGTATTAATATTTGCCAAGCACGTTTCTTTTGTTGAGTGGAGATCCGTCAAGAACAGGTTTTGCAGAAATCGTCTCCTATAGCGACATAAAAAATGGTATTTTTCTATTTGATTTGGATAACATTTTTCCTTACTGACTGATGAGCCTGGGAAATATCGGGTAATTCAGGTACATTTATTTATTTAACTTTGCTATTCTATTTCTAAATCCTTCTTTCCTAGCAGTTCAATCGACAATTAACTTAAAACTACTCAAAATAATAATTTAATTTTGGTCTCACTGGTTTTTTTTTAATTGTTATATATTGATCATTATATTTTTTTCATTTCATCCGTATGAAGAACGAGTGTACGTTCCAGTCTTTTATACCCAAGATAATATTATTAATACACAGTTTAACAACTATAGAATAACTTCATATGATTCGTAACAGGGAAAGAAAGCAAGTAAAAATTCTAATGCGCATTTTAGATCAGTAGTGTTCAATCGTAAATACATTAAGTGCAATTGTAACTTGTCGCTTTACAATTTGTGCAACCTTTTTTTAAATTATAAATAACCTAACATAGCTATCTATAGTAAGAAAAATTCTCACATTCTTGTCAAAGTTCATTAAGTATTACAAGAACAACTGATAAATCATGACGCACGCACACATAAAAATTTTTAATGATACACGAATGGCAATTAACTTACAGAAGGTAGACAAGTTGATTTTCTGTAAGCACATCTGCGAAGTAAGCATTGAAAAGATAGGTGAGAATTTTAATTTTCGTAACTGATTATTTTAATCACATGTATTAACTATCAGATATTTAAATTACAGAAAAACTACAACATGTACATACAAATCAAAGACAATATGTTATTATCTCACTAAGGTAAAAAAAATTCACTTGAGTTTAAAAAGAAAATTAGAACTTATGAATATTGTTATTTTTCTGATGAATTGCAGTTTCAAGTCAAACTAGATATCTAAAAATAGACGAATATTTAAATACATTAGCATAGATAACCAGTTAATATATGCTACCTTGAAAGTAACAACACTGCATTCATGTAAATAATGGAAATACACGACAGCAAACTTTGATGATGGAAGGAAACAAAAAATCACCCTATTCGTTATTTAGACGGAAACGCGTTTTGATTTTCAATATTGATTTCACGAGAATGCTCTCAAATTTGAAATTTTTCCAGCTTCAACAAAAAGGCGTATTTTTTAATATTTTTAATTTTTTTAAAAAACTTTACATTTTATATTTAAAATTACAATTTTAGTAGACAGCATATTTTAGTTTCAGAAATAGAAGGATTTTTTTTTACCCTCAATTTAGGCTGAAGAACAAAACTTAATAAATACCCATAAAATTAAACTTCTTAATCATAATTACACTAGGATTATTGGCGAAGGAATTTCCAATTTTGAACTCGGTCAAGTTGTCGCGGCCCGAAGGTCGCGGGTGTAAGAGGGTTCGGGGAAGAAGCAGACATGATCCTAAAAATAGCTACTTTTATTCTCTCGTTTACACTTTATGAAAACATACAACTTTATAACTCAAATCTATGAGCAATCTGAAATCCTAACACTTAATCTGACGTATAAAATTATTGAAAATCACTTAGCTTCAGTCGGAGCTCCTTGTGGCGATCCTTCTCGAACCCTGATAGTTCGGTCAGCTCCACTGATATTTACTTCCACAACTCCTGGTGGATTCTACGACGCGGATGCGCAACCTCTTAAGGCCTTATCACACGTACACGTTTAGTGCAATTTTTGGTCCAATTCGTGCAATTTTTACTCCGTTGCCATAGCAATGGCTTTCGAACAACTTTCTGCCAGTGAACTGAGAAAGTTGCTCTAAATGAAAGTTGCTTGAAATTCCAGCCAATGGGGTTCTTCGGCACCCTACGTCACAAACAAGATGGTGGTAACGGTGGTAGCTTCGGTGTACAATATTTTAACGGCGTATACTATTTTAAACAGAATGATGCTGCATTTCTGTTTTATCCGATAAACAAAAGCGCGAGCGAAATAAAAGAAATAATATTGGATGGTCATTTTCGAAGCAGAAAAATCAGCGAGTAATGTTTCAAAGTGGAGAAAGAGCGTGGCTGACGTCAGAGCACGTCGTTTTGTTTACGGTAACCCTTCCCCCTGAGATTCGGCGAAAAGTTGGGTCAAAAAATTGCACGGAAAATTTACGTGTGATACCGCCTTTAGTCGTAATTCACCTTTTCTTACTCTGAGATTTCACGATTAATGATATCATCGATTAATCATTAACCTCATCTACCCAACGTCAGGGTCTAACTTTTGGTAGGCCTAAAAAATAAATCAATATTCACAGAAACGTAAGTTTTTTTCTAATAATACATTGTAATAAACGCAAATGATAGAACAAGACAAATTTAATGATTACGTCCTGACACTTGACATCTTCTTCTCTGCTACTATCTTTCTTAAATCGGGGGACATTATAATATTTTACTGTTTATTGTGTGCCTATAAAATGACCGGACCGAAAAAACGTTTATTGTGGGCCGCATGCGGCCCGCGAGGTTTGACTTCCGTTTGAAGAGTAGTTACATTTGCATAAAATCAAATCATCTAAACGGAAAGCGGTTTTTAAACTAAAATCAATGTTAAAAAATAGTCTCCCTAAGAGGATCAGTAGAAGAACCCGAATAGTTCCATTACAAAGTGACGAGTACAACACCTGAGGTTGCATCCGTTTCTCCAAACTTTCACACTACGCTACTGTGAGGACTTTGATACTCGATATATTTCACATGCATCAACCTCTCTACACGGTACAGGTACTGAGATTTGAACACACGAATCGACAGAAACAATGCCGACCCAGAATTCGCCACAATGCTAAACGTGATTATAGCAGCAATCATCAAAGCACACACCATACAAAAAAAAACCCAGAGGTGTGTTAAATGTACAATTAAATGAATAAATAAAATGCAATAAAAAAAGACGTACCTATATTTCCTTTCGACACATTGAAAAAAAGAGCAGTACCTTAAGCTTGCGTAATTAACTGGAAGGAATGAGTTTTCTGAGATAATTATAAGGAAATTACTTTTACATCTAGCTGGCTATGCTATTTATAAATGTGAACTTGTATATCAGTCTACATTATTGTCGTAAGTGTACAAAAATGAGTTTCCGAAGTTTATTTCTAACAAAAATGCCTGATGACATATAATACAATTTATAATTATCTAATACCTAAATAACTCAATAACTTACAATTCAAAGAATAAACCATTAATTGATTTGGATTTTTTGATATGTAAAAACAAAAAATATATTTTATCTTTTAAAAAAAATTTTAAAAATTTTAAATTTATCACTAACTTAACATATGTGTGATATGATATTTTAGAACATACATTATCAACACTTTAATACTATTTTTGATCATCGTGTTCCAAATAGTTGACCTAAATACTAGAATGTAGTTAAGCGACGTTATCTTCTTCAGTAACAATGTATTACCTATTTTGACAACGATTTAAAAAAGCAAGGTTCATCGCAGACAGATAAGTTTTAAATAACGGAAGAACATATTATCATGAAAACATGGGTCCAGGTGATAGTATCATGAAAGTACGGCAAAAACCACCATTCACAAAGACTATCACAAATTAAGAATGTAAATACGAAAACTCGCATGAATCTTAGCTGATTAATTTTTAAGGAATAAGTATTTTCATGTTAGGTGGCAGCTATTCTGATGCCTCGGTTAAAGCTAAGTTATCAAAATTGTTTTATGGGGCAAATTTATGAATCCCATAAAAGAACAAAATTCTTCTCCAATTACGATAGGAAAATGTCTTTTTTGACAAGATTTTAAAGAATCGGTTTATATAATTAACTAAAGGGGGTAAAATACATATAATGACACATTTGGGAAAATTATTTTATTTATTAAAAAATAAATTGATGAATGACAGAACAGTTTTATATAAATGCGATTTATGAAACGAATCTAAGTGAATTTGTAGGAACTAGATATACTTCAAAATATAAAAACACCATGAATCACTGCATGGCAATTCGAGGTTAACTAGGCGTATAAGATGGAAATAAATGCTTCTTCATAAAAATTTTTAAAAAAGATAATTCCAGAAAAACCTTAAAAGTTAAATGTCACGTCTGATAACACGAGAGAGAGGGAAAGCAAAAAAACAAGACAAATACAAAATAAACTATTCTTATAACAACAGAGTTTGCCAATAAAATTTTTGCTCCCCGCATTCAAATATGAAAATATATACCTATAAAACAGGCTATGTGTGTTCACAATCAAAAAGCTATCAAAATATAAATAGAAAATTACATCTTTATCAACATCTCACTTAAATGGTTGAGGGGGGGGGGGGTATAAATTAAAAAAAAATTCACAACTGGTGAAAGTTCAATAAATGTATAAGCTATACTTGATGAGAAACATTCTAACCGGGTCTGTCGAGTCGCGATTCATGGTGAATGGATAGCCAGTTAGTCACTAGTTCCATTAGAAACTGGTATGTAGAATATTAGTTCGAAGACTCAACAATCTTAGTGATCGTAATTTGAAAGCTTAGAGAAAGAGATGCCAGATCTGATACCATTTCTACTATCATGGTTCCGTATTAAAATAATTTATGATAATATAGCCCATTAATCTAAAAAATAAAACTTAGATTTACACTACCATTGATTTAGAGATGCAAGAAGACTATAGACAACTAATCTCGTAATCGAAAAACAAAGGGTAGTAACTTCCAACGGTTTTTGGTTAAAACCAAGATTCATACTTAGACGAATTACGAGGGATGCAAATTATGAGAAGGCAGCAAAACTCGCGATCTTAACTACATTTATATTGCTGTCCTAAACTCAGATTTGATCCAAGTTTCCGCTAATTTGGACATTAATGAGGTTAAGATTCGATTTAATTTGTTCAAGTAATGTATCATTAGTTGCACAATGAACTATTGGCGATGGAACTTCGTCAACATGAAAAATAACTAAACAGGGAAGGCGATACTAAAGATTGTATCCATAAAAATCCATGCCACGCCAAGTGGGAACTAAGCTCAGAGTGAATTGAAATACAGTGGATTTTTTTTCTGTCAATGATAAAGGCGGATATAATTGCTTTATCTTAAAAGTCAATAGGAAGCTACAAAATGGGCTAATATCCCATGGGTTGTATTCGCAATATTGAGCTTTGATCAACAGAATCAAGATCAGAATGTCTCTCATCGGTTAAATGATCTATGGTCTTCACAACCTCCACTGAATTCACATTATTTGAATTATTGCATTATTTTATTTATCTCAGAATTTCCGTTATATGAAGTAAAGAAAAATCATCGACATATTACTTATATTGGTTAATCTATGCATATGATACAAATCATTAAGATCTTAACTATTGTAAACTAGAAATTATACTAAACTTATTGACAATGGACCAAGAAAATTTTAACCATGGTTAGATAGATGAAGATGATAGCTGAGCTTGTACTTCACTCTCGTTAAGTTCCACAAAAATTGAGACTAATATCCATTTGAATTTAATTACTACTCATTATCCTTTCGGACAGTGTTTTGGAAAATCAGGCCTAGAACAATACTGGCAGTGAAACTTATGACTTAAATTTCAGCTTATTGTGACCCCTAAAATTTTTGCACTTAGGGAAAAAAACCATCACCGCTTCACTTTAAAATACGTTGCAAGAACACTTTTTAAAAAAATCATATACATTTATGTTTCATATAAGGAAAGTATATTTGCCCCAAGACTAGAATCTGATCCATAAAATCCCGGAAGAGATTTTTTAAATTTACTTTTACTCAAAAATGTCACCATGAAATTACAGAGTATTTGCATACCATAACTTGAATGGTACAATATTTAACAGCGAACATGTTTCAAAGGTGACCTTCAAAATAGAAAAGCATCTTTTTCCAAGTTCCGCTAGACACTTTTAACCAAGTTATAAATCACTGACTTTACAGACAAGAAGCTGGGGAAAAGGCAATATTTTAATGTGAACCCAGCCGCAATACACACTCTAAAAAAGAGCAACAGGATATTTATTTTAAGAAAGTCCACGCAACACAGAAATGAATACATCAGTAAATTTCTTCAAACGTAACCTGTTTCTTGTTTTGTTTGTTTCTACACAGTGTTTTGTGCTTTGCAGAAAAACAACAAAATAAAAAGCTAGAGTTTTTTTTAGTTAGGGGGAAAAAATATTCAGTGTATGCTTGGTTCATTCAGAAAATTTTCTTGCACAAATAAGCAAGAAAATAGAAAAAGCTCTTATCTCTTTTAAAAACAGTACTCAAAGGTCAGATTTACTCTAAACAGTATTAATATAAATAATAAATAATAATAATTAATACTTTAGGATGTATTCTCTTTTTCCCCCCCAGTTCAATTTACCCATCAAACGTATCTAATAAATAATTCAAGTAAGCAAAGTTATTAGTTGACTTTTTTTATAAACTGGCATTCAGTCCTTAAATTGGAACATAATACTATGGTTCAAATCATCGCTATTAAAAAGATGTAAAGGTTTCTTTAATATATTTTAAACTGTTACAGAGACGTGTAGTTCCGGCTAACCAATCTCAAACGAATAAAGTAAACTATTTTTTGTCGTACAAAGAAATTCCACAGAAATCGCCGTAGCTCTGAGATAGAGCATCTGGCTTCACAATATCCAAGGATCAACGCGGCAAAATAAATAGAACAGAAAATTTTAATACAGATTTATCACAAATACATATACATTTAAAGTAATCATGCTACACTGAGTAGAGAAAATATTCTTTGATGGCATGCACTTCATCGGTATTGAATATCAAAATCATGTTACAAAGCTGTAATCACCCGTGTATTCATTGGAATTTTCATTTTGTTTCTTAATTTTGAATTAATGCTATTTCAGATTTATGAGTCGAATGATGAAAACGACACTTGAGCTAAAACTTATAACTAAACTTCTATGCTACATGAGGACACAGATCCAGTTACCTAATGTTCAGCAATCCTCCCCCTTTCTTCACAAAGATGGATATATGGCGAAAATTTAAGTGGAACCGTTGATCTGACTAAAGATATTTGAATCAAAGCCTTGAAAACACATAACTACTAAGCCCTCGTCATTGTTGAAACACAATCAAAGAATAAGGCCAACAATTAAGGTAGTTTTCATTTACTAAACATTAATATTTCAGAGGTTTGGTTTCTTTATTAAAGTATTTCTAAAACTAGTAATAAGTGGCGATTGAAGTTTTGATATTGAAACCCAGGTCACATGTTGCTTCAACCAGTGTTTCCCGTCCTTTTTATCGCCGTGGACCGGTCAAAGTGTGATAAATATACCGCGGCCGACTGATGGGGAGGGCGTCGATTGTTTACATTTATATTATTTTGACAAAATAATTTTAATTTAATTGTATTTAAATGCTTTCAAGATAAAATGCATAGCAAAAAATAATATAAATGATAGTAATAGCATGGAATATAAAGCGATTTCCATCGAAAGTAGCACAAACCCGAGAGAAAAACACAACAATAAATAAAATAGATATCATTTAATGTTCCTTGGGCGGCCCGGCACCATTTGATCAACGTACCGGTACAAATCAGCGGCCCGGGGGTCGGGGACCACTGGCTTAGATGACATATGAGAAAATATAGGTTCCAATTTCTTCTAATTTTCACAACACACCATGGGAAGCCAAACAATGTTTTTTATGGATGTAAATTTTGAATTCATATCATTCTGGAAAAACTTAGATGTAATTTCGAGCAATGGCTAATTATCAAGGATGGTATCTAAATTCACCCCTTTGTGTGGTTTTATTCTCAGGACTCCAATTTCTTTCCATGGTGTAATATGGAATAATAGTTTCGTCTAATGTGCTGAAGTCCCATTATTTTATATATGACGGGTAAGATAGGATTAGGACTCAATCTGAACATCGCTGTCAAGAATTCATAACTATGCTCACCTAGGTACTGAATCAAAAGCTTTTGCAAAAATACACTTCAAGCTCAAGACTCAGAAATCACGTCGGTTACTCCTTTACTATAAGAATTTTTAAATCACTTACATTTAATTAGATTAGATTATCTTCCTATTCTTTTTTTTTTTCATTTCGATTCCCCAATATTAACCAAATAACGATTTTATCAACCAGGCTAGACAGACCAGACTGAATATCAAGTAACAGATAGTCTACAGTGAGCAAACACACTTTTGTTTTGTTGTTTTTGCAAAATTACACATATAAGTTCAACAGTATGTGTGAAAATAATTGTCTAAAAATGACAAAGCATTCCAGAAAATCTAGTTCTTCATTAATCAGTATAGAAAGAATCAATGTGCTAAGACAAAAGCGGCGAATGCTTTACGATTTCAACTGAAAATGCTTCCTTAATGAGATCTCATTACAATAATGAGAAAAAGAAAATCTGTGAAAAAAAATTATTTTACAAGATTTTTACAGGGTATTGGACATTTTTCTAGACAATTAAAAAAGAAAAGAAAAGGAAACTTAATCTTAATGTATTTGTTTTTAATAATACCTCGTAAAGTTTGACGCAACGTGTCCCTCAACACCTCTAATCAAAAGCTTATCAATCACATCTTCAGAATATTCGATAAGTAGTTTATTCTGGATGATTGCTACTTCAAAAAAAAAAAAAAAAAAAATGCTATCCGTTAGAAGTATTTGGTTAGGAATAAAGCTTCCAATACATTTGCATACTTGTCATTAACGTAGAAAGAAAAGCAGATTCCATGGAAATAATGTTCTTAAATAGAATAAATTAATATAAAATATTCATGAGGAAAAAAAATTTTATCTAAAAAAATTAAGATTATTAAAGCAAGTTACTTTTTTTTTCTAATTTATTACCAGAATTTTTCTGTAAAATCAAATTTACACATCAAATAATCAGAAAGCCTTCACAATATGACTTGCCATAAAAAGTGTGAAACATTTTAAATGAAAGAGTAAAAATAAATGAAATATAAAAATCATTAATAAAAATATTCCATCAAAGAGAAGGGGAGGGAAGAGATAATTTGAAATGAAAGCTATTTCAAGAAATTCATACAAATTGCAACAGGACTGTGCTTGAAATATAGAATCATTCTTTAGGGCTTTTATAAAAGGAAGTCATTAAAATTTGCAAATCCAGAAAATGTATAAATAACTTCAGGAAATTTGGACGGAAATAGAGTTAACATTACCATAATACCATTCAGCCCATTGTACAATTAATCTTTCGATAACGTTTTTTCAGAAGATAACATGTTCTTTGTTAGGTTATATTCCATAAAAATTATATTTGTTATTCCCTTAACATAGAAGCTAGAAAAATAATAAAAAATATTGTTCATTATTTTAGTAAACTAGAAATTTTCCCAATCAATGAAAATTCGCTTTAAATTATAACTCATGATTTGATATAACTCATTATCCAAACAAAAAAAAAGTTTTTTAGTTTATAAAACAGTAGAAGAAAGTAAGAGAGGTAATTAAAATTTTAACTGATGTTAAACATTTGTCAATATACTTTATCCTTACTTTTGAAAAGCATTATTCAGTTTATTCTTGAAGTCTTCAAGTTATTAATGAAATAATTTAATCTCACTGGAATGTGAGATAAATAGTGATTCCGAAATTCATAAGAAAAAGGATACAAAAAATACATTTATATATTCCTTATAATAAATATCGTCAGTTAATATTTAAAAATAATCTACCTTTCTTCTCGGTTTTAGATAATCCTAATAATATAATCAAATGCGAATACAAGACTAACATAAGCTGAAACTCGATCCACTATTCCACGTTTACAACTGAATTAATAAAAATAAATAGAATAAAGTTTCATTGCCGGATAGACATTTCTAAAATATCAAACAAATAATGTATGGAATTAAATTATCAAGACCAGCAGGTGGAATTAAGGCAGACTCTTTTTTGCAAAATATCGTAAATCAAAATATTATTTTGAAAAGAGCTACACGCAGATAAGTAATGTAAAATAATTATGACAATACAACTTTGTTTGATGATAATAAGATAAATTTAAAGTAAAAAAACTTTTTAAAAACAAGCTTTTATTTAAACGCGCTAAAAAGAATAAAATAAATTTTTCTTTAAAATTTTTTTACTATCAACTTATAACGTCATTACACAATTTATATGATATAAAAGCTTGTCGCAAGATTAAAGCACTCTTATTTACTTAGTTTGAAAATTTTAAGAAATTGAAATCAATCAGATCATGTTATTAAATTTACTTGTTTATCTGCAGAGGTAAATCTCGCGACAAGCTTTTATATCATATAAATTGTGTAATGACGTTATAAGTTGATAGTAAAAAAATTTTAAAGAAAAATTTATTTTATTCTTTTTAGCGCGTTTAAATAAAAGCTTGTTTTTAAAAAAGTTTTTTTACTTTAAATTTATTTTTTACTTTTTAGTTATCACTGGACAGGTTTCTTAGTCTGTTCATCTCATTCAACGCATCATTGTTGCTAGGTGTTAGCCGGTTATTTTCGAACAGTCGAGCTAAATGAATTTTCGCAAAAAGGGTACTAGACGAAAAACACAATTTTTTCTTAAATCCGTAAATTTTAAGCAATTCTTTCAATCTTTGTACAGATCTTGGGTAATATTATCCGACACACGAAAAAAAGTTTTATGAGATTTTCTTCATAAATTGCGAAGTTATTAAATATTAAAATGTTGAATATTTTTTGAAAAATCGTAAAAAATTTTTTTGATATTTTATTTTTTAAATGACTGATTCTAAGAGAGCAAATCATGAGCTGTTTTATTACGGAATGTCGATTCATTTAAACAAAAAAAAATTCATGCACGACAATTTAGACATTATTTTCATAAAAACTCATCGATTGCGACTCCTTTAAAAAATCATAATAAATACAAATATTATTATTTTGTAAAAAAAACATTATACCGTATCGGGACGAAATAAATGATCTTTCCGATTCTATAATTATTTTTTGTCTGAGCTTCATAGATTAACCTCTTAAGCGCTCAATTTTTTTGACCAAAATTTTCCCAAAAAAAGCCCATTTTTTAACTGCATGTAACTAAGCATAATAATTAACAGAACGCGCGAAAATGGAAGATTTTTATTTTAATCTCCGGTTTAAAATTTTACTCACCTTTTTTTATTTTATAATTTTTGAACACAAAACCCCTTAAATGTTTGCTTTTAATAAGTACATTCTGCGTACTATGAAGAATATTTCACATATATCTTAAAATATATTTTCTTCCACTTACCAAAAAATTTCATGTTCATACCTCTTTTTCATACGATTGATAGGATTTCATTGTGTGTGTGCATATTTATATGCACACACAATATGAAGAATAGTTTAACACTAAGTCTTATATTCCAATGGGGATAGAGATAATATCGACTTCTTTGGATTATCTATCCATTTTCCTTTTTCTTAGGCATCACATTGTACACTGCCTTGTAAATCCCTGTTCTTTATGCAATATTTTCAAGAAAATATATTCTTGCCTTCAGTGAAAAATTCTCACCTTCACCACTACCAAAATTCTGAATGGAGTAGTTCAGTACCATGGACAAACTCTCTCTCTGCATCTCCTAAAGACACACTATACTAATAACCTTATTATAGGAATAAAAATGTCTGTGTAAATAAAATATAGAAAGAAAAAATTTCAGTGCCTGTACAGCGCACGGGCAAACCGGTTGTGGCTAACTTTCAGTAGCCCGTAAGGTGTACGGGCAAACTAGTTAAGGGGTTAAAGTTAGAATTTCTATAATACTCCATCTCAGTTTAACTTGGCAGCGTTGAGAAAGGTATACAATGTACCAATCTACTTGAAAAATAGCTCTACTTTTTTTTGTTTTGAATTTAAATCCAAGAAAATAGATAGAAATTTGTAAAAAAAATTGCATATGTTGTAGAAATTAGATTATTTTTACGTTGTAGAAATGTAATTATTTTTTAGACAAAGTTAATTAATACAGTCAATAGCGCAACGTTATGAAATTCCAGTTTGGCTGAAAACCGATTTTCGACGCCAACTTTTGTCATTGTTGTAACAATAAAATTATTACAACAATGCAGATATATCCAAGTTGGCGCCCAAAACTAGTTTAACGTTTTTAATTAATATCTTTTTAATTAATTGCAATATCGGAATATAAATGGTCAAAACATGTATTGTCATCCAAACTAAACGTGTATACAAAATTTCAGCTCCATGGGTGGAAGATATCAGCTTCAAAATTGAGTTGCAAGATTCCACCCGAACAAATTACATACATACATACATACATACATTGTAAGTTAAATAAAAGCTTTTAATAAATAATAACACAAGACACACACACAATCAAGAATGCAAACGTTAATTCACCTATTTCACCACAAAACTCAAATAATTACAAATCTCATTTTCTTAACCGGGCACAATCTAAAAAACTCTTGCTAAATTCAAAATTTAAAAATAATACAAAAACAAATTTGTTTAAATACGTACAAAAAAAACTGACTTTTTTTTAGACACGCCTCTTCAATTTATACAGGACATTTTAAATTCAATTTTATACAAAGCGTTTTTCCAAACAAAGTAAAAGATTAAAATGTACAGAAAAACAATTTTTTTATCACACAGCAGGGTATAATAAATTACTTCTTTCGACACATTTTTCAATACATCAAGACATTTTACGAATAAAAAAAGGAAAGAGTAGACAAAAAAGTAGAAGTTTGAGTTTCACTTCCTGAATATTAAACTCTTCCTTCCATATTTAGGGGCATCTCTCGCAATAGCATTCTATGTGTATGTCAAATTTGTCGCGATAAGATAATGTTGAGTGTGAATTTTTTTCTCTGGTGCTTTCTATCCATTCATTCTGGTCGAATATAAATTAACTGTATTCCTTGAATATTAATTAAGGAATTATCAGACTCAAAAGAAAAATGAATAAAACAGCTATTTAACTTTTCACTACTGGAATAAGACAGGTGTCTCTCATATCAGCAGACGTAATCTATTAGTCTTAGAACTGTCAAGAAGGTGCTTGTGGAAGGAAATACAAATCAATATACCTTCAATGAAATTACGTTACTAGTCCAAACTTCAGTTGCTTTTTACTGAAGCATATAACTATAATTAAAAGTCTTAGATCCAGGAGAAGAGTACGATTTACCAACAATAAAGGCTATAAAATGGTCACACAAAAAGCCTTGTATCAATAGAGCAACCAGTGGCGTAACGTACACCCCCGCATCGCGGGGTGCCCGGGATTCCAGGGGGCCCAAAGCCTGACCGACGCCAAGTACGTAACCTTAGTAAGATCCGGCTTGGGGCCCCAAACCTTACTTTGAAGGGGGGCACTAATATTCATCGTTACACCTCTGAAAGCAATGGATTATATCAGCGGTTCTTAAACGTTCGATCACTCCACCTCCCCCATTCTTTATGCATCAGCGTGACATCGCGGACCCCCAAGATTTTCAACTCCCACTCCGACTTAATATTCTTGATCAAAATACAAGCTCTAGCAGAGTTTTTTCATTGGGGACAATTTACTGATCTAGTCTAGTATGGCACACCTTTCAATTTTTCCTAGAGGCCTTTCAGAGACTGTAAAAGAAGGAAATCTCAACATGCCCCAGAAAAGCGCTGCGGACCCCATTTTAAGAACCGCTGGATTATATAAAAGTATCGATTTTCAATAAATGCGTTAACATGTTACTTTAATGACCCGATCCAAGTAATTTTCATTTAAATATTTATAAATCTTATAATAACTTTAATGTCAAACAACAATCTTTCCACCAAACCACGATAAACAAGGAAAAGTCACTATCTATAATATCTACAATTACATTTTGAGGATATAACGGATGAAGATTGATTGCTGGTAGCTTATTGTTGAAACAGACAACCCATTTCTCAGTAATAATCGATACTGAATCTTTCGATTCACTGGAAGCTGACTTCTTAGCATTGAGCTGTATTGTTAAAATTCTAAAGGCCATTATAATGGATAAAAAACTCATCAATTACTTTGTTTGCTGACTGATAAAATACTGTCCAATCATATAGTCACCAAAGAATGCTCGTTTATTTAATGTTCTACCACCTTTTTATTTTGATCTCGGTTATGTGATAAAATGATATACGAATGGAGTTTAGTTGTCTAACTTCTGCACCACAACATTTGGAGTTATTGAGGTCCAGTTATACATATTTAATGTCCGATAGTCCTATTATTAATACGAAGGATTTGAAAGGAAATGAATCTCGAACCAGTGACCTATCCATTATCCTGCATTTACTCTTATGTACTGGGTTTTTATGTTTAAGCTTACAGAACATTTCCGAGAGCTTATTTCCTACAGTTGTTATCGTTGTTACTAATTCCAAATTGTTTAACAATACTTATTTCCCCTACCATACAAACATAGTTTAAGGCAGCTAACACGCTTCCTAATCATGAAGCACAGTCCATGTGACGGGGTTGAGATATGAATAAGCATGCCATGTCAACGTGAGGATTCAGAGCACCAAAATATTTAACATGTTTTAGCCCTTCCACACAGCAGACTCAGGAATCTTGATGCTCGAACTTGCTTTATATCATTTACGAGCAAGCCCATGATAGTGTAGCAAAAGAATACGTGATTGCAGGTATTTATTCACAGTTTGAAAAATCATGAAAATTTGTCTCAATCTGAAGCTGAAGGATTTGTTTATATTCTGCTTTTTTGCGAAAATTATCCTGGGCATCCCGTTAAGTCCATACCATAGTAAAAACCTTTTTAATGCTTCATATTGATAATAAAATGAAACATAAGGTTGACTGTAAATCAAAGGGTCAACAAGTAAATCAATATTTTTTCCAGTTCAGTTCATATTCACCATTTCCCAGCCTATAGATAATCCACTAATAAATCTAAACACGATTTTTCCCCTTTTTCTGAAAATATTAATATAAATCACATTATTATCTCTATTTAAAACTCACTGTTGTTACTCGACTACAGAATCGAAATAAATACTGAAAGAAAATTGCAAAACATTACCGTTTAAACAGTCAAGTTTACGCGACATGATTGCAATAAAAAATTCTAAAAGTATACTTCCGTACAATGTCAATTTTTTCAAGTGACCCTGAAAATGGAATTCAAACAAATACTCACACAACATTATTTTTGTAATAAGAAAAGTGCTATTTAAAGTTCTGAATTTTAAAATAAGAATGTTCACCAAGATTTCAAATGAACTTGGTATGTCACGTAGCTTCGATTTCACCTTGAAACTGTTCTAGAGGTTAAGAAAAGCGGAAAATCAGAGGGTTGTTATAAAAAAAACTGCTTGGAGATAAGAAATTAATTCTAAGTGACAATGATTTTAACGTGTTTTAAATAAGTGATAAAACGGGGGTTGAACATATCGTTATATAAGCCTTAATTGGTTTAAATCAATGCGATTTTTTAAATGTAAAATCAATAAATATATTTTCCAGGACAAAGAAACTAACATTTTTTTATATTCAAATACCCCCCGCCATTAATATTAAAGTTTAACTTCACTACGCAATTAATGAGAAAGAGAATAGAATATTTTATAATGCTAATGATTTCTGTTATTTAAAAAAAAAATTAAAATATGTTCTATACTTTGTCGTTCATATTGTAATACTAAGCTGATATTAAACTACTTACTACAATAAAAAAAATGGCATATGTATGAAATATTTCTAAATTTTGCAGATGCAGTATGACATATGAACATGTACATTATAACAATTTATTTTAGTATTGGAACACATTTTTTGTTTTAAAATATACTACAAGTTTGAGATTTGATCCAAAACATTAGACAATTCTGCGTTTAAAAATTTGAATGTTAAAAATTCTAAAAATTAAAAAATAAATATATACCTACAAAAATCTATAATAAATTAAATCTACAATAAATATATAATGTTTAGATGAAAGAATATTACGTGAAATTCTTAATAACTTAGCACCAGTAATATAATTTTGTTCAGCGAAATAAAAACTAATTCAAATAAAACACGTATCATCATAAACTACACATTTTGTGCTAGATTTAGGCTTTATATATGAAAGTAAACTATTTCCAAAAAAAGTTTCGAAACTCTCTTCCAGACAAATAAACATTACTTATATACTAACTCTTAATATTGCTCATATTTATGAAAGCTTTATTAGCTAAAATACTAAGAAATTATTTTCTAAAAACTTGAGATACCAGCACAAATCACGCTACAATGAATAAAATTCTGAATAACATCTTTCCGGAGGAGAATCGTTGAGCAAATAATGGAAAAGAATGTGGAATAATTACACAACGCGCTATTTTATATTCCATTCTAAAACGACGCGAATACAGCGCGGTGAAGTAAGAAATGACATGCTACGCACTTTTAAAAACTTACTAACTCGTGTTTGTTTCATGAGCACACAAACGTAGGACATTTAACTCTTATAAAATTTATACATTCGGATGTTCTTAGAAGTTTATCAGGAAACACTTTTCCAACTTAATGGATTACACATGAAGCAAACATTACAGATGATTTTTCAGAAAACATTTTGCAATGGATAAACAGCTGAAAATATAAATCTCCCAAAACTATTACATGATTAAGTTGATGAAATATACAAATATAATAACAAGGAGTTGTAATGCTCTCTTCGCGTTATGTTAAAGAATGAAACTCAAAATCGAAACATTTTCTAATAAATAATGGTACGGTACTAATACTACACTCTGGTGTTCAAAATTAAAATTATTTCTACCTTCGGTTAATTCCAAAACTGGATACATTATAATTAAACTAATATGAACAGTTTATTGAAATGTAACTTCATTGTAATTTGTGTATAATATCATACATGTACTCCATTGAATTTAAAATCAATAGTAAGCTTGTACTTTTGTTCTACTAGTAAAATTTTGATCAATTTCAAATTTGATTAGTGGGTAAAAATACCCAATACTAAAAAATTTTCAAAATTGCAAAAAAAAAATAAAATATATTATACGTGTATTTATTTTGTTTACTAATGTGTGTCATTGTTGACAAATATGTATTTTTTAAGAGAACGTTAAAAAAAAAACGTAAAATTTGGTAACACCACATTGACTGGAAATACATGATTGCAGTTGTGTGATTATGACGTCACAAGAATTTCGTCTATTGTGGTACACACGCAGGATCGTGTTATGGTTCATCAGAGCATATAAGTTTTATAGAAAAATTATGCGATGGAACAAACAAAAAAAAAACGAAACAAAAAATTGGGTAAATAGGGAATATGGTCACTTTGTAAATTTATACAGCTTTCAAAACATGGATTCGCGTTCAAAATAAGACAATTTTTGAGTCTTTATGGCAGTCGGTCCGCTTTGACGACTTAGCCCAGACCTTCTCTCTACACACACAGATCCGATCTCATTAAGCTACGTACAACAGTAGAGATTACGTTAAAGTATCTAACAATCTGTATTTGAGACCTGCCTCAACCTTCCAACAATTTATTATCTCATTCCAGTATCTTAGTATTAGTGATTAGAATTGTTTGCTCATGAAATTAACTAGAATTTGAAGGGAAGGAAATCCATGAAAGTCATCAAAGTGTGCAAATGAACGAAGCGTGGGAAATTGCATGCGAGCTTAAAGCACTTCTTGCATGGATTTGTATGCTAACGTAATCGACAACAAACATTTGCATCTTTGTTTGGAAACACTAGTTCTTCCTTTCGTTCAGAACTTTAGAGAAATTAAGGCTAAATATGTAAATTTCCTTCATTTTTAGATCTAATACATATTCCCACATTACTATCCAACACAGTACAGCATATTTTAAAACATTTTTCCTTCCGAAAAATGAGCAAATGTTCCATTAAACATTTGATATTTTTTTTTTCCATTACAAAGAAAACTAACTACAAGCACATCACAAAAATTTGCTTAAATGCATCAATAAACACTTTCGAAGAAAACTAAATGTTTTATTCAATGAAGCAAGTATTGAATCTCGATTTATCCACGAGACTTTCAATATTCATCCTAATAAAACAGCAAGAAATATATTTTGTGCAACAGAAATACGTATTACATGAGTATGTTGGGAAAACAACTGTTCAACTCGTTGCCAATAATGGCTGCACGAGCCAAAGTGAGTTAATAAACAAACATAAATGTAATAAAATTCTAGAACATAATTTTATATTTAGGCATTTGTAATTTACTATATTTTGTATTTTATGTAAACTAACTGTATTTATATTTGTACTTGTAAATTTGGAAGCAATTTCTTTGTAATCTTTTTCAGTTTACCGGATTGGCAACAGTCCGTATTTTGGCAGCAGACTAGTTGCAACGTTTTGATGTTAGCGCAACTAAGTCTAACAAAAAAGTGTTCTTCGAATTTTTTTAAAGCAATTTTCCATACTTTAACGTTATAAAACCAAACGTTCAGAACAAGTATTATGATACATTATAACATGAATAAAACTTGTGAGCTTTTATATTTAAATAAAAAGGACAAGCTAATAAAATTTGTTCAATGCTGATTCTAATGAAAAAGAATTTTTTACAGATTACGTAAGTTATTTTAACTTTCGGCTAGTTCTCTTCAGAAGACTAGAGGTTAAAGACTCCGTTACTCTTAGAAACGATGCCATGTTTAAATTTGTAATTCTGGATTGCAAAAGTGACAGCTCATTGGATCTAGTGCCAAAATAAATGGCCAAGATTCTAAAATATTGCACTCCAGTTTTCATTACAGACTCTATTTTAGAAATTGCCATGGGAATTTTCGGTCACCAAGAATTCTTGTACCTATTAAAATTTACTCCCCTTTTATAAGTCGTGTGAGAACTTTAAATTTTAATAGCATTTAGTAAATAAATGTATATAGCACAGAAATTAGTAGATTATGTAGCAGCACAAGCATGTCAAACTATAGGATATCCTATATCTAGCCCCATGCAAGTTTTTATGAAAAATTTTACACACTCTCTCTAACTAATGCAATAGAATTCGAAAACAATGAAAGGCGGGAAACAGTTGATACTTTTCATTCATTGCAGTTACGTACCAAACATAATATTCCATTCCAAACAAGTGTCACGAAGACAGCAATGGAAACAACTAGTCTGGGAAGATAAATGAAGTTAAGGAAGGGAATTAAGATTACTGGGAGGACTATTTGTCATGTCAAGCAAAAAAAAGATTAGTCATTTTTTTTTCAAGATTTCTGTAAATATGTTATCACAGGTTATAGAGCCATTGAAATTAATGAGCTTTACGGGGAGTGCCAATCTAATTCATGCTTCAATTTATTAACAAGCCAAGCGAAGGACGTTTACAAAACCACACAGAACCATCGTCAATCACAGCAAGACATTTGAATCTTTCTCTTTCTCAAAAAAAACCGACCCATTTACAGCAAAAAATTCGAGAAATTCGATGTATCACGTAGTTTAGTTATTCCAAGATGAATTAATCATGTTCCAACTTAATCATGATGAAAAACATTGAAATCCGAGTCTCTCTCTGGGGCAGAGAAATAATTACCTCCCGCGGAGAATTTCAGAGGAAAGTTAGAGGTGATGAAAATAACCTAAATTGGACACATAGTGTTTTCAAGGAGAGCTGATATGAATATTTTGTAAAGTGAACGCGGAAATAAAAACATTCAACGTGAGCAATTTACAAGTTTTAAGCTTTTTTGAAAACCAGTTAATATCCCCTTCCCTCTCTGATAAAGTACACCACGAAATTTAAAGCTCCTATAGCTACCTTTTTTAAACTGTTAAAAATTAACCAGTATAAATCAACAATTTAAAGATGTATAGAAAGAACTCGAATGTATCTTTATATTAGCCAATTCACTTTAAAAAGTATTTCAAACTTGGAGTGATAACTGATTTTCGCTTTTCTCATAGGTTTTAAGGTAATTATAAAATTCATCCGGGACTAACCAGAGTTATTTTTCCTTTTTCCTACATGATTGCTGTCTCCTGTACACATGTGGATGACACATTCCTAGATTACCTATCAATTTTTCTCAACTTTTGACCTTTTCCCCATGTCATTCTATCCTTTTTTTCCCTACATTTCTTGTATGTTTAATTTAGAGAGTTCTGTTTAGATTGCAAATGCACATAAATGAAACAGTGTTAGGCGCAATTAGATAAATTCATGACGGTCACATGATAAATGTAAATCACTGAATTCAAGACTGAGGCTTGTACACGTTCTATTTGCAAGTTTTAGAAAAAAATTCATACTTGATGTTTGGGTAAAGATGCTCAAGCATTAAGATTCTTCACACAAAAAGTTTTTCAAAACTTAAAAAAAAAAATGTTTTCTATAATACGTGTACTTTAAAATCAAGTGCATTCTGTTCACCTGTGTGCGTTTTATAATTGTTTGCAAATATATACTTTATAAAAGAAAGTTTCTGCAAAAAGCAAAAGTTTACATGAACGAAGCGCACGATTTGATTGGCAGGAAATGCGTGATTGCAGTTATCATGTGACTATTACGTCATATGAATTTAGTACATTTGACGAAATACGGCTCTTCCTCTAAAAATGTCAACCTAGTAACTTTATATTAGTTCCCAGTAATACTGTTTCAAGCGAATTTTTTGCTATATTTTCTTGTCTTGACATACTTTTCGGGATTCCTTTTGGATGCTAAAAAAAAAAGGAACAAAGCGGGAAAGTTGAAAAGGAGAGATCATAAAATGATTTGTATGGAAAAAAGCAAAATTTGCAAAAAACTAATATTTTGATTCCTGTTATACGAATTCCTTGCCTGTTTTTCTGCCTTTATTTATTTTTATAGTCTCCTTTTCTTACAAAATACAAAAAACTTTTTTAAAATTATGGAACAATTGAGAGAACAGCCAGATTAAAAAAAGAGTAATATTCCAGAGACTTCCAGAAAAACTGAAATATTTTCCCTTACAATCTCAATCGTCTTATCAAGTTTGCTAAAATTGGATTGGTTCGGTTCGGTTCGGACGAATTTACACCGCTTTAGAGTTACGAAATGAGTAATCAGAAACTGTTGAAATCGACCACTTAAGAGGTTTAAATCAAAATGTACAAACTATCATTTTTGTTGAAACAGAAGTGAGAAAATTAACAAATTAGTGTTGATATCTAAGAGTTTCCCTTTCATTCTAGATCAGCGAATTACATTTGGTTTGCCGCGAAAACTAAAACATATTAAGTTGTTTATATAGATTATCAATAGTGTTGCTATGGGGGATATCAGGGATTGTACCCCCCCCCCTTTTTTTATAAGGATTGCCGTACACTGAAATTTTAAACACATGTCCCTTCAAATAGAATGAAATTTTCATTTTTATACCTTTTTTAATAAAAAAAAATCAACATTCAAAATCCTGCATTCTGTATAAACATTCTTTTCACCTTGAACATAACTTGATTATCTTTTTTCTTTAACAACGGGCAATTCTTAACTTAAATCATGTTGTCAATTTTGCTTTAAGTTTTGACAGAGGATTTGAAACACATTAAAAGAAGGTTGGGAGGAAAATTCATTTGCAAACTATTAATATCGCATCCATCGTCCTTGTAAAGTTTAGAAAAAATAAGATAATTTTTTATCTAGTGGCAACACTTTTATAAAACTTTCCTCAATTCAGACAGCTGTTTCCTAATTTGGTCCCACGCCCCTTGAGCTCATCTACAGTTTAAAAATAAATCATCTACTATGTGTTAACCTGTATTAGGTGAGGGGCGCCAGAATTTCAGAGATGTATAGAGACGGCAAGATGAAAGAAAAAGTTGCAAAACACCGCTTCATACATTTATATACATTTAAAGATAGATAATATGATTCAAATAGATTTCCTATATGAAAATTGTAATAAAGTTCAATTAAGTTTATGTCCAGTGTCTGGATGATTTTCTTAATTTTTGCAAATATGTGTGCATCGCTTCATAAAAGGACAAGTATTTCTAAAAGTATATTTTAGATTTTATTATTTACTTTCTATTTCAAATATTGGTATCATTACACTCTTTTCCATCATCGTTTATTTTCTCGATTTATCAAAACATAAATTAATCCTTAAAAAAAATCTTAAAATTTTTTTTACTGTTCATATTATTTGGCAACATGATGCAGGGAAATGCAGGGAAAGCAAAGTAAGCGGAATCTTTCAAGTATTTTTTTCAAAAATATTCTTGCCGTATTCTATTTTTTCAGAATTTTAAATTCTAGACTATATAAATAAAACTACTTTTCTGTAGGAATAGTTGTATGAATTCAACAACAACATTTATACCTTGACCTGTTTAAGAGAATTTATTTATAAAATTTTTGAAATCTCTCACATCCACCAATAATATTTACTGAATTATTTTATGATACGTGGGTGATAAATTTCCAGATCAGACAGAATTTGTTGCATTTCTGTGTATCTCCTATTTTTTCAATCAGTCATTAATATCGAAAGAAAAAGTTCAAAGCCAAATGCATTAGGAATAAGATTGCGTGCATACCTAACGATGGCAGACATTTTTCACAAGGAGACGCCCATATTAAAAAAACACATTCTTTGGTTTGCTCAGACTGATAACAAAAACTACAAAAAAAAAAGAAAGGAGCCTTATAGTAGTCGCATATGATGTGTAACATCTGACATGTTATCGTGGTAAAAATACGCCCAATAGTAATTTAAATCCTGAAAAAAATGAATCGGGTATGATTGGAAATAATTTTCTAACGAATATTTCTCTTTGATGAAATTTTTTTTTTTGACTAACACTAGGAATAATGCAAGTTTTTATCAAAAATAATTATCACAAAATTATGAAAATTTAATCAGCTTGGTATATGTTTAAATATTAGAAACATTAGATAAAATTAAAATTACATGTGTAATTAATTAGTTTATTTTTTCGAGAAAACTTTTTAATCACAATTAAAAATATTATATTGACAGCGACAGGAATGAACTTCAAAGTATGAAAAAGATGCGCACTAAAATATTTATTCGAATAATTTCGTATTTTTTTAAGAATGATGAACTTTGTCAGACGTTTAACAGTAAATATAATTATTAATATAGTTTACACATATAAATATATTCTCAGATTTCATACACAACGAGCCCTGAGCCAATTGAGCGTAAGAATCGCAAGCTTATCCTGGATGAAGTCTAATAAAATTTGGTGGTATTTGCGAAGTGGATTTAGAGTTAAGAAAACACGAAACCGAGTCTTTGAATTCGAATCTTTTAAAATGCGAAATTTAACAATATAAAAAAGGCTGGTGGCTTGAGTTGTACCCGATGCGAGGGTAGCGAAGAAACACCACCAAGCGCGCTGATTGGTCAAATCAAATAGCACGCGCTTTCCCGACTTCTTGCTACACATTTCCGTCCCTTTTCACGAAATCACTCCTACAAATATCCAGCAACCGAGTGGAAAGATGTTACACATCAAAAAATGTCGTAAAAAATGTATCAATCTATAAAAACAAGATTTCTCATGAAACACAGCGAGCGATAAACTGACAACTTTATTAAAACACAGGCTGTATCAAAGTATATTTTAATGTATTACTTTTGTCTTGAACTTAAGTATTGTCTTTAAATTCGTTTACAGCAAACATTTTTTTAAAATCTTTAACAAGCTAGTTTGGCGACTTTAATAAGTGCCAAAATTTCGCCAAAATCGCCAATCTGCACCTTATACTTCATTTTAACCAGAAAACAAAGACCTACTGGAGTATCGTAGTACCGTAGTTCGTTAAAAGCCATTTCCAATGGAATCTCTGTTCGAAAATTACAAATACGAACGACAACAGTCGAAATTCATTCAACTCTTTCAAGCAGACAAGAAAAAATATTTCCGAAACGGAAATGCGGTATCATGAAGGACCCCGGTTACAAAACATCGTAGACTTTAAATTTCGTTCTAATCTCATCCACTAGAGTTTCTGTCGTCACTTGTCGCAAAAGCATGCGTCAATATTCCAAAAGTACCCCGAGAATTAGTGAAAGCGAGGGAAAAGAACTTCCGCGTTTCACAAAAGCATTCTCCGGATATTCATTAACTTCCTTCCTCTATATGAAGAAAACCGTCAAGACTGGGAGGATGTGGGTTTTGCCAATAAGAAACAAGCAATCGACAATTAAAAATACAAGAATTCTGATAAAAAAAGAAGTAATCGATTGATGAGTGACAGCAAAAGCGAACGTCAAGGAAAGAGTCAAGAGTTCCTCATCCACAAAAATGTAGAGAGTGAGCGAAAAAGATCATTTTTTCACTCGCACGGCCTATTTCTTTATCTGGAGAATCGGTAATAAGTGTTAGAGGGTATTGGAGCAAAAATAAGACAAACAGAAATCACTTTCAGGCACGCAAATGGTCAAATAGTTCAGTTACTACGGTTTTGAATTCAAAGTTAAAACAAATTCAATTTTGGTCATTTTGACTGATTTGGTTTTCAATTCGGTTAAGTAGATTTTGATTAATGATGGAATCGATGCAGGCTTATCTCGTCTTGAATCTTTTGAATGAATCATAAGTGCTATATGAATATCAAAGAGTAAAAGAATTGAGTATACACAGCTATCCGATAGCCAAATTAAATTCATAAATATGATACGAACTTACAATAAAACTAACAGACTTCTCAATATAGAATGAAGAAATTACACCCTTCATAAAGGACTGTTATTCACTTAAGGCTTTCAATTTGATTAGTGTTTTACTAGTGCTTTTTGAGGTTGAATACCATTTGCCTGCGTATAGATTTATACTGAAAATCCGAAGAGTATATTAAATGCAAAAAGTTTAATTAGTATTTATTTAACATTTTCAAAAGTTTGTCATTATTAAAAGCGAGATTAAAAAATAATACATACCTTTAATCCATTATTCATCTGCAAAACAAATTGGAAAGGTATGCTAACTTTCCGAATTTAAGAAGAAAATTGGACATTTTTGAGTGTTATTAAGAAAAAGAAAAGGCCTGTTTGTTTTAAATTATGAAACTAGCTTTTTTTTTTCTTTCAAAAATAATATCAATCTTTGGATATACCTACAAATACAGACCAATTAAATTGCATTTATATGGTTTTTCAAAAGAAAAGGCTTTTTCACTTCTTGTATTGTTGACTACTCGAGTCGGTTTTTAAAGAATACGAAGGTAAACGACAATTCTATTTTGATCCGAACATTACAAAAAGAATGTCTGGAACCAACATTTTCAAGGCTGCTTTCTTTAAACCAATTATTTCCAAGACAGATTTTAAAGTGACTCTTCAAGTTCAGTGAGACATAATATATAAATATTAGTATTTCTCATTCAGAATTCAAGTAACAGCTTTAATAATTCTGACTGCCGCATATTACGGCATATAACGTGCACCTATACTTTCAAAACTGCCTTTTCTAAGTTTTAGATGTATTCGCTGTACAACACGCACCCTTTTTTAACACCCTTTTATAAGCTTCACTTGTGTGTAACGGAATATTTGAACTCAATTTTTACCCACTCTAAAAGGTCAGAAAAATTCGAAATTTTCCTCACTTGTCCAGGATAGTTGACAATACAATAATTTAATAATTTTGTTCCATTGTCTTGATCAGGATCACCAGAATTAACGATTTCCCATTTTCAGATCATATCCCGCATCTGGCGACTCATTTCTGATCCCATTTCCAGATTTGGCGACTAAAAGATTAAATTACAACTTAGTTCCATTAACTATAAAAGGGTGTTTTGAAGTTTTTTAAACTGCAATTTATTAAAAAGAAAACTTGAAATGTACGAGTACAATGCTCGAATCATTTGAAGTCATTTATTTGAAGTATTACATGAGGCTTTTGAACACTAGTATACTCCTAAAACTACAGCACAAAAAAAGCGAGAAAGACCCAATTTATAAGGTATGTCATTTGTTTTAAATGAACAGCCTTTAGATGTTTGTAGAAATATTTAAATGCACCCATAAATTTCGAACTTATTTTTTGTGTGTTAAAAGTGCGCATTATGCGCCAGAATATACGGTAATCATTAAATGATTGCATCAACTAACAGATTAATTTCAGCACTTGCTTGAGTTAATTTTTTAATACAGTAGAATGTCGTTTATCCGAACGTTTATTATCCGGAGCGTCAAATATCCGGACCAAAGTCCGGATACGTTTTCGAACAGTGCAATGCTCAACAGTTGTTCCGCGCGAGGCCAAAAGTGATGGCGAAACCCAAGGTGAGGGATATTTGGGGAATTTCAGTTGTGTGATTTGGTAAACATCTGTGCGGAATATTAGGTCAGTTTGTTTCCAAGTGAGGAGTGTATACGTGCTCTTTTGTTGAGTTTTGTCGATGCAGAAACCTGGATGGCATGCGATGCAGAAGACTTTGGATTTCAAATGCTAAATGATGACGAAATTGTTACTTCCGTGCAAGAAGAATCCGACCCTGTCGACGATGAAACGGATGCAAACGAGGACAACAACAACAACGAAAGTAGCATGGGTCCATCAGATACTGACGCGTTTCTGCGTTAGAGACAACTATGGAGTGGTACGAACAACAATCAGAATACTGTCTACTCAACTACTGCTGCTCAAGAGAATCAGAGACCTTGCAGCAAAAAAAAAAAAAAAAAAAACACGAAATGTGTACAATGGTGCAACGAAAAATAAGTGATTATTTTCCACAATCAAGGTAAAATTGCGACATTTTGCACCTATTTTTGCATTTTCTTCAAGTACGTTTCCCGCATGTGATGATTTTCAATATTCGTATAGTGTCCAGTTTCATATTATGCATGGATTGCATTCTGTTTTCGGTTACCCAAACAATCGCGTATCCGAACGGTGTCCGGTCCCAATTGATTCGGATAATCGAAGTTCTACTGTATTTAAAAAATCCAAGGATTTTTTTTGTACTTTTCTCTCTTAAATACCTACGGTTCAAAAGGATGAGGTATGTCAACAATAGCCCTCAAATTGCTTTAAAGTCCGACATTAATAAACACTCCTCACATAGCATAGCACTGGCGTAGCTGGTTCTGGGTGGGCCCCGTATGAAAATTACTTCGAGGCCTTTTTTTTTAAATATAAGAACACTGTTAGAGGAATTGTATTTACACATGTCGGGGCCCCTGTAACTTGGAGCCCCGTATCATTGATAAGGCTGATACGTCGATAGCTACGCCCCTGTACAGAGCTATCTCAATCTTTCATTGTGAACTCTTAGTATTGTGTTTAATTTAAGTCGCTTTAATGCTATACCAGGGCTACAAATTTATGATGAAATCGATTACATCGAGCACTAACATTAAAATTATCATTAAACTAAAATATTTTGTTCTGTGTTCAATGCTTTTACTATTGCATTAGACTCAAATTATTTTCAGCTGTCAATTTCGTTACTTCGATTAACAGTTAAATCCTACAGACACACCCTTATATATAACTTCAAACATTTATATATAATTCAAAATCTCTTGCCATTCGATATAAATAAAACCATCATGGAAAATCAAAAACGTGAAAAATTGAACAGCATTAGAAGTTTGTGCAGACAACTAACAGAAAATTACTTAGCACTTTAAAAAATAAAAACTTTTACAAATCAAATGGTATTTGAGATTTAACACATGCCCCTCCCACTAACACTATCTAGGCCCGCCCAATCCGGAAAATTAATAACAAATATTCTCTAAACATGGCGTCAACAAACGATTCTAATTCCCTACCTTAAACAATTTCTTTTTATATAAATAATTAAAGTGAAGGCTACTAAAACACGTGTCCGTGTTCCAGAAATAGCCACTCGTCGGCCGCAGACGCAGGTTGCCCGTAAAAACACGTTCTCCATTACTTTCTTTCCTTAAAACAAGTATCGTTCAATCATTTTAGGAAACCGGCGCAATTCAAATAAACTATTGTGACCACAAGAGGACGTTTACAAGTGAGATAATGAAGTTTAAAAATAGCACAAGGTTACAATTCTTTTTTCTCTCTTTCTCTTTCTCCTTTTTACTTGTTCCGGTAGGTTGCGTAAATGTTGCAAAGTCGACCATTTTATGGCCTCCGGCTTTTCTTCAGCACAGTAGTCCAGATCCCGGTTTTAAGAAATTATACAACCGTTTTATTCCTAAGCATACCGGTTAAAAGCAGTTGCGTAGTAATAATATGTTTTCTGCAAGGGAAAATAAGGCGGAAATGAGAGGGGGGTTTCCCCCCTCCCTTTTTGTGATCATGCATTCGTCTTCGTTATTGGTGAAATTTTGTAGACTGAGTTTTTTTTTAATTACTTTATAATGAGTTGGTCATGGCATACTTCCTACTGATTGGATGCAAATGTTAGACAGATAATTTATTGCAAAACACTAAAAACAATGCCGCATTTTGATGTAGGATATAAGTGGCTCGAAAAATAGAAATTTGTTCTAGAAAATAGACATTTTCAAAGGGAAAAACAACTTTAGTTTGTATAATATTTTAGTAAACAGAGTTAATTTTAGGCAAAGGAAAAAAGGAAATTAAAAAAGGAAGGACATTCGATAAAACAAATGTCCCATAAGAAAGATCAAATTTGTTTAAATACGCAGGAATATAACTTTAAAGCAAAATAAACAAGGAACAATTCTTTCTTTGCTTAACATAACCATCCTCAGATGAAATAAAGAGCCTGAATGGTTATATCGTTACATATATAGCTTAAAAATGCAATCTGTCGGACTTTTTAAAGCTGTAATATCGCACTATCGAACATATTGCAACTGCCTTTTATTGAAGGGTACAATCACGGTCCAGTACCAAGAATGAAGCCTGAGCTAGTATTTAACTCTTACATGCCACATCAGATCATACGAATTCTTTGCGGTTAAATTACAACTGAAAAGCAGCAATCTATATTGTCCAACAGAATTTTATTTGGTGGCACCGTGTCCCGAACTAGACAACCGTTATCAACTGCATGCAAACCGTTGAGCAGGTAATTAATTTATCAGGAATAAGCATTCCGTGGGAAAGATATTTTTTAAAATATTTTTCCGCATAAAAACAACAAACTAATCGACCAGATTATTAAAATAAGAATTGCATCGAATTTAAAATAATAATTTATTTCATAGCCGATTTTTGGATATTTAATAGATAGCGGTAAAATCCAATAACATGGTCGTGAGTTTATTAAGTTCGATATATCAAGTTGAATAGTGGGATGCAAACTTGATACCACCAAGTTTGTTACATTTTTACTTCGACGAAAGTGAATTTTAAACACATTGCAAGATTGTCGACTGTAATAGCATTTAATAATTTTTTTTTAAAAAAGGGAGAAAGAAGTGGGGAGAGTAAAATCGACCATAAATGAGCTCCATTGGAAACATAAAGTCACTCACACAGATCAGTGATTGATAAATTACGGTCTACAGTATAGAAATTTTAAATTTGAATATTTTTTTTAAAAAATTAATCTGTGGGCTTGTTTAATTTTTTTTCCACAAGCGAAATTTTCTAAATAAATTTAAATGATTCCATCATATCAACTCACATAGAAACTGATTTTTTATAAAAAAATTCTACTACCAAAAAAAAAAAAAAAAAAGAAAGAAAACGGCCATTACAATATGGATGAGAGTCGGGTAATCTGGATTACCCAGGTTTTGGCTATGTTTGCAGTTGCTAATGCGTGGAAAAACCTTGAACTACTGAAGAAAGACTCGCATGATGCATAGCACAGTGAGAGTTGACCACTTGTTGCCATATCACTCACCACAGAACAAAATGTTTTTTGCGGTTTTCAAAAGTTTTTGCAGGTAAGTTTTCAAACATTTTAACCTACTAGAACACGTGACCTTACGTGCTGCAATGAATCATTCATTTCTGATGTATAATTTGTAATAGATTTTATGCTATCAACTAAAGAACCAGAAAACAAAGACGCGGAATTTATATCTTCTGTAACGAAAAATTTTCCGAAGATCAACGAGGGGAATCTGAATTCAATGCTTCTATTATTTTGTGTACACTCCTTTTGATTGTACTGGAGTAGAGAAAGCTTATATAAGAGACTTTGGTAAATAGACTCGAAGCAGAAATGACTTTCACGTATTTTTAAAAATATTGCTTTCATAGTTAAAAACAACTACGTTTTATGAAGTCTTAATTAGTTTTCCAAAGGTTTAAACTACCAATTCTATATAAATCGACTATTCCATAAGACCCTTCATTTATCATTTTTCTTTAAAATAAATTTTTTATAACAAAATACATATTTATTCTGACAAGAGATGATTCCTAGCAAATCGTTTATGGTACATATTTATGATGATTTTGGAGATTTTTTTTTTATCAAAAATCAGTTAAGATATTTTTAGAAATGTAAATGGTATTCCATAATATTCGACTCTCATATATTTTTATTTGCTATTATATTTAAGTTGGGGAGATAAAAAATTTCGCATTTATCGCACACATAAGTAAGGAAAAATATTCAAACTACACACTTTTCTCTCAAATTTTTCTTAAGATATTGTTATAGCAAGATGAGAGTTGCTTCCATAACTTTTTTTTTTCACTCGTAAAAAAAGTTTGCCTATTGCGGACACAGATAAATGGAATAAAAAAAAAGAAAGAAACGAGCCTTATAGTAGTCGCATATGATGTGTAACATCTGACATGTTATCGTTGTAAATAAGCAATAGTAATTTAAATCCTGAAGGGAAAAAAATGAATCGAGTATGATTGGAAATAATTTTCTATAGAATAGTTATCTTTAATGAAAAATTTTTTTGTCTAACACAAAGAATAATGCAAGTTTTTATCAAAAATAATTATCACAAAATTATGAAAATTTAATCAGCTTAGTATATGTTTAAATATTAGAAACACTTGATAAAATTAAAATTACATGTGTAATTAATTAGTTTATTTAATCGAGAAAACTTTTTAATCACAATTAGAAATATTATATTGACAGCGACAGGAATGAACCTCAAAGTATGAAAAAGACACGCACTAAAATATTTATTCGAATAATTCCATATTACTCGTATTTTTTTAAGAATGATGAACTTTGTCAGACGTTTAACAGTAAATATAATTATTAATATAGTTTACACATATAAATATAACCTCAGATTTCATACACAACGAGCCCTGAGCCTATTGAGCGTAAGAATCGCAAGTTTATCCAGGATGAAGTCTAATAAAATTTGGTGGTATTTGCGAAGTGGATTTAGAGTCAAGAAAACACGGAACCGAGTCTTTGAATTCGAATCTTTTAAAATGCGAAACTTAACAATATAAAAAAGGCTGGCGGCTTGAGTTGTACCCTTTTCACGAAATCATTCCTACAAATATCCAGCAACCGAGAGGAAAGATGTTACACATCAAAAAAAGGCAACTGAAAATCAATTCATGAAAATACTAAATAATGAAATGGACGAAAGATAATTGAGTTGTTTGAAGTAGACGATATATTCGTGGTAAATTCATATATCAACGAATTTTGTTTTTTATGGATAAGTAAATAAAAAAATGCTTACAAAAAATTCAGTATATGAATATCGAATAGGTTTTAAAGCTAAAGCAATCTCACGGGGCATGGGGACATCCCCCCCCTTTTTTTTGCATTTAATGTCACACCAAAAATGGAAAATCAATAGGTGTTCAAAGTTGACTTAATTTTTTCTACATGTACAATCCTAACATGTATCACATTCAATCCAACAAAAAAAGTGACCTTTTTATGTTGTGACCCAAGTTTTGTCAGCTGTAATTGATCACTTGGATTGCGACACATAATGTTAATTTAGTCTTTCTAACGTGGTCCTTTGAATCCGTTGTTCGTTCAAAGGTAGACAGCATTAATATTTTTTTAATCACATTAATTTATTCTTTTGTAATAACTTTTTACCAGTCGAGTATATTGAAAATCCTACTATGACCATGGGATGATTTTTTTTTTCCCATCATAAAAAATTTCTCTATAGTTATATTCCACATTTAAAGAAGAGATGTACAGTTAAAAAATAATTGTTTTTAATTAATCCTATAAATTATAATATGTCTAATTAATACAATCATTATCCAGATTAAACTTCAGATCCAAAATCATGGAACGCAAATGATGGAATTAAATTCTGAAATATGTTAAAGAATGAAATCGATTCTTTTTGTAATAAAAATAAGAAATGGATGATTATTTTCTAACTTTTTAAAAATAATAATTAAGCTTTTAGCAAATAAATCTTGCGGATTTCATAATATATAGAATATTCCATTTCATTACAAACGGTTACTATGTAAATATACTCACGTATTAAGTATAATCTAATTCTGTAATTTGACTTTACATTTGCCGTTTGCTTTTTCTTCTTGACCATTAGTGGGAAGAAGATTCGGCCTCATGATTCGGTAAAAACAGTGATTGTTCAATAAACGTCTCATACTAGAAATAAACAAAGCTATTGGTGATGGACTTCGTAATTTGAACCATAGTCAAGTGATGAAGACGAAACTCCAAGTTCGGTTATTTTTCTCCACATTACATCAACATCAGGATTTTGAATCTCGATACATTTAAAATGCTTCTCCCCCGCTGCACGATGATCTTCGGAAGACATCTGATTACGATACCCTTCAGGTTGTCTTCGAATAATGTAAAAAAGCTTGGTCCTAACTCAGAATCTATTTTCATACAAATGTGTAACCCAAGCACCTGTTTATTGTACTGTATTATATAAAAATTTAGAAATACATTGAAAATCGCTTAACACGAAACTGAAGAGACTGAAATATTCCAAACTCTCCAAACAAACTCCAAAATGTTTTTGTGTTATAATTGGGGCTGTACACACATTACTATCATCTATTACAACCAATTTTATCCGATAATACAGTAGAACGATACAGTCCAAGTTGGTGTTTTCTGTATTTTGTTCATTCCCAGAAGGGAAATCTTTTCGTGTTAAGAGAAAAAAAAATGCATGAAAATATATAGTAGTTTGTCGGGACCATTGTATTACTTCGTTTAAACCGATATTCCGTCTTAAGCTCTTTTGAGTTAAACGTATTTTACTGTATTCCAAAAATATGTTATTTTTCATTTGAGCATACAATATTTAAAACCCATTTAGCATAAAAGTATGGGATACGAAATACGGAACACGGTTTACACCAGAGAAAACAGACTGACGCACACACAAATGAGTAGCATTACAAAATATATGTTTTTAAATGTATAGGGAAGTCAGAATACAATATCAATGCTCGAGGGGTTTTTTTTTTATGGGTAAAAGTAATCAAGTTTACACAGCAATAGCTTTCAAGAGTCCATTATTCTAACAACCATTCTCGTAGACCTGAATTTATGACAAATATTTATAGTAACGTATCTAAGCGATTTGCTTGTTACTATAATAAAATGTTTTCTTTTATTTGTTTAACAAACGTTAACAAACGTTTTATTTGTTAACAAACAATTTTCCTGTGCCTAACATGTTTAGTTTAAAACTAATAGAGATAACTTTAAATTATTGAATAAAAAACACTCAACTGAAAACAGGCTGTCAAAGCTCATTGAAATCTATTCTTTAAATGTAGTGCATTAAGCCAAAATCATTTTAAAAGGCAATCTTCAAATAATGGACTAAATTCATGTGACGTCATAATCACATAATTTTAAACCACGTGTTTTTAGCCAATCAAGTTCAAAAACACATATGACGTCATAGTCACGATAAATGCAATTATCAATTTTCAGCAAATCAGTTCATGCACTTCGTTGTTGTCAAATTACGCTTTTTACAGAAACTTTTTTTTAAAAAAATTAATATTTGTCACTTTATTTAAAAGTACATGTATAAAATAAAACTTTTTTTTCTTTAATTTTAAAATCTTTTGCAGAAATTTCTTTTTATAACACTTGAACATCTTTACCCAACTATGCAGTTTGAAATTTTACCTAAGTTTTACAAATAGAATGAAAAGTACGAGCTAGTTTATTGTCCGATTTGAATTCAATGTAGAACACGTGTTTATATTATCATGTGACCGTCATGAATTTAGTCCATTGTAATAAAAGGACACGATAGACTAAATTCATGTGACGTCATAGTCACCTGATAACTGCAATCACGTGTATCCAGCCAATTAGTTCACATGCTTCGCTGTTGCCAACCTATGCTTTTTACAGAAACTTTCTTTAAAAAAAAAATTGTCAACAATAACACACTTAAATAAACAAAATGCACTTGATTTTTTTTTATTTTTAAAAACTTATAAATGGATCTTTACACTCGAAAATTTTGATCCAATCATCAAATTTAAAATTTTATCTAAATTTTACAAGTAGAACAACAAGTACAAGTCTAATTTCAGTTTTGAATTCAGTGGAGAAACGTGATTGGATTTATCACGTGGCTATTATGAGAATTTAGCCTATTCACATTAAATTTGATAAGAAAGTTTAGGACGGGGACAACCATCTATCACTTTCACAGAAAAGAAACAAGAAAAAAATACAGTAATTCTCAAATATTTGTTTTTGTACTTTGTTGCGACAGCAAACTAATTTTTTCTAAAAAAATAACAATTTGATATTCAGAACGCTGACAAGAAAAGCGGCGATAAAAAAACATGATGAAGAACTTCCTGGAGAAAACATGTAGAACTTTACAGAGGCTTGATTAAAAATCGACAATTCCAGGAGTAATCACCCACCAACAAGCAAACATGGCAGAGAATTTTAAAATCTCCAGAAAGACAGATATGATCATATATAAAAACAGATAGTCAAGGCTCATAAACAGCAGTCAATTTTATTGTTCTTTCCCTTTCAAAAAATAAAAGTGCGGTTACTTAAAAATAATGAACTATACTGCCACAATTTAACGAAGCATGACGTCTGGTTTTTTTTATAAGCATGACATGTATATTATCTATCATCTTTGTAACGCTTTCAGATTTTTGAAATCTGAAATTAATCTTTTCATCAGAAATTGTGGAGTCTCTTCCCCCCCCCCTTCCATACTCAATTTAAAAGGACTATTTTTAGAAGGTTTTTTAAATCCCTTATCTAAAAATAGTCATGGTTCAACGAGGCATGAGTTACAGTTAACTAATATGAAAAAAAAGGGGAAAAGGAAATGGCTGATGTAATAAAAATAAAAAATGAATAAAAATAATACTAAATAAAGTAATAAAAAAATTCACTTAAATTCGTACTACATTACACCTTTATACAATTCAGATTTAATATGCTTATCATACAAGAGCGCGGGGACAGATTTAAAATTGAAAGAAAAATACAGGCAGGGGACAGAATTTTCCTAAATATTTATCACTCATGTAAGAGATAAGCAAATTTCAATGATCTGGTCATTAATACTCCCTACAATTCTCCATAACTGAATTTCATTAAATTAATTCGCCATCGCACATTGCTTTACCGGGAATGGTACAAGCCACTTTGAGCCATGGTCAAAATGACGACAAAATGAGCATTTAACAATCTTTACTTCCAAAACAAGGTGGTGAAGATTAGGAGATAAATCTGAATTTAGCTTGTTTGATTAATCCAAATAAGAATGTTTAGAACATTTGACTGCTATGAATTGGTGATTGGTGATGAACTCCGTAATTCTAAACCCAGTCAAACATCGACGACAATATCTAAACAGGGATTTTATTCTCTAGACTAGGGGTGGGCAATTGTTTTGGCTCAGGGTCACATTGTGGAAGCGGAAGACACCGGGGGGGGGGGCATACCTCTTTTCAAGAGTCATTAGTTGACTTTATCTCAGAAAAGGTATAAATTGTACCATAAAAATCAATACATGCGTTAAATAAAATAGTGTCAGTTCTATTTAATTTATTTATTGCGCTAATTTCATATCCACAGCTATAAGCAGATTTAATTTTAGAATAAGTTTAATAAGACAAATGCACGCAATCAAACTTTTCTGACTGTCTTGGCGGATAGCATGTGGCTTGCGCTTCTTATTTGTCTACCCCTGCTCTAGACTTTTGCATAATGACATGTAAAAACTTCAAGGTTCAAATCAATTAAAAAAACAGCAGCCTCATTACTCCATTTTGTTATTATTTTGGTAAAATCAGAATTCATTATTCATAATATATCTATTCCCACAGATACAAAGTTTGCAATTCGGAAACACTGGACAGTCAGCCACCATCATTGGTTGAACCTAATACTGAATTTGCATTTCTCCGATTTGTGAGTAATGATTCGACCAATCAGGTTATAAAGCCTCAGCTAACGAATGGGTATGAAATACAATAAATCAAACAGAAAAGCGATGATCTATATATAAGGACCGAAGAATCGCAAATCATTATAAGAAGTTGAAATATTGAAATCCGCGCGGATTTAAAAGAGCTTCTAATGCAATCTAATAGATCTTGGGATTAAAAATGTAGATCTATTGAAATATTTTTAAAAAATTGAATTCAGTTTACAATGCAAGCAATTACAAGACTTCAACAAGAGGGTCGGGGTAATATCATGATACAAGTGCTTTTAATACAATAATTTGGAACAGTAAAATGTTTTAACTTAAATTATTGAAATATTTAATTACATTCCCCAAATCGATACTTGTAAATAGTAAATTAGTGATCTTCAAACTTTTTCAGCTCACGGAACCCTTGGAACTAGAATTTTTTTCGTGAAACCCTCTTCCACACACACACTAACAAGAATATATCTTAAAGTAATATTTTTAGTAGATCAACATGTTATAGGTACTTTATGTAAAGGCAACTAAAAAATATTGCATTTATTATTAAAAAAATTTAATCTATTTTTAATATAATTTACTCATTAATAATCTTAATCTGTGATCCAAGTGTCACCTACCCATGCATTATATTTAGTAACTGGGATATGTGCTTGCATTTTTTTCTCACAAATTGTGGAAGTCTAGGTTTATTGAGATTAACTGCAATCGCACTATATATTCTGAGTTAAATTTGTTTTTATACTTTATTTATGTAGCCACTCACGTAGAGAAATATTTTTCACTTATACACATTATTCTGTGAATGGCATTAAAATGTCTATAGCTTGTCTATATTTTGCATGAATTTGCAACCTAAAATGTAGGAGCTGTTCTTGCTTAAATTTAGAATTTCAACATCGAATCTGTTGATACGGCGACAAGTTATTTTTTTTTCTTCTTTATTGTAGGTGTTTCTTTCCACAAATGCCAAAAGGTGAGTTTTCCCCTTAGAAAACTATTTAGTTTTGCAAGACTGTACTAACGAGTATAAAATTGTCTCGTGGACCCGGGGTAGTAAACAATAAAATATTTACTATCTAGTAGGTAATACATACATGAAGATAAACGTTTTAACATTATTTCATTATGTTATAATTAAGGTTTAAAAAGTAAGCAAAATAAAATTATGTATAAATAAAATGTTCAGTTTCTTAATGACAAGGATAAACTTTTAATTCCTGCGAGTATACAAAATTCATAGAGAACGTGAACAAATTTTGCATATACATTTATAAGTTTCTTTTCGGTTTTTTTATTGTGACTCGTGGAACCCCTGAGTATGCGTCGTGGATACCCAGAGTTCCGTGAAACACAGTTTGAAGACCATTGTCATAAATCAATTTTGTTTCAAATTACAATGGTGTTCATCAAATATACAAAATGTTGCTTTGTATAAATAAGCTACAAAATAGAATTTATTTTTAAAATAACACTCATTTAAAATAGAAATAAGTAATACACAGAGCCTTAACGAGCGAGAAATCTTGCACGGTTGTACCACATGAACTGCCCTCCAGGTGGGTCTTGTGCTCACAAAAATACCTCTTAAGTATTAACATATGACCAGTCGTGCGTTACGCACCTGTAGAAAAACGCGTACTGATGCTTTAATGTATGTAATTAATTTCTCCCTCAGAAATTAGCTCGTGCTTGGAAATGTTTATTATATTTCATATAGAAATCATAGCAGAAAAAAAGAAACGTAATAATTCCGATTAATTGCAATTTTAAATCTCAATACAATTTTTGAAATTTTGATCTGTTGTAGACGAGAGATGTGGAATTATCATTATCAAACAATTAAAGTAGTATGCTCTGATACATATATATTAAATGAATATAACATTAAAAATTATTAATTTCCATAATAAAATACATAAATCTTTTTTTCACTCGAGCATGGTAAGACTGTATCAGTATGTGATGCCCGTTGTCCTGTCTAGACCTAGGCCTAATACCATAAACAATCATTCAATTCATTTAGTGGAAATGCGGCCATCGGTTGAGCTGGTTTGTGCCTAGGTTTTTGAGATTGCGAGTCGTGCATATTTATTTGTTTCAAATTATCATTTGAACGAGTATTTGACAATGCATGCTACTGTCTACCTTTAAAGATCTCAGGTAGGGCCTTCTTTTGCATAACGGCCCAGAGCCTCAAAAAAAAATCTTAAGATTTTTCTGGGCCCAGGACCTCTAAAAACCATAAGTTTGTAGGATCTACCTCTTGAAAATAACTTACACACCGTGTTTATAGAAATAAATAAATAAATTTTTTATTCCTTTTTCAAAATAACTGAATATTTTTTGTTTCATAATAGATCTTCCCCTAACCCTTCTTTCCAATTTTACTTTTTCTAACTACAGCATGTCTATTTTACCCTCTACTCTTCCTATCCTTTTTTATTTATTTATTTATTTGGAGCTAGAAATTGAACCAAGCATTGCACAACTCTAAATGTTTGATTAAATTTAATTCTTAAAAAGTAAGTTTCCTTAAAGCAAAGTCTCTTTATGTTTCACGGATTTAATATATATCGGTAACAAAGGAGTAGTAATAATTTCTCCATGAAATTAGACATTTTACAAACTCATAATTTCCGATCATTATCGTTATATAATACTCCAACAATTCGTGATATTTACTCAAGATGAATTCCTGCTACGAAGCATCATTTTAAAAAAGGAAAGAAAGAAAACCATGTAATAAATATCTGCGCTCAATATTGCACGTCACTACGATAAGCTGCTTCAATAATTGCTCTTTTTTCTTCTTCTTTCTTTTTTTTCTTTTTTGGCCAACGGTTATTAAGTTGAAGGGTACCTCCTTTTCGCACCTCCTAGAAGGCCATTTAACTTAAAAGTTCCAGGCAGGGAAATGGTCAAAAAGCAGCCGGACGACTATTTATAAATGCTCACTGGTCAAGGTAAGAGCGAAGGCTCATTGAAAAGCACAAGTGGTTCTCGAAAGAAAACTTTTACATTTTTATATGACGTTGCTCACTTTGTTACGTAAATATCCCGGGTGTTTTAATTGCAGAGAGATGGGAATCTCACATTTTTATTTTAATGCCGTTTCTTCCCATACCTGCGCTTTTGAAGGACGAGGTATGGATGAGCTGTAACATTCGGCCAGGTGAGATTTCGCACCAGAACTGGTTTTACGGAAAGTAATATTATATAAATGATACAATAGGATTCTCCTCATCTCCATTTGTAGGAGTACTTTTCTGTTCGGGCTCCACGACTTCATGTTGATTTAGAACTTGGAGAAACCAAGTGAATTAAATATGTTTTGATTTCTTTTCTTCTATCGTGCTCTATTTTAATGGTAGAAAAAATAAAATTAAAGGATGAAAGGCACCGTTAAGTTATTTCATTCAAAAGAATAATACAAAGAAAAAAAAGTTTCCCGGGAGGGAGGGTCTGAATTAGATGTTTCAGAAATTGTATGTTATGAGAGCGTGCAGAATTTTCAATAATTCTAACATTGTTTTAGCTTTGAATCATAACATTATATGGATATGTGCAAGCAAGGCAAATAGAACTTTTTATCCAAATAATAATAATAATTTTTAAAAAAGATAAAATTTGAAACAAGAAATGAAAATGAACTCTGCCTGACAAATTACTCGCAAATAAGCTATATAAGTGAAAACACCTACTGAATTTCCTTTTAAAAACGAATAACCGTATTAAAGTTTTTCAACTGCGATTTGTAATAAAGACAAAACGGAAACTCGTTTCATTTAGCAGTATTAGAATATTTTAATTAATATCACGGCCACTACTACTGCTATAATTTGGAAGAAATGTTACAACAAAATGTAAGAAAGCTTAAATGCTTGAATGTTTTATAAGCTACACGAGGATTGGCGATGGATTTTGAACTACAATCAAATCACACCAATCTGAGGACTTTAACGTGCATCAGCCCCTCTGCACCGTGAGTCTTCAGAAGCACTAGGCCTCAAATCCGTGAATCGAATCGAAATAACGACGGCCATGAATTCGTGACCATGACCACTTTAAATGCTAAAAAATGAGCGAATATTACTGTGTAAAAAGCACGTGTACTTAAACTATAGAAAATAATAAAAATTTACTGAAACATAAAATGTCAAATTATTAAGATATAAAATATGCTTCACAGGAATGACAAATGTAAAAGTCATATCTTGCTACAAGAGCCCTTTTTGAGCGGACTAAATTTTTTATTTAACATGAACTAAATTTATATAACGAATTGATAGTGACAAATTCGGAAATTCTTAAACATAGTCACTAAAAACGAAAAAAAAAAGTTTGGAACTCTTGACTAAATTTTATAAGTTTATTATTATTATTATTATTTTATTAAGATTGCGGAATTTTTTCCAGTTATTGTATACGTGTGTGAGAAAATTTTTGAAAGACTCAAAAAAGAAGAATATTGCGGAATCAAGAGTGAAATAAGATGGCAAGAAAAAAAAATATTATGATGACTGACAGAATTTTACAATCTTCAGACCTACTTTACCTAGAAAATAAAAACTTTTGTTGAATGATTAAAAATAACTATATTCAGAAAACTAGACAAGGTTAAAACCTGAGACGGAATTAACATAAAATTTGTGTAAAGTAAAAACTCAACAATGAGCGAAGACCGTATCTACATATTATTCACGATAGAATAGTCATATGCAGTCTGTAGTGCTTTTACTTTTACATAACCATCAAAAAAAGGAAATAAAAACATCTCATAGACATCAACCCCCCATGCATGAATAGCCCACTCCCTTTTGAAAAAGCTTTTAAAAGAGACAATTTTAAGATAATGAATCAGAACCACTCAAATGCACTTCGGTCTCCAAGTGGTTGTGTCCCAAACTCTATCCACTGAACTAAGACAGCAGAACACACAGAATAACACTTTTTTTTGTGCACGCGCGCTACGGTAATATAAGACCTCGACTTGGTCCACTGTCATGGGTAAGATAACAGTAATTCATTGTAAGAAAAGAGAGCAATAAAAGTTTTTATGGAGGCATTGTCTAGGAAAGAATCGAGAAAAAGAGCTTCGTTGTTATGTGTTACTAAGGTCTTCGAATGTATTCGCCGAGTTTTTCTTTTCAGGAATATACGCGTGACAATTAAAAAAAATTGAGATAAGGCTTTATTAAAGATGCTTCGAGAGATAAAGTATAAATTTTTCATGAACTCGATATTTAAGACAAAAAGATAAGACTATGCGATTTCAAATAAAATTTCTCTTCTCACACACACACACACACACAAGTATAAAAGTAAAATTAATAATTCTTTTCGTTTTAAGAAATATTACTACACATAAATAAAGATAATTTTCATTTTTATGTTATATATGATGCATTAAATCAATACTATTTTTACAAATAAATCTATAACTAAATGCATATATAACTTCATTGATCACAATAGTTGCATGGAACAAAACATTACACAAATTTTAGAGCCAAAAATAAAATATACAGATGAAACACAGGCTATTAAGAACCAAAAATAAAATAAAAAATGCGTTTCAGAATTAAAAAAAAGTGGCACAAAATGAGCTTACAAAACATTTTTATAGTGTCAAATTACGTAATTCTTAAAAATTTCTAGAAATTAGAAGAAAAAAAATCATTAATACTTTATAAAGCCAACAAGTCAACGTTTTTAAAATTTTAAATACTTTCTGGCCTTAAGGTACATTTTTCTTTAAAAAATATGGATGATAGTATTCAACTTATATCAATATTTACAGACTAATTTTCAATTTCTTTCCATTACTTAAGCAAATATTATTGTTCTTAAGATGTCTGTTCTTATATATTGTTTATTTTGAATGTATTCATGACTTATAATTCCCGAATAACGAAAAGTAAACTTCATCGAAATATCGTCTGTTACATAACAAAGCGAATGTCGCAATATAGTACAGATTATAAAATGTTTTAATTATCTACAAAATAAATATAGACGAACAAATTCAAAAAGTTTATATATACGTCTGTCACAATGGTGAACAAATTAATCTTAGGTACAAGTAAACAGCACAAAATCTAAACGTAAACAAATTCGCAAATCCAAAGAACAAATAAATGGCTTTCTGTAATTGGGCGAACTTCATTCATTTGAAAATAAACACAATTTCAGAGAAAGAAAAAAAAAATCGTCAATATTTTTGAAGAAAAATGAAATCTCTAAATAAAAAAACAAGATATCAATCATTGGCATGGCCAAGTAATTTTAACACGTTTTTCACATGTTGTATTTTACAATAATGCAACTAATAAACTTTTACTAACATAAAATAGTACTATACTTAAAAAAAAAAATTTTAAATTTTAAATTATTGTTTTAATTATTAAATTTAAATATGATTCGGCTCATCTAGGGCACAAATTCGACCAAATGCCAAAAACCCGAGGTCAATCGGTTAATTATTGGCTGAGAAAAATGTACGACAAAATATGGAACGAAAACGAAATTTGCGTCCTAATAGCGCTTTTTTTTTAACACTACGTGAAAAACGCGCTAAAAAGGCTTTTGCTTTTACATTATTAACCTCAATAGTAAATTATAAATTTAGAGCAATTTTTTTCATATATTGATTCACTGTCTCTTGGTACACTATTTTTTTTTATCTAGAAAGCTTCCTTAGATTTCAATAAATATGGATTTAGAACTGCACAAAGATTATCAAAAGCAAACTTCGTAATTTTGATTGACGGTTCAAATGACAAACTAGTACACTTTTTTAACTTTCCCGCCACGTGAAGATTTCTGGTCAGCCAATCACAGAAGCTCCTCTCGACACCAATGAATTCTAGCTTTTTCCATCCAAATTATTTTCAACTCACACTCTGATTTCTTTGTTGCAACCAGATTGGCCTCACCCACTCCCGAATAAAAATCCTGATTTTTTTATTCAACTTTGAACTCCCAAGCACACTAGTAATTTTGTCGCACAAATGAAAATCTCTATTTTTACTAATTTACAATATAACTGCATTTTATTATCTTATTTCTAAAAAAAAGGCAATTGGAAAGAATACTAAAGTCACTCAAAGTCCCATGATAGGAGATAAAGGCTCGAATGAACCAAGTGCTCCCACCCCCAACCCAATACCAGACTATTTTAATTTGATTACTTTTTTTTCTTGTTGGTAACTTCATAAAAAATTATAAATAAATAATTCAATTCGAGGTATACTAAAAATAATATACAAATATCTAAACAAATTTTATTACGAAGCCTGCCATACAATGAGCTGAAAAGGTCATATAAGTGGAAAATTATTTCATACCTGAAGATAAAAATGGAGTATGGAAAAAAGTTGAAATGTAAAATGGCGCGAAAATAGAATGCTCTTGATATTTGAGCCACTGTGTACATTTAATTTAACACAAGATATACACATCAGATTATAAATTATGTAACTAAATAAAAAAGACTGCGCATTTTCTGGAATATTAGATGAAATCAACCAATCACAAGGCTTAAAAAAACATTTATTTCACTAATACAGGCATGATCTTAAGATACACTGTGAATTCATTTATCTTTTCACGGAAATTATTATTTAACAAGTCTCGATATGGAGATAAAAAGAACAGAACAAAATATGAAGCCACGTTGGGAAGAAATTAACAATATTATGCCTTCCATGAATGATCAGGAAATGATAAAAACAATTATATCCTTATTTTCACTGGATTTTTAACTATGCTGAAAGAACAATGGCATTGATACATCGTATTAAAAGAATAATTCTTATTTTTATTATCATTATTATTCTGCCTTGAATAATAATTCGAGAAAAACACAAGAATGTTCGAAGCTGATTTTTAAAACTAATTACTCATATCAGTATGCATTACAATGACTTTGGTGAAAGTCACGCGCCTAAGACCCCTGATACGGAAATGAAATCGCATTAGACTGCCATAAATCAGAGGAGGGCGAAGAGACTAAATCGCTTTTCATAAGAAATCACAGCTTTGATTTTAGTCGACATTTGAATAGTGCTAACTATTCTAGTTAAACTACATATTCTAGTTTACTAGCACTAGTTGCTAACTAGTGTTAGTTTCAATTTTAAGAGTAATAAATATGGGTGGTCCTGAAAGAACTAGTTGAATAATTGTACATTTATCATTTTGCAAAGATAAGTTTTTGTAAGCAAACAACAGTATCGAATCGAATAAATAAATCATTAGTACAGGTGTGAGAAATAGCGGCCTGATTAAACAGAAATCAAATATTAAAAAGAAAATACTCTTTTTTTTTAATGAAGATTAACAAGAGTAAATATAGATGCACATTTATTCTTGTTGGGTGACATTGACTTGCAAGATGTGATGAGAATTTCAACGAGCAATCTCACTCCTGTTTTCTAAAAAATTGTAGAAAGGCGTAATATAGGGTACATTCAGTAGCGCACACAAAAAATTTTGAAGGGGGGAGTCCACGGTCAAAAGTCCCCCAACTCGTATCATACCTCAAGACAACATCAATTGATTCTTCTGATTTTGTCAACAAAAAACAGTACAAAATAAATCATTGAATTAATAATTACCATAAATTAATAAAATAAATTGTTAATTACAAGTACTTAATTAGATTTTACGTTATATAGATATAGGATTATCATCAATCGAAAAAACTCAAGGGCTTTGGGTAGTGTCCGGACCCCAGGACACCCCTTGTGTGGGCCACTGGGTACATTCGACTCATTAAACTGGTTCTAAAATTAAATACACTTGTAGGTATAGATTATATGAAATTAGCACAGTAAAGGAACTGAATAAAACTGCCCCTATTTTATTTAACTTATTGATTTTTCAATTCCTACTATTAGTTCACACTCTCTCTATGTATATTTTATATATATCTTGTTCAATTTCTCAATCCCCACAAAAAAGTACTTTTTAATAATCCACTCAAGTTCAAATACATTTTTTTAAACTTGTAGTGAATGATACTTGATGTTGATACATTTGCGAATATTAATTCATCAATTCTATTTAATTAATGAATAAATAGTAACACACAAAAATAAGAGTACAACACCATAAAAAAAGGAAAACCGCTCATTGTGTCCCTGTAGCGCAATGGATAGCGCGTTGGACTTCTAATCCAAAGTTTCTGGATTTGAATCCCAACTGGGATGACCTAATATCTGAGAATGTGATTTCTTTTTACTATACTATTTTTTATTGGAATAATTTAATTGAATTTATGAATAAATAGTAACAAACAAAAATAATAGTCCAACACCCTATATAGTAAGGAAAATGGAAAATTGCAAGGAAAATCGCTTTCTATTTTGCCACTTAATATTGGGATTCTGTCGCATGTAAATACATATTTATATTAATTGTAACTATTTAATAAAAAGTAACTAAAATAAAACTTTTCTTTGTTGACCTAAATAGGAATTGACTTAATTTTGTTTATATATATTACTTGTTGTAGTACAATTTATACCTTTTCTAAACTTTCTATAGGCGTAAAAATCTAGCCCTTAGCCGTGATGAATTTCGTGGACTTTGATCTGATATTACAGTCGATCAGGTGGCATAAGCAACAACAAACCTTTTGTGAGATGCAAACTCATGAATGCAATCATTTTAAATAGGTGCGGCCCTCCGGTACCCTCCGATTCCACAATGTGGCCCTCGAGCCAAAACAATTGCCCATCCCTAAATTAGTAGATAATATCAATTTTATATAAGATAATAAATAAAGAGGGGAAAAGCAGTAAAATTTCAATCCTAATTCTCAGATAAATATTCATGTAATCCCTCTAAACATCCCCTCGTCTTATTTTATTCATAATAAATATATACTACAGTCGACTCTCGCTAATTCAAAGTATATGCTCAGCCCCTAGAAAAACTCTCGATATTTCGAACTTAAACAATACGTTTTGGTACACTCAATATTTCGAAGTAAAATATGTGGCTGGCCAGAATACAACACGCGATAATTCGAAGTGATCTTATTAAACTCTCGACAATTCAAACACTATCATGTAGAATCCTGTAGCAAACAGATTCGAGCTTACATGTTTTGTGTTGTATTGTCTCTACTAGCCTCCCCTGTAACCTCCCTAGCCCTTTGATGACCATCAGAGTTAACTCCGATAACTCTGACAGAAGAGCTAAAGTGTCACTAAACAAACTACACAACTTTTTCCTTCAAAATCATGTTGATGTGGATGTTTTTCTGGCTTCATTTATTGTAGAAAAATCTATTGACAAAGTTAGATTGAATGCCATAAAACAAAAACAAACAAAAAAATAACAAGTTTTTCCGTCAAAAAATTAATTATGTACAGTATGTATTACTTTAATAGTTGTTTTAATGTATTCTTTTAAAACAGGTTTTTAACTTCTGTATAATATTTATACTGTATAATATGTACTTTTTAAAAATACTTTAAAATAATTTTACACAAATGTACATACACACAATTGTTTTATTGCACAATTTCAAATTTAAATGTGTTAGAAAAAAATTGTCTTCGTGTATTTTGGGAGTTTCTCCTACCCTTCTGATAATTCGAACTCTCGATAATTCGAAGTTTTTCACATGATCCTTCAACTTCGAATTATCGAGAGTCGACTGTAGCACCCCCCCCCCCCCATTAAATATTAAACACTTCCAAATACTAAAAGGAATATAAATACTAAGTGGAATATTAATACTTCCGCTTACAAATACTTCTTAAGAAACAAAACAAAAATGCTTGTTTGAAATTTAAAAATAAAAAAAAAAATCCTTCAACGAAATTTATTATAAGAAACAAATCTCTAACAAGTGCATGATATTCCTTAATCAAATTATAATTAACGCAAATTTCCGAAGAAACACTGATTAATTACTCTCAGTCGAAAATAACATTAATTATACGACAAATTCTATTTTTAAATGTCACTGCATCAGGAAAATTCCAAACTTAAATTTCCATAATTATACCTTTACTGTATGATATGATTTCTAATAAGAAAACTAGGCGTTATCTCCCATTGAAGACAAATTGATTTTCATTTCTCCTAAAAAAAGTTTCATTCAACAAAACAGAGATAAAACGAAAATCATTGCAATAAATATCGTTTGAACAAATGTTACAAAAGTCAACGAAGAAATATCACGATCTTTCGAAAAATGTATTAAATTCTTTCCGAACAATTGTTCCGATTCCGAAAAGATCTTTTCTCGTGGAACATACACGTGACGAAACACATAGCTCTGATAAACTGGTGAGCAACATCTAAATTTGGCGACTTTTATTCGATTACCTTATACACACGGCAGCTTAGCAAATACAATTCTGGATCGCACAGTATATTTATAACCCAAGTCGAACTAAATACAGAAGTGATTAATCATGGTGAAACGTGACATAAATTCAAGTACACAAGTTATGCAAAAATGGTAACATGTTCCCCATTTACGTGTCAAAAATCTTTAAAAAACGAGCTTTTACCATCAGATTTTAAAAAGTGCATCCATTTTAGATTATGATTATATTTACATTTCCTGTGATTATATGCAATTTCCTAAAATAAAGCCTATCAAAAATAATAGCAGTGTTTTTCAAACAGTGTGTCGTGATATTTTTTTTTAAAAAAATCATTAACTACTTTTGAAAGAAATCCTACACATCAGCTATGTGTATTAAAATAATTACACTCTTTTTTTTAAAGAATATATATCGGTACATCAATGTTATAATTAATGAATTTATTATATAAGTAATGAAGAGGACATTTACAGAAATACGACATAGAAAAGACTAACATTAGCTTATGAAACCTAACATTGACCAACTTCACCCATTGACTGACTTTTAAGGAAGAGAGTCAAACATTAACTAAACTAAAATTACCGTATTTATTCGAATCTAAGCTGCATCCCAAATTTTCAGCACGTTTTTGTGAAAAAATAGTGTATAGTTTATATAGTAAATAGTTTATCGATATCCGATATTTACGAAATTAAAAAAAAAATTAATGAGAACTAATAAGTGAATAATTAACTTATTTTACCAGGATTAAAAACTTTTAAATGCTTACATGAACCTGAAACTGCTATAGCCGTCAATATCATGTTCAATTTCTTCCATCCAATGATTCTCCCCCCCCCCCTTCGACTCAAAGCTGCATCTGATTTTCAGTAGCGGAAACAATGGGGTAAAAAATACGGCTTAGATTAAAGTGTGGTTAAATGAAATACATTTTGCAAATTTAGATGTAAGGCATGAAACAGGATTCGAAACTACATGAAGCAGCTGGTGTATAAATGAAAAAAACATAAGGGAATATGTATTATACTTGTAGGAAAGAATGTTAATATATGACAAAAAGATTCTCTTCTTAATCATTCACATATCTGCCATACACAAGACTCTAAACTACGCACTATTTTTAAAAAATCAAGGCGAAATAATAAATGGCATTTATTGATTGTCGTGATTTCTTAATGGAACTGTACTTCTCACCTCTTCTATTATTTTCCCCCTTCTTACTATGCGGCCCCGGTAGCTGAATGGTCATGGTCACAAACTTTGTGGCCGGCGGCTGTCTCCCCTTAAGAATAGGCGTCAAAGTTGAAACACTTTTTTTTATACAGAAATATGTTTTAACATTAATATTACAATCTGATCTCATTATCTTGCAGAGAGCAACATTCATTGAAGTTCCAAAAGTCGCGTGGGATAGCAATATGCAAATATCCATTGCGTAAAAAATGTATAATGGATTTTAATTTGATTCACGTGAAAAGTTTTCTGACGTCTTATAATCACGCTCCTGGGACCGTGATTATAAGATTTTGTATACTGAATGCAAGTTGGAGCCAAACGCAAGGAGCATTCCAATTTGAGAATTGTTAGGGAATGTAACATTCTTCGATAATCAATGTCAACAGAGTCCCAAGAGTTAAGAATTTCAGATATTACCTCCTATCATTGTCAAAGCGGTAGTTCATCGAATCCGCTTCATGATAGAAACCAACGAGTCTGAGAATATGTATGTGTTACCAAACATGCAACACTGTGCGTTAAATAACAGCAACAATCAATGTGGGATAGGGAAAAGACAAGTTAACAGGAGGACCGTACAGTCGGTGGGCCATGATAGCAAAAAATCGATACATGCCTTTACTAACGACATGCCATCGATAACAGTGCATTTTCTGGGCTCGTGAATATACCGATTGGGGGGAAAAGCCATTGCTTGGTCAGATGAACACGATTCTAGTTGGTAAGAAATGATGGTAAGGTTTGAATGTGGCGCAAACTCCACGAGGATAGGGACCCAAATTATCAACAAAACACTATGCAAATTAATGATGGCTTTATAATGGTGTACAGTCTTTTTACATCACGTGGGCTGTATCCTCTGTTTAAACTGAACCAACCATTAAATTGGAAATAGTTATACTTAACTACGAAGAAACAAACTTCTTGAATACATCAATAGAATTTTACAGAATTACAATGTGCCATGTCATAAGGCTAAAAACATTCCCGATTGATTTGAGGGACATTTTGGACAGTTCCAGCGAATGATGTGACCTCCCAGATCGCAAGACATGGATTTTTTTTTAAATAGAAATATGATGTGATCGAAAAGTCAGTCTGTGTATAAGACCCTGCACCAGCAACACTTCCATAACTATAGATATAGCTACGTTCGAATTTCTATCGCCTTTTAAAAAAGAATGATACCACGAAAAAGAATGATTACTAAGAAAAATACAACACAAACCTTACAAAAAATAAGGATATAAAAATTTAAAAAGTAGAATGAAAAACTATCATATTAATACAATTTTCGTTCATTATTACTAGTGAGATTAACATTTGATGTTATTTTTAAAATTGAACACCTAATCGAAATGATTAAATAGGACTTTAAGTAGGAAATTAAATAAAGAAAATTTCAAGACAATCGAAGATAAAAATACATAATGAATAGAGTGGATTCCGCTTTCTAATCCAGAAGAAAGTTACATTTTAAGATTTTATTAAATGATACATCTCTTTAAAAAATAAACAGTCAGAACAAATCCATCATTTTATGATGTGTTAATGTTGCACAATACTTTGACGTTAGAATAAGAAGGGAAGGGGAAAAAAACTAATTTTCGAGAAATGAATTCTAATGGCAAATTTAGAATGATCCATGCCATTTCGCGCGATTAAACATAATTATTTCATTTTAATTCTATTTTTTTTTCAAAAGAAATCGTTTGTGTGCATCATTTCCTCAGAAGCTATAAAATACTTCATAGAGGGAAAAATTATATTTTATTGGAAAACAAAATTTAATTGAAGTTCGTAATCAAGACAAAGCGAAATTAAATTAAAATGTACGCACAATTTTTAGTCATCTTTTTTAAGATATTACGAAAATAAAGGAAAAAGAGTTACACAAGAAAATCAATTATGAATTCGATTATCCGCTACGTGTTCACGTGCGCAATATATGTGTGGATAAATGTATCCGTAAACAGTTTTGTCTTTCGTTTGTTCTTCAGGTATTTGTCTCATTTATAAGTTAATACAAAATTGACAAGACAAAACTACATGAAATGAAAAGTTGTTTAATTATTAAAATTAGATTGAATTTTTTCATTCAGAACAACTACGTAAAAAATATATTCCATAAAAGCTGATTAAATAATCAACCTTTTATAATAATTTTTAGATAGTCAAAAAATATCCGTACTTATATTTGCATTCATATTAGAACATAATACAAATGGAATTTTCAATTAAAAATAATTATATATGCTTTCTGAAATATTTTAAGAAAATTAAAGTATCCTATAACAGCTGTTTTATCATAACATTTTATATTTTTAAACCAATTTATAACTCACTCTGCGTGATTGTTTAATGCAAGCAGCATTTAAAGGTTATAATTATTACAAATTTTAGATGCTTCATACACTAACATAACACAAAAACATAGATTCTGCCTCGTTAAAAGAAAATACCTTTTGTCACAAATTTACGAAAAGCAATGAGAGCGATGGACTGAATTCTCTTAGAAAAAGTTAAAATGATAAAACTTCTCTAAATAAGTTTTTTGTATTCTTTGTAACAAATGAAATAGAAGAGAAACCCACTATTTCAATTACGTAAAGTAAACGCTTTAAACAAGTGTATTTAAAGTATTTAAGTATTCCACAAAAATTCAATCCAGTCTTACTTTTCAAACAAGCATCATAATTAGTCTTTTAATCTCTATTTTTTTTTTTTAAGAACTTTTTTTATCCATAAGGAACTCAAATAAAGAAATCATGCCAATTATTCCAAATAACGAACTATTTAGTACTGAAAGGCGGTTTCAGGATTTCAAGAGTTTGGTATCAGTAAATTCAAAAATATGACTAAAAAAAAAAATCAAAAAGACAGGGAGACTTTTTGCATTTAGATTACATAAGAATTCAACTAATCCGGCTGTTCACTCTAAAAATAGTTGTTAAGTCTTTTCATTATCTGGAGGAAAAGAAAACGTTCGAAATTTCAACCAATGAAAAAACGAGTTACGTAACACCATACCAACTATTCCAAACAACAAACATTTTAATTTTGACAAGCCGTCTAAATATCCCAGATTAGGTATCAATGAATCCAAATATATCACTAAACGAGTTCTAAGAATACAGAAAATTCCAAAGGACAGGAAGAAAAGGGCATAATGGTTCCTCTGGTTTCAAATATCTCAATTTAATCATTCTGGATTATTTTTAGACATTTTCCGACGGTCTTATCACAACTTTTTCACTAAAATAGCTCAATCAAGAGCCGTTATCACTCGATGATACAATACAACACAAAGGTCGTTTCACTGCGCATTTTATATGCCACGTTCGCAAATACCGCATTTTAAGAGGTAAAAGGGCAAGGAGCAGTCTCATTACACACGATAACGCGGCACAGAATATTGGGGGGGGGGGGGGGGAATAGTATTAAATTTTTAACCGAAACTCGGCAAAACGGCAACAAAATAACTTGAAGTTATTATACGACTGTTGCCACAATGGCGTACACAAAGGGGGGGGGGTTCAACCCCCATAGACCAATCAATTATTTTTACCATAGAGAATATCCTTCGGTTCTTTCGCAATGTAACCCTCCCCCCCCCCACACACAAGAAACTGTGTATGCCACTAACGGTTGCAATCAATTTGTTAGAACGAATACTTAACAGAAGATTAAAACAATTTGGATTAAAAATACATCTATGGAAATTGTTTAGAAAATTTGGTACATTTAAAGGTACTAAATTTTGCTTTTAAATCGTTGTTTTTTTTGTTGCTTGAAATAAAAATCATCAAAAGATTAATGATACCAGTGTCATACAGTTTATTAATAAGCGCTATAATAACAGTTTATTCTATATTTTGTGCAGCGTTAAGGTGACCGACTCTACTTACGAAACCGTAATTTTAAAAATGCATATAAATGGATTTTTGTTTGTTTGTTATTTAGCATCAGTTGTGTTAGAATATACATATAAAATTGTTATACAAATATTACAAAAAAAAAATTATTTAAATGTAAATTTTTCGGCAAAAAAATGAAAAAAGAAAGATTTTCAAAACATTCTCCTTTTATGAAAAATACTTCTACTTTAATAATATTTTGCCTATATATAGCTAGGACTTATATACCAGGTTGAACTAAAATTTTGAAATATATAATTTAGAAGTGGATTTATTTATGTTTTCTCACAACAGAGTAGAAAAATTTCAGCAAAAAACACTTGTTATTTCAATAAATCGTAACTGAAAATATAAATTCTTCAAATATTTTAGTTCAACCCTGGTATAGAAGTCTTAGCTATATATAAGCAAAATATTATTATTATAGAAGCATTTTTCATGAAAGGAGAAAGTTTTAAAAACATGGCATTTCTTCAATATTTGACCCAAAAATTGCATTTATCATATTTATTCGAATTTAAGTCATTGTAGATTCTATGATGCATCCCAAATACTCAACCAGATTTTGTGAAAATGAAAAATAGTGTAAAATGGTTTATCGATATCCAATTTTACAAATTAGAATAAATTTAAAATGAGAACTAATAAGCGATTTAGTTATTTTATCAGTATTGCTAACTTTTAAATACATTCATAAACCTGTAAGTGTGCTTTAAATACCCTATCGAACAACTTTTCGTTCCTTCAATTCTAAGCCGCACCCGATTTTCAGTAGCATTAACATTGGGGGGAAAAGTGCGGCTTAGATTCGAGAAAATACGGTAAAAAATTTTCTTATAATAATATTCTTAAAATAATTTTACATGAACATTCTAATTCAACTGACTCTAAAGTATGAAAAAGTTATTCAAAATAACGGGTCCAAACGTAGTAAGTCACTTTAAGTTCATGTAAAGATGTGCATACATCTGCGAACCGAACCATTCCTGAACGATTCGGTTCGCAGGAGTATACCAGCTTTCAAAGCGCCTAACGAACTCCTCGCAAGCCATTTGCGGCCGACCATTGGTCTTTCAATGAATACAACGGGAATTTTCAATGGTTCAGATCGGGAGGTCCTCGTGCGTGTTCGCCGGTATCTTTCTACTCGCAAACCTTAAACCATTTAACTCATGAATCTGCTTCACAACTTTTCCCAAAAACAAGCTTAAACTTTTTTCCACTAAAGTAAGGTATCACTAAATCAAAACTAAATAGCACTCTGAGATTTTTTTTAAAAAATTAGTGCGTGTTTTTTGAATTTAATTTATATCAATAAATAAACTCTTACTCAAAATAATCGACATTTTATTTGAAAAAAATAAGAGTGAATTTTTTTTAGAATACTTTTTCCAATTTCTTTAATACAATCACAATAAAAGAGCTGAGTATTGTTTTTGTTGAATAAGATTGAGTAACATGAAATTATTTCTTCATCATGAGAACTCAATACGTTTTTCCCAAAATAAGAACGAAAAACTACTTTTTTGGAAGTAAAACTGTGTTAAGAAGCATTCTTATTTATTTTACCAGAAGCTTTAGAAATAAAACCAGTTATTTTAGTTTTAGTATTACACAATTTAGAAGCGTATTTTATTTCAGAGCATTTCTTTAATAAGAAAGATTTTGGATTTACCGAAGTTGTTTCTTGAGATGATCTTAGTTCATATTTTATCCTTTCGTAAATATTACCCATCCTCATTTAATACTAACCAGTTTTTTTTAATGTAACTGAAAAACGATCCAACATTTGAAATTAAAAATATTTTCTTTCTTATTCCTTCCGAAAAAAAAACATTTTTTAAAAGGAACTACAAAGATATTGAAGCAAACGATTATGCTCCATTATTTAGAATTACTTTTCGTACCACTCAGTCGCAACTCGGAATATATATTTAATACAGTTAAAAAACCTTTTATATAAACATATTTTCATTACTTATTGTATAACAAACATACACTATAAAAAAAAAGGGATTTTTTTTATACATCGGATCTCGAACAGATTTCCATTTCACTAAATATAACTGTTAAAGCAAAATCGTATCTGGACGTTAATTTAAAAGGATTTGCATTATAATGTATAATTTATTAGACAATTCTATTTTTAACATGTCAAGAAAGATTAAATAGGAACAAAAATGGACTGAAATAAAGAATTTTAAAAACACTCTATTGAAATTATAATATAAGAGAGAAAACGAGTCAACTAAGCATTATTGGTTATTCTTCGAAGTAAAATTCCGAAAAGATGGATAACTTTAAAAAAAGTTGCTCAAGAAAATGCCACAATCAATGAAAAATATACCTTTTTTTCTAGACATATCATTAATAAAGATTCATAAATAGGTGAATTATTTTGTTTCAGAAACAATTGTATTATGGAATAAAAGGAATTGGTTTCTGTAGAAAATCCATATGAAACCATTGATTACAATTGCTTGTTTTATGAATACTATCATTAATAATTAAAATTTCCAGTCTATCCTTATTAGGTTAAACATCAAGCAATTAAATTAACATCATATTTTTAGTTGTTTTTCTTGGGTCTAAAAATGTATGAACAAAGTATAGTCAGAACAAGTTATATTGCTATTGATACACTGAAAATAAGCTCTGAATTATATTTTATTTCTTATTAAATTTAATTTTATAAAATAATGTCACTTTTTATTTCTTTGTATTAATTTTTTCTCCTCTTTACTTGAAAATGTGTAATGTATCAATCTTTTTGTCTATAATTTTTAATTTAAAATTTAATTTCATAACAAATAAGCAATTTAAAATAAATTGAATTCATATAAAAATCAAATTTTCCATTAGGTATTAATTTAAAAACAACTGGGACTGGCAAATTCACAACAATTTATGAACTCAAAAGCCTTTGATATGTTTTTCAATTTTATCACTCTAACATAAAAGAGAATATAAAATAAATGCAATAAGTCTAGCCATTGACCTTTCAAAATGTGTTTTCTTCATAAAAAATAATTTGAAACATTAAAAATTGTTTTATGCTTTTAAACGATGTGAATTGTTTGTTTGTGAATGTACTTTATTCCTACTTCTGAAAAGATGTTAAATGTTAAAAGGCTATTATTAAAATAAATCCAATTCAATTTCTTGTCAGTTGAAAAGTAAACCCTAAAGAACAAGAAATAAAATCAAACCCAGTTCTACTGAAACTATTCTACTAAACTCAATTCAAAACTGTTCTACTAAACTTATAATTATTTTAATGATTTGTTATTTTAGCTCATTTTGAAGAATAATATAAAATTAAATATATAAAACCAATGAGATATATTAAAGAAAATGTTTTAATCAGAATCAAAATTTTGAAAACTTTTAATTCCTTATTTTTTTAAACAGGTTTTTATATAATTACAATTACTTTGTAGGTAATATTAATATGGTAAAAAACCTTAGAAAACAATATTATTAGATGCTTTATTTGTTTTCCTTGGTATTTTCTTTTCATGGTTTGGGCATTCAAGATCTATTATCAATTTGTTTCGAAAAGAATTTTAAAAAAAAGAAAAGAAAAGCTTATTTCAAATTTTTTTTAAAAAAAGAGCCTCATAAAGAAATTGCTTAAAGTATTAAATTTTTTAACTAAAACAAATAACAAAAAACACATTCTACTTTCATATTAATTACAGCAATATTTGAAAGGAAAAAAAAAAACAGTTTTAAAACAAATAAAATATTTTAATATTTTGAGCTGAATCTTTTTATTGAAAATTAATTCTGAACATAGAATTTAAAATGATTTTTTTTTCTTTCTCATTCCTCAAGTATAATTACAAACAAGCTAACTGATGAAACCGAGCTTTACTAATAAAGAAATTTGGATAAATATTTTATTACTAAAGATTTAACTATAAATTCCCATAATAGCTCTAAGCAACTTTTTGGAAAGAAAATTATTTGATTTATTACCATGACATTCTTTTAAGCAAATAGAGTATGTCTTAACTTGAATTGATATGATAACAAATTTTTTGATACTGAAATCAATAACTAAAATTCCACATAAAATTTATTGCATACTATTAAAAGAAAATATACAGTAGGTTACTGTGTTTTATCAATAATAATGTTAAGAGAAATGATACTTTTAATATTATCCAAATAGCAAAACATAAGGAGTATACACTTAACTATTTCACTAATTAATATTTTACACAAAAATTTATTCAATTTTGGAGTAAAAGAATTATTTTAAGTCATGAAATATACATTTATATAGCTCTTACTGTTGTTTGGAATTATGCTTCTATTTGATTTTATAAGACATGTTTGTATATGCAAAAGTGACAAAATTAAATGTGACATTTGGGAGGGGACAGATTTGAGATTACAAGTGACTACACCTGTATTCAATCGTTTCCTATAAATGTTCTATATCAGAAATGAAGAAAATAGAACATAACAAATATTGACAATAGTTGGCAGTATTTGTCCTTCATACAGATATGTTAGTTAAATTTTAGATCAAACTGAGGTGATTATCATATTATAAATAAACTGATTTCCTACAGAGTTCATACATATTAAGCTGTTTTTCTATTTTTCATATACTTATATTTTTAAGATATATTCAACAAAATAAATAAATAAATAAAATATATTAGATATCTCATCAGTTTACAAATTATTTTATATGCTTGATACAACAAAAGAAAACAAAGTAAAAATTGAAACATTTTTAAAGATTCGCAAATTGTTTTTCAGCTGAACTATTATAAGAGGATAAAACAAATACAAAATTGTTCCCAATTGATTTCTAAAACAGTAATAAGTTAGATATTTAAAAACAGAGCTGTTTTAAATTCATTTGTATAAGTTAATTGATATAGTTGTTAAAAAGATTTTTAAATACATAAAAATTTAAAAACAAACATATCAGCGCTAAAATTATTTAATAAATTGATCGACTAACCTGTCTGACTTTGGATATTCGGGAAACTTGGTCTGGATAAGTTCTTGAATAGTCCTTAAAGAAAGTGGTTCTGCAGAAATACCTTGAGCTCTGTGCTTTCTACGTCCATAGTAATTATTTATATTTAAGTTGGGACTAAACACAGATTGATATTTATCTAACAAGCAACGTAGTCTCTGTATTTCTTCTTCTTTTTCATGTAACAGTTCTTTTAATCTATCAATCATCTTCTGTTGCTTGAAAATAATATCGTGTACATCATCTTCTGTATCCATCTGTATTGGCGACATTGGCATTTTGATCATAAGTGGCTTTAATTATAAAAAAGTACTTCGTTTTCTTACAAAAATAATGTTTTAGAAAAACAACTCATTTCAAAACAAAGTTGCATTGAGTTAGAAAAATCATGGCGAAATTATATAATTTCTAACTATCGAAGTCATTGTCATTCAGAAACAGTCAGCAAAAGAAAATCAAAAAGCACTGATCATCTTAAGAATTAAAAACATCGCAGCGAACAGAAACAGAGAAGCCGTCACGTGTTTCAAAACAAGGTGCCGCGCGAAAGCTTTTACTCCACCTACTAACACAACTTGTTTACTGAAGCTGTTTATAGCAGCAGTGAAGCAGTACAGGTATTTAATCAGCATGTACTACTCGCGCAGAAAGATAAAAATAGATTTGAGTTTCGACTTCCGCTAGTAGAAGAAAACAAACTGAGAAAAGTTTAGTTGTAATAAAAAATGTCAGAAGTCAAAAATAGTTTTAAGAGCTGGCAACTAATATATAAATTTATTAAGTTGTACAATTATTTTTCATCACCCATTGCTTTTATTTTACTTTTAAATAACGATTTCATTTGTGATTTGTTAGTTGTTTATTGAAGATTTGATAGCAATTTAAAAATGCTATAGTTTGTCAACAAATTTGAAACTTTTAAAATGATTCATAGAAGATTTTTACTCATAAAAATTTAAAAACGTAAAATCAATAATAAGTAATTTTTAATTGAAAGTTTTATCAAAATATATTTTTAATTTCTGTGAAGAAGAGGAATGATGTCAAATGATGGCTCTTGGCAAAACGAAAAAGGCGCCAATCAGAAGTGTTATAAAATATGTGTGTGTGTCTTCGGTTTTGATTTTCCTTCTGAAATATTTTTATCGGTTTCAGTACTAAAGTGTTGAAAAACGTTGTAAACCTAGAATTATGTTGAATTTATTTTTATAAATCTAAATGGTAATTTTTATTTGAAATTTTAATCCACTATTTCAATATCTACAGACATTTTGATAGTAATATTGAATTTCTTCAAAGATTTCCGTGACAATGGGTGGAAAATCGAGGAAAAGACCATCTACAGATATTCCTGATTGTAAATACGGCCTAGACTGTTATCAAAAAAATCCACAGCACCGGAAAAAATTTCGTCATCCTGAATCAGTGACGGAGCAAAAGAACGCAAATCCTGAATCAGTTACCGAGCTAAAAAATGCAAATCCTGAATCAGTTTCTGAGCAAAAAAACGCAAGTATTCTTTATGTAAATGTGTAAAGTATAATAATTTTTTTCTTTCTTAGCACAAACTCGAGATTTTTCAAAAAAAAATTTTATTGTTTTTTGTTTATTTTTTTAAATTTGTTTTCTGTAAGTAAATGAGCATTTAGAAATCTAGTTGAAAGACAAACAAATATTTAATGTAAAAAAATTGATAATTCAATTATATGAAGATCATATATTAGATATTCAAGACTTATCCTTTCTAAAAAGTTTCTTATTGATTTCAGTAATTTTTTTCCAATAAGTAATCTAATAATTAATAAACTCAACTGATAAACTCAAAATTTCTTAATATGTTATACAATTAGTGTTTCTTTTGATTCAATATGTAGCTTTAAATTGTTTATGGATGAAATAATGTTATGAAATGTGTCCATTTACTTGGAGTTAATTTAAATTTTTTGTATGTTTTGATTCTGTTCGGGTGTTTTGGAAAGAGTTTTTTATTAAAGTGTTTCAGGCTTTCTCATTCTGCTCAACCAGAAGTTGTTTCGCATAGCTGATGAATCTATTAAACTTGTTCCATGTTAGATAATAAGATGTCTGATAAAAAGAACTTGTTGCGAACATTTAATGAACACGACCGCTCAAAATAATTTTTAATTTCTCTTCTTAGTTTAAAATTTAATTAGAAGTGGTGAATTCATGGTTAAAATCATATTAAGTTTAAAGAGATTAGGGTAATTACGTATTATGCCAACAAACACCAACTCTATTAATGCTCGCCAAGTTGGCAACTCCAATTTCCTATGTGTTTTATGCGCTGAATTGACATCCGTGTGCTTCGTTTCACATAATGTGGCCAATAAGTTGAAATAATGCATAAGTACTAAAATTAATTATTAAACCATATAAATAAGAATTATGTGAAATAAATAAATTGATGCATGACCAATCTGGTTTATTAACTTTATTGAGGAATTATAAATAGAAGCATGTATTTTAGTTTAAATATAAGCCCTTATGTAAAATAGTTTTAATTTAAAGGCTAGCATGGAAATTTTTTATATACAGTGAAAATCGCTTAACATGAAACTAAAGAGACTGAAATATATTTTTTGTGTGAAAGGATCTCGATATAAAAATATACCATATATCAACAAAATTAAGTTTATTATGGTTTATTTTATTTATATAGGTATGTAGGCATATATTTAATAAAAATATCTGAAGCAAAAACATTTACAAGAACTTAACAAATTTTCTACAAAAATTTCATGATTTTTGAAAAGCAAAATTGTTTTTAGTTTTTGAAAAATCTGATATTTTTTCTTGCATTTTTTTTAGCATCAAAATTGTTCAGTATTATCTATTTTGTTATTCATTTCACCATTGGAATGTGCGTCTAAATAACTGCATATTTTTCAAGACATTCCCCATTTTGGATGGTGTAAGAACCGGAGCTGCATTATTCATTTCATTTCCATCATCAGAATCTGCATCAATGATATTTTTTTAGCTTTGAACAAACTACAAAATGTTTTTATCTGCCATAATTGGAGCTGTACACATTTTGTATTAATTTGTAATAAATTCTTCCTGTGATACAGTGGGACAATCTAATAATACAGAAAAATAATGTGAAACCACATATCCCTCATTTCATAATTTCTGGTGTTTTCCGTATTTTGTTCAGTCCCAGAAGGGAAATCTTTTCATGTTATTGAGTTTTGCTTAGTGTTTAGAGAAAAAAAATACTTGAAAAGACATAGTAGTTTTTTGGGACTGTTGCATTATCTTGTGATAACCGATATTTCGTTTTAAGCGTTTTGGTGTTAAAGGTATTTCACTGTATGTTGTATTACCTTAAACGGTTATGTGAGGATGCTTTTCATGATGGGTCTGATTACTGATATCATGATGGTTTGTTGTAAGAAAAAAATATGTAGCATATTAAATTTAGCTAAGCCGCTTTTTTTTGTGATGTGGAAATTAAAGGGAATTTTGATTTCTTTGTCTTATTAAAAAATACACCAACATAATATTATGTGTACAGGATTTTTTAAAATTTGTGATTGGTTGTGTAAGAAAAGGATATATTATTATTTACAATTACAACTACAAAAGAAAATGGTACTTGCGAATTATCGCAACAATCACCAATGTTCAAGAAAACTCGCTGAGTTGGTAACCCCCATTTCGCATGTATCATGGGCTGAATTGGCAATCATGTGCTTTGTTTCATGCAATGTCACCAATAGGTTGTGAAAATAGAATACCAAAAAAATTATTATCACCAACTATAAGTGCATAATCAATTTTTTGCTTGACTTACTCATGTGTAATTTCTTTTATGGGAAAGATACTGCTTTATAACCAAGTTCTGCTCATCTAAGAAACTATTATACCTAAAATTGAGAAAGTGATGTCTTGAGGTCCTGGGCCCCTTTGCAAAAGTAGGCCCCACCTGTAATTCTGTTATCGAATGTGGTGTATGTACATTCCATTTTATCGAATGTGGTGTTTAATTTCAACAAAAACAATCCGCATAAAAATGGTTTTATTAGAAAATTCATTTTCTAGATTTTAAATTCGCAAAATTGTTAATTAGGTTTTCAAAATCAACTGTTTATGTTTCACTTTCAAAACTCATCAAGCATAAATAATTCAAACATGATTGAGCCATGCCATTTCTCAAATTTTTGGAAAATATATGAGAAAATAACTTCTGATGATTAAAATTATTCAGATCATGATAGTATTTAGGGTGAGTTGAGAAAGAGAAAATTCTCCAAATGATAAATAATTTGCTCCTGTCAAATTTTATTGAAACAAAAATCTTTGTATAATGGGTTTTTTTTTAACTAGAAAATTCAGCTAAAGTTTTTTTTGCACCATTTTTCTGCATGCAATTATATGATAACACAGAATATTATTTTCTATTTTTTGCCTTGTTTCAAAGCTCCTATTTTTATCAAAGTTATATTCTATGATCAATTCACATGCTCTTTCAGTGACATTGAATGGTTCAAAGTTATTCAGTGTGAAGGGTTCTTTTTTCTGTTTGTACATTTTTTTCAATTTTTTCTTCACAAGCTTTTTTTATGCTGATGACAGATTTATCACTAGGAAGCTGAGATTCCATTAAAACATATTTCATGACATTGGCAATATCCATTGAGCCGAAGCCTAAATCAAATCTTAAGTTTCGTAACTGCTGTATAATCAAAAGCTTGGTGTTGTGATTATTCTGTGATTTTTAGTCTATAATTTCAATCAATTGCTTTATAGATTTGCAAGTATTTTACACTCTTTTAAATAGTTTATTGCTTTAATTATTTATGCATATTATAGGTGTAAAATTAAAATATTTAAAGATAAAATTGAAACAATTCTAAATCTATAAAATTAGTTACCAAGTAATGTTTCTTTAAAAAATAAAGCATGTAATTGCATGTTATTTTCGCTTCAGCATATTTTGCAGTAAAATAAAAACTTTTGGCTATCATTACATTTTTTGGAACTTGCATATTATCGCAACCGTATTGGCGAAGTTATAGGAAACGAAGCTCATGGTTGCCAAATCAGTGCATACAACACATGTGAAATTGGAGTTGCCAATGTGACGAGTTAGCTTTAACATTGGCATTGTTGCAATAATACACAAGTACCCATTTTCCAGGCTTATTTAAAATCTTAAGTACAAGCCAGTGTAATTTTCACAATTTTTTTAAATCCAGACATCTTTTTAAAAAAATAAATTAAATTTAAAATATTAACAGTTAATGTGTATATTTGTTTTTTGTTTCCCCATGAAAAGTAATATTGCAAAATGTGATGAATTACGCCTTTCAGGGTCACAATCACGCGCTGCAAGACGAATGGGCAGCAATGCCTCAACAACTCATTGACACCCTCATTCTCAGCATGGGCAGACGCTGTGAAACCTGCCTAGCAGTCAGGGGAGATCATATCCCCTACTAAAGACCGGATATTTCTTGCTGGACATCCATCACAGGGATGTTTCGGCCTTCAGTCGCATTGCGCTCCATGCTACTTTTTCAATAAAGCTTCTTTTTATCCCTCTGATTTCTCTTTTAGTAAGTGTTGCTTACATTGCTCATGTCCTTACGTATTGGGGATCTTACGGTATTAAATGTGTTGATTTAAAATGCTTTTGTACAAAGTTATATTGAAAAAACTGTCTCGTCCTTAATTTTTGCACACCAGTGTATATGTAATCACTTCGGGGAATAACGAGAATGAGATTGCATTTTTCCCTTCTAAGACCCATGATCACACCTATGCAATCTGAATTTGGAACGTATGGAATTCAGAATGATTATAAACCATAAATTTTGGTGTATTTTATTACAGTAGAAACTTTATATGAATTTTTAAATGGAGTTAGGTTTCACAGAGGAAAAATCGTCTGGTCTGAACAGGTTAGTGAAAACCACTGATTTTCTAGTTTCAGTGTTTGTTAATGCATTGAATTATGCAAACGTTGCTTTTCAATAAACACTATTCCATATGAGTAACTAACAGTAATTGAGTGATAATTATCTTTTTTTTTTCATGACAGTATTCAAATCAATATTTGGGCTTGGTTATTTATTCAGCTTAAAGTTCATTTGTAAAATAATGAAGACAGATGAGTGTTAAATTAAGCTGTTTGGGAAATTTGAGTCAAATAATGTTTACCAATAAGTTGAGTCAAATAATGTTTTCTGTTATTAATAGACTTTACGTTCTTCTCATTGATTATTAATATAAATCAAATCAAACATACTTTAAATTAGCATCTGTAGTTTAAAATAGTAGTAAAATGCATGAAATAGATTTGTATTTATAGACTTTTGATTAAAGTATATTCATTTTTCTATATTTTATTTTGTAGAATTTAACACCTGAAAAGGAAATTTCTGATTTTCAAAATAATACGGAGACAACTGAGTCTCAAGAAAAAATTTCATCTGAAGCAAAATTTGCAGAGACTGTAGGTGAAGTACTTAAGAGTATGCCAGCAGACTTCTTTGAATTCTGGAATTTCTGCAAAACTATTAATGAGTTGAAACCAGAAGGTAGAAAAACATGAAAATAGTTATTAAGTTTTCTATCTTTATTTTCATTTAGTGTGTTTATAAAATGCATTAATTGCATTTTGATAGCAATAGCATAGTTTTGATTTTAGAATTAAAAAATATGTATAATGGAAATTTTTTGATATTTCATGTGTTTTACAGTTTTATGATTTCTCTTTCTATGATCATATTTTATTCATTATTTTTATTATACTTTATGTACAAGTAATAGATGAATATGACTCCAAACTTTATGCATGTTTTTAATTATATCGTTTTTTGTTCAATTGGAAACTTGATTAATTTGATTCTACTGTGTTGTTAAATTTGAGAATTTTTTTGATTATCTTTTTAATAGCGATTTTGGTACACCCAGCTCTTTCTTTTGCACTGCCTTTTTTACACGATTTTGAAATAACACTGTACACGAATTAAACTAATTTTTTATACAAAATTTTTTGTTCTTCATGAATTTTAAAAAAAGTTTAGAATTCGTGCGCTTTGGATTTGATTGAATCTGTGACAGTTTATGATAATAAAAGTCAAAGGTGATGTTTAGCTATTCACAGCTGATTTAATTTGTGAGACTTGAAATTTGCTACAAGTATGAAACATTTTTTCTTACTTATGATCCTGACATAGAATATGCATTAAAATTTTGATGCAATCATAAATTTTGTGTATGCAGGATATCAAGAATAAGTAACTTGAGAGACCAAAAAAAAAAGCTGCTAATAACAGACTTTGTAGAAACAAAAAAGACAACTGAGGCCGCTAATAACAAATAAAATTCTTCATTTGGATCCAAACCAACAATTGTGTTAGACATATCTTGGACATCTACTGATGGTAGCACTTTTGATCCAGTTTGTAATAAACATTGTGTTTTAAGCAGCAATGAATGGTTGTTAGTAGTTTAATTTTAAAAATCAGTTTGTGAAGAAAATAATTGAAATTATTAAAGCATTTATGAAACTAAATATACAGAATAAATACTAAAAACACATCAAATTGTTTTCATTCTTGGCAAACAATACCAGATAAATCAATAAAACAGTGGCAATTTATATTAAAGAATTTTTGTTCTATCATTTTTTCCTGTGATAATGCAAATTTTCATCCAACAACATTTTAACTTTCATGGTCATTCTCATATACATATGAGATTTATTAGATATCAAATGTATATTTAATTTATTAGATTTAATAAAATTTAAATAGTAGAAATGAAAATTGTTAATTTTTCATTCAGAAATCTTCTAAAATGTTTATACAAGTAATACTTGGGGTTTTCATCATTACTTTCTATGGTCGCTTAGTGTCAAAGTATAAGTGAATTAATTACCTACATATAAACATTATTTTGTTATCTTTTGCTCTTGCTCCATTTTTATAGATCCCCCCCCCCCATTATTGTGTTGGGCTTTTTTACAGATACAATCAAATTTAAAAAAAAAAACATTCAGGGATACTTATGCAAAATGCATTGTAATCATCTATAAGTCTATGTGGCCACTATAATGTATGTTTTGTGATAGAAAGCATTTACAATATAAGAATGACAAATACTTATTAATGTTTTAGATCCTTTTTAGCACTGAGTGACAGTTGATGCTTATGAGATGGATCATAGCATTTTAAAGGCAGAAATGAAGCTTTTTTTTTTTTTTTTTTTTTTTTTTTTTTTTTTTTGAGAATCTATGGAAAAAATATGCTGTGAATGAAGAATGTGCAAGAATTCTGATTTAAAATCTCTAACTTTTGATGTCACATTAAAAAAAAAAAATTGAACTAACATGAACCTATCAACTATCAAAAGTTGCTTCACATAAATGTATAGGGGATACAGAAATTCAGTTCCTGCACCTCAATTAATATTAGAATATGCAATGTTCTCTGTAGGATTTGAGCTTTAACCCATTTCTTAACAACATGAAATTGAGCTTTGTTAGATCCAGTCCTAAATGAACATATTATACAATACTCATCATACATGTGTTAAAAGACATTCACATTCTGCCTATGTGTGCTTATATTTCACAATTTGTCTAACACTCAAGAAAAAAAGAATAAGCTATTGAAAACATGCTTTTCTTTAAATATTTGTCACTTACTTCAAGTGTTAAAATATATTTAGTTCAACTTTTATGTGCATATGCAGAAATGCTGTATATTTGAGATTCACAGATATTTATTTATATTTTCTTGGGCATTTTAAATCTATGACATAGCAATGAATGACTTATTTATAAATTGTGCTAACTTAGCATTGGGAGTTGCACTGCTCAAGTTCATTCTGTGACAAATTGTGACCTGTACGGTCAAAAATAGGAACTCAAATTGATTGTTTGATGGTAATGAAGTATTCTTTAGTCTATAAGCTTTTTAAGTTTAAGAATTATATTTTGCTTTATGGCAACAAAGCATTGTTAGGTGGAATGACAATTCTGTTGTAATAGTTGTTACCAATTTTGGTTAGTGTTGTTGAGCCAATAATGAATATAAAGAAATACTGAGGAAGGAAAAGGAGAATAATACAGTTCCTCAACCAAATGTTTTCTTCCAGTACAACCAAAGCACAGGATATGTGGATTTATGTGACAATGCCATTCCAAACTCTAAGATTTAAATTGGAGGCAAGAAATGTTTGTAGCTATTATTCTCCAATGGAATTAACAATGCTGTGGTCATTGACTTGAATCAAATTGATTTCAGATCCCAGATTGTATTATGTCTATAGAAAACAGAAGAAGAATCTAACCATCTAAGAAGTAAACCACCAACCTCAGAGGAAAAACATCAACTATGGATGCTCCAGCAAGTGAAATTGATGACAAAACACCATATTTTTCACAATTTTTATTTTTGGGAAGAACTAAAATACTTTTACTTTTTATTGTTAAGAATTAACAGCTAACTCAAGCAATCAAGGATGGCATAAAAGTATTAACACTGTATACTTGATAATTGGAAACAAAGCAGTCTGAGAAACCACTTTCCCAATTTCTTCAGGAAAACTGAAAGATTTGCATATAGTATAAGGCTGATAAAAGTTCAGATCATAGATACCAGGGAGGTTTGAATTTATTAGTTGGGGGAGAGGATTGTGTAATCATGAGGTTTTGCTTAACTACCATAGTGTACATCGTTATATACAAACATTTGTGAACTGTCTGATGGTTTATATGTACTGATGATTTACAGTTCATGTCATGTCATGCTGATTGTATCATCTATTTTAACATAATATAATTTGACCTCCATGCAAGCGTTGCATGACAATATTAAGATTATACAGGAGAGTTTGTGTGTGACTTTGACATTCCATCCCAAGCCCCAGATCCAAATGTGATAATATTTGATAGGAAGACATTTTGTACATGATTTATATATGTATCCGAGATCCAAAATTTCAGAATGCATCTGTGCTTTGAAATGTTATGCAGGAAGTATGGTACGTTTTGCTTGCAGCATATTTGCTTAGTGTATTGTGCATAGGAAACTAAAATATGAATTTTCATCAAAATATTCAAGTAATATAATTTTTTTGTGATATTTTTTAATTACTTTCTGTTTTTTTATTTTATATAATCATGTTTGAAAATGTTTAAATATATTATATTTTTTACTGAGTGAAATATTTATTTTGGTTTTAGATTGTTTTAAAGTATTTAAAACAGCTTTAATTGTTTTAAATTTTTCTAGTCTAGTAATTTTCTTTATTATTTAAATTATATTTCTCATAATATTACTTGCTTTCGATTTTATAAGGGTTAAGCATTGAGATGCTGTTTTTCCTTCATTTTATGATTATTCTATAATGTAAAATAAAAAGGAGAAGAGTCAACAAATCTTGTGTTGTTCTAGAATTATTTCTGTTAATATTTTTAATTTTGGTTAGGCTGAATTATTTTCTACTTTTAACTGTGCACTCATTGCGTTATCGGAATTCTTGGAAAATGAAATTTTCACTTGAAAATAATTTTTGAAAAGCTTTATTTCTGTCTTTTGATTTTTTTGCAATCTTGTTATTCTTCAGTTACGCAAATTGCATTTTCAAGTTTACTTAGCAGTTTAAATGTTTTTTTTAATAAAAGATAGCAATTTTATGTCTTATAGTTCTATGGTTTCTAATAGATATAAACTGTTATGTAGAAGTTGAACAATTGTATTGGCAATGGAATTAATTGGAAGCAAATTATTTTATTACATCAGCTTTGTAAATTACATTGCTGTTTTTTTATACTAAATATTTAACACAGTTCACATATTTTTCTTACATTTCTTTTCTCTATTCTACACACTTATTTCATAATTTTTTCCTCCACAAATGTTATCACAAATCATTAATATAGAATTTTATTTTTAGATGCCTTTTCTGAATTGGGTCTTCAGCTGACTGGCATATATGATATCCTATCAAAGCAGCTTTCCAAAACAAAAAAAGTTGTGTTGCACTGTCATTACAGATATTATTATGATCCACCTGAATTCCAAACTGTTATAACATCAAGTGATAAAGACTTGTATCATATTGGTTATTTTAGGTAAGAACTGTCTTAGTCTTCTATTTTGAAAGTCTTTCATATTTTTGAATGCCTGTTTTGTAACACATATTTTTCATATTCTGAATAATTCACAAAATTAATTTATATATTTTCTCCTTATCTATTGTTTATGTATTTGGTTTGAATTTTATAGAGAGATGGCATTACAATAAAATTAACTCATGTTTGATTAACAGTGGTTCAAAATTATGAAATTCTTTATTAGCAATGATGGTAGGATATATATAGAGAGAGAAACTCTTGTAAATCAATATCTTGTTACCTGGAGAGTTTTATAGAATATTTTTCCAGTTCTTTTAAAATTTTGTTGTAATAAAAAAAAATTTAATAATTTTTCAAAGAAATAATATTGCTAAAAAAATTATTAATGCTATGATATCTGGGATTACACTTGTAAATTCTGTTGCAAGAAACAATTTTGTTCTAATTTTCTTGCAGAGAAATGTTTTCCTTGATTATTGTGAGTTAGAATAAGAATGTAAGTATTCAAAATAAATACTTTAAAAATTATAATTCTGTAGAAATGTATGCTTATACAATTGTGAGAAAGTAATCAATTATGCTGGATGACTGTATCCGAAATCCTTGTTTTAATTGTAATTGTTCAAATAAAGTTAATAAAAAAAATTTTAAAAGATTTGCCCCAAAATATTATTTTGAATACAACTAAATTCTTAATTGTCCCTTTTCAATCAATCTGTATAGATCTTTAAAACTAAGAATTTTAATTTGTTTGGCCATAAGTAGAGGTGGTTAGAAATATTCATTTCAGAAGGCCTTGACCAATCCTGGGCTGCCACGCCATAAATGATGATGATACTTGATGTGTGTTATCCATATTCTTGTTAAATATATGCGTTATTCTTAAGTTGTGCTTAAATAATCCTAGCAAAAATTTTAATCTTTGTAAATTATGATATGTGTAAAGTATAATAACTGTAAATCTTTATAATGAATTTTACATGTGTTTATGTAATCTTATAATGAACATCTAGGGAAATTTTGTATGTTTATACATTTAGTTTTTTTTTAAATATGTTTTTTGCATATCTTATATTTATACATTGGATACAATTGTGTCTTTTAATTTTCCTTTCAACCTTTTATTAATTTTGTATTAATGCTGCACTGTACATTTTAAAGTAATTACCTTAGATAATTGAGTGATTTCATTCCAGCATCAGGTTGTTTTCTTATAAATATACTATGCGCAGGCTCATTGTGCATATATTTAATAAATCTCTCAATAATGTCTATGAGAATTATAAATATATTTCAGTGATTTCATAGAAGGAAAAAAAATCACAGGCAATTATCATCATTGTTTAATTTTATATATGTAATTATATATACATTAAAATAGTTAGACACATTTTAACTAACAATATCCCAATAGAATAATCATTGTCTCAATTCTCAAAGTTAACTTATTGACCTCAAGACTTTTGGAAAGTTACCTCTAAAGCTTATTTCAGCAGTAAAAAATTTCCTTCAAAATGCATTATTAAATCCTATGTGTTTTATTTTAAGTAAATTTCTTTGAACAGATCTTTTACCTTGTTTATAATTATATTTACATGACTCCTAAAATTTCCCCCATTTCTGTTCTGTATCAGTCTTCAATGAAATGCTGATATTACTATATATTTATTATAAGCATACTTCAAAATCAGATTATATATAAGGATTAATAAGTTCAACCATTGGTGATAAAAACCAAAACAATCTTAAACAATAAGTAATTTCAAACATTTTCTTTATTCATAATTAAAAAATTTATTGGAAATTAGGTTTCATTTCCATGTATATACTGAAATCATTCAGTTTATAGTATATATAGATAGATTATATCATTCAATAGTGACTTTTCTCTATTAGCTTTCCTCATTTTTTTAGAATTTTGATTTGGTAGGACCTTTTTCGGGGGGGGGGGGATAGTTTGTAACATCAGATCTGTTGTCTTTAATAATGTACAAGATCAATATTAGTGTCATAAAATTAACAAAAATTCCCACTTTCTTTTGAAAACCATGGCGGTGCTTTTCTTTTTCACACCCTTATTGAACACAGTCTGTATATATAGAAAAGTAAAAGCAAACCAACTTCGATGTAAGAAAATATTGTATTGGAATATAATATTCTGTTTTTTTTTTTTTTTTTTTTTTTTTTTTTTTTTTTTTTTTTTTTTTTTTTTTTTTTTTTTTTTTTTTTTTTTTTTTTTTTTTTTTTTTTTTTTTTTTTTTTTTTTTTTTTTTTTTTTTTTTTTTTTTTTTTTTTTTTTTTTTTTTTTTTTTTTTTTTTTTTTTTTTTTTTTTTTTTTTTTTTTTTTTTTTTTTTTTTTTTTTTTTTTTTATGCTAATTTTATTTCAGTATGATCTTCAAACTTATTTATGATTAAAGTAATTCATTAGTGGATATCTTATTTTACACTTTCTACGTCCTTCCATTTATTTTTTAAAATTTGTATCTAAAGGAGTTATTTTGTATTTTATGTTATGTGCTGCACTACTATTTTATATTTTCAAGAAACATATGTATTAAGATTTTTTTCTGCAGTAGTCATTTGTAGGATTATTTTTATTAAATTTATTTTTTCCTAGTAATTATTTAAACTTTTGGTATATATAACCTATTAGTTTTTAAAAATTTATAATTAAAGAAAAAATTTATAGGTCAATAGTATTTTAATGAGTATAAGATTTTTTGCTGAAAAGTGTAGAAATTATTTTCAAGGAAGAAAAGCAGACCATATTATAAATTTCTATATCTTACAAATTATAAAAATTATACTTTAAAAAAAAACCTTTTATTGCATTCCTATTTTTTAAAAAGCATATGATTGAGATTATTTTTATAAGTTGTATAATATATTCTTTATATGTTCAGACTAGTTTTTACTGAAATTGGTAAGATCTGTATCAGTAAATTAAATGTGATTTACCAATGCTTGTTTATTTTACTGTGCATATCATTTTCTTTTTGTGTTGTGCTAAACTTTTCATATAAATTAAGTTTCTTTTCAATTTCAGAGATGAACCCGACAAACATCCTTCTGTTTTAGTTTCTAATAGTGCTGCAAGTGGTCCTAAATTAACTTTGAAAGGAGATAACATATTTGCTGCTATGAAGTAATTTGACTGTTCATTTCTACGTTTTTATAAGTATTCTAAACTCAGAGTAATCGAATTGATTTTATGAATATAATTTTTGTTTTACATATAAAATTGGATTGTTTATCAAAGGTAATGATATTTTTTTTTCATTTTTGAAGATATGATTGTGTTTGTTCTTTGTGAAAACATTGAGATTGGTAATGTTTAAGAAGTTTACTTGTAAGCTTTTTGTCTTTGTTACATTTTCCCTCTAAATGTGTTTTAAAAAAACTCATGATAAATTTTTTTCTTTTTCTAGAAGCTTTTTTGATCCAATACATTTAAATTTAAAAAATCAGCTTCCCTTTTGCATTTATACATTATATTTCAAACTTGATACATAGAATTTTTTTCTTAATTTACATGGAAAATTTTGCTTTTGTTTTACATTTAATGGTGCTTAAAGTTAAAATTCTTCGTTTGAACATGTTAAAATGAAGTTAAAATTATTTGTTTCATTATTTTAAAGGCTTACAACTTATTTTTTTTATCTACAAAACAGCTTATCTTTTAGTTCCATTGTGTTAAGTTAGCCTCTTTGCTGATGCAGTTAATTGTCAGTTTTAAATAAAATGCATTGGTTCATTTCACAAAATTAAAATAAGAAACTAAATTCAGTATTTGAGTTTGAATCTTTCTTAATATTATGCACAAAGCTACACCAAATCTAAATAAAATTTAAAGCTTTTTTTTTTATTTATACATACTTTGCTGAGAGTTAAACACTTTTACTTTGTTTTATTTTAATATTAATACTGATTATTTATTAAAAAAATTTGTAGTTTTGAAACAAATTTATCGGAATAAATGGTATTTACATATATGTGAACAGAATTAGGGAAATGAATACAGTTTGTTATAATTTTAAGGGTTATTATAATATTTCTTTAGCACAAATTGTATTTTAGTTTCTTCGGTTGTATAAATTTTTAAAACAGGTTGAGACAGATTTACATCTAGTTTATAAGTAATCTGTATGTATTATTTCATTTAAATTGTAATTTAAGCTGCAGTATCATCAATTTTAATGAAGTTGGGTCCAAATTTTTTTAAAAATATTTGTTAGTTTGTTTAGGATTATAGAACTATTATTTACATCTTAAGACACTTTTTTTTTAAAGCAAAATATAACTATGAAACAAGTTAATATTAATTTAAACAAGATTCATGTTGCAATTAAAAGTGTTCTTCCCCTGATGAAGTTAAGATTTAAAAAAAATAGATCAAGATGAACTCTTACACAAGTCAAAACAAGTTGACACATTAAGATTTTTCCACTAATTATTGTCACTAATTTTTTTATTAAAATAACTTCACATATTAGTTTTTAATACAAATATTTTTCTCTCTTACCCTTTTAGTACAGAATTAACTGGAAGATTAAAGAAATTGAAACAAACAGCATTGAGAAACAAGTTTTCAAAAACTCAAGAAAATCTTCAGAAATATGCCAAGGGAAAGAAGTATTCTTTGGAAATATCAACAGCTAAAACTAAAGCAAGAAGCAAAAAAGTAAATTCTAAAACATTTAATGATTTTGGAATTGTTGTACCTGTTGCTAATGATGTTGGATATAGACCTTTACCTGATTCTAATGGTATGTAAAATTTGGCATTTTCCTTTTCTTTCTATTATTACATTGGATTTATTAGCTCTTGTATTTTTCCTAATAATTTCTTACAATTCTGTTCCCAAAAATTTTTATAAATTGTTATATATTTATTTTTAGAACTTTATGTTTTGGGAATTTTGCTGATAGTATTAGGTAAAAATCATTATTTATAATATTCACGTTCATCTTAGACCTAAAAAAAATCCAGCAACAATAATATTTTGCATATTTTCTTACTATTTCATAAGTTAGACAATAGTAGTACCCCCCCCCCTGCAGCATTATATATTTTTTCTATATATTTATGTAATATGAATCATTTTTATGCTCTAAATTTCTCTAAAAAGCTCATAATTTACTTTAAAAAGCTTGAAAAATGTATGTAATTGTCAGCTGAATTGATCATGGTGCATTAAACTAGAAAATAGCTCTATGTGTTGATTGAATCAGGTCCAGTAAAGAGTGTATTTATTGTAATTCTTATATAATTTTGGTAGGGTAATAATAAAGTCTCATTATTTAAAGATTTTCTGATTATCAGTTCTCCTTTCTACATTGGCAAATTTTGGATTTTACATAGGAAAATATGGCCAATGCATACTTGTTTGTATACACATGGATTTACAGATAGACTTAAATATGGAACTGGGATTATGCTTTTGGCATAATAATTAACTATTAGAAATTAAGAGTTCATCAACTATTAGAAAGGAAGGGTTGCTTTTCTTTAGAAATGTAGTCTGTGCCTTGTAATGAAGAATGAGAAACATGCATTCTTTAAATTGTGCTTACATTTTGAATTTGTTGGAAAGCAGTGTCAAAAATTAAATGTAAAGTGTCAGGCTGTGATTCAAAAGTACATTTCAAGATAGCTGCATATTCTTTGCAAACAAACTGAAACTTGGTGAAATTAAAGAATCATAGGTGAACAGTGTCTGTTTAAAAATATGGATATGAGCTTTGTTATGGGTTCTCTCTCTCTCACACACTCCTCTCTTTCTTGGTATTATTCTTTAATATATAAAATATTTTATTGTGAATCAATGGTTTTAAAAACTCTTTACAGTTATCAATGAATTTATAACTTCATGCAAAGGTTTGGATGGAAAATGTACTAATCCCTTGGAAATATACCTTATTTGTTTTGTTAAAGTTATAATGTTATGCCTTCATATATATGCAAATTCACTTTGAGATAGAAGTGATCGTTAAGAAGCCATCTGGACGTGTCCTGTCAAAATACATTTAATATTCCTTCATGTAATTTTTTTTGTTAACTTGAATGTATGTGTGGTTATGTGTAATTAATATTTATTTCTTGAGAAGTTTAAGCAAAATTGTGGCATTAATAGTGTCGTATTAACAAAAGTGGTGATTAATGAAATTGAGGACAATAATTCAACTATAAATTTAAATATCAAATTTAAAATTATTCAAATATGAGGAAAAAGTAAGGAAAATAAAGTATATTTTTGATGTTAATGTTCTGAACGAATCTGCCTATGTGCCTGATATTAAAAAAAATTTCACGATTGTAATGTATACAAGAAATACAATGGAATAGATAAGTTATTAATTCTAACAAAATTTTTCAGAAGATATTTATGATAATAGCATTATGTTGCAGTTCTATTCTGTATATAATTTTTTTTTTTTGTTAATTTTCGATTAATTAAGGAAAAGAAAAGTGGTTGCAAACAGAAAAAAGGTTGAAGGTGAACAGAAAATATCATTCATATTCAACAAACTGGGGTTTTATAAATTTAAGAAAAAGTATAATCAGCATCAAATTTAACTAAAGTTCCAAGTGAAAAAATTTTAAAGTCTCACATTTTTTTAAACCTTTTAAAATTTTCTTTAAAAATAAAAGTTATGACTATAATTGAGCCTGGATGAAACATAATTATTTTTAATATGAATGTATGAGTTAACAAATATTTTAAATTTGAAAAAAAAAAGCATTCAATATCAAAACTGCTAAATACAGGACTTGTAGAAATTTTAACAACTTTCAATTAACTCTGTTTATGCATGAAATTCCAAACACAATGATGTTTGACCTCAGAACATTATATATATATATAATTAAGAGAACAAATTGTCAAAATAGCAATATGTTGGAGAGTAGTTCACCACAACCTAGTCTGCCCATTAGGAAGATTAAAGGAACTGTCTGAGGACAGTTCCTTTAATCTTTTTTTCTTTAAAATTTTGTAGTCAATTGTAAATGCTTAAAAAATCTTCAGCTGAACCTTAATATAATCATAAGATTCATGGTTTCATAACATTTTGAGACTAAAAGGTAATTGCAATTTTAAAAAATATTTTCTTTAATATGATTTTATGCGAATGCTTCTAAAAAATTAAAGGACTTTGAACAAGTAACTTTATATTAATGCAGTTGCAATATTGTTGACATTTCATCAAGAATGTCAAAAGATAAAGAGCTGTAATTATTGTCTAGAAAAAAATTAGATTATACTTCCAGTTTAAAACAGATGGTTAACTTATGTTAGAGGCCGTTAAACTGCTTTTATAGTAATTACAGTACAACAATTTAAAGAGGAAAAATTTCTTGATTTCGATATTTCTGTAACAAGTAAATTTTTACAATAACACAAAGCATGCATGCAGATTTGGTGCTAATTATATTCATGAACAAAGACAGCAAAAGAGACAGTGGCATTATGTATTCCCCTGATGGCAGGGGCAAGGATCAAAGCCTGACTGACATCAAGTACATGTGGTTTTGCAATTCTTTGTAAGATCCAGCTTGGGGCCAAAAACCTGACTTTGCAGAGGGACTCCAATATCTTCCATTATACTACTGAAAAGAGAATAAGACCATGATGTGTGTGGGAAAAGTACATTTTTTTTTTTACAACTGAAAACATTGAAAGTTGTATGCTTAAAAGATGATAATTGCATTGTGAAAGGCATAACTTTATTGTAAAAACGAAAAAGCTAGTGACAGGTTCTAGATTGGTTCTTTATGCCATTTAAAACCATAATAGTTAGAGATTCATGCATATGGTGTTATTTTAATCAAGTAATATTTAACTATTGAAACTAATGAAAAAAGCATTTATAAAAAGGTGTTTTTTTATTGCAAGTAAGTGCACTTTTAAAAATATCTTGTCAAATTTTTGTACTCTAGACCGAGGGCAGTTTTTGACGGTGCAGGTCCTCTGCGCTGCTCGTTCTCTCCACCTCTCCCTGAATTGTAATCGGCCGCACTATTCTTCGGCTCACTGAACTAGGCAGCGATCGACATAGAAATGCACACTTTTACGAACAACACTCCACACATTAATTTAATGACATTCGCAATAAATTTATCATCACCTTTTAAAACTCTTAATGCTTTTTTTCTTAACTTATATATAATTCTCAATAAAATCAAAATTTAATTTTCTTAATTATTCATGATCTCAAATGCAGCAAAAGGTAAAGCCCAGTTTACCCATAATAGGAGCTTAAGATTCCCTGCGGGAATCAGGTTCTCCATAAACTATTCAAACCATCTTCTCTAGCAAGAGCTAAATATACTTTGAGGGTACTTAAGTATCCTAAAGTTAACAAAATTTGTGAAATAAAAAGACAATGTCAAATGCCTGTATATACATATTTACACATCCAATGGTAGAAATTTGTTCCCTTGCATGTTCAAATATGATAATGATGCCATCATTTGGCAAAATTGGTTGACAGTATAATATATAAGCATTTTGAGAATTTGGGTTAGATATCCTGTAATTTGTTGTTTTTTCACTGTACCTTTTACAGTTTCCATTTAATTTGTTTTCAAAGAATCAATTATTCACGAAATTCTATAGCAATTGCATTATTTTTTGACTTTTGTAGTTTGTTATCAATACTCACCTTATTTAGGAATTTGTAATATGAATTAGTTTAAGTTTTCTATATTAAAAAATCTAGTTTGTTGGTTGTATAGCATCTCAATGTCTTTGAAATGTCAGAATTGTTATTTGAAAAAAAAAATGCTAATGTTTATTTATTTTAAAACTTTTAATTGATTACCCTCCCATTTAATATTAGGTTTACTTGAACTTTATTGATTAAAAATATGTTTGTAGGAATCTTCAAATTTTGAAATATTAGTTGAAAATTTGTCATAAAATATTTGGAAGTAGTTTTTTAGGTATAAATTATTTACTAAATGACAGGGAAAAAATCCTATGACTTTTTCCTCCTAATTTCAGTATTTTAAGTAGTTTAGCGTAGAAATTTTTTGGAGAATTCCCATAAAATGCTCCCATAATATTGTAAATTGTGCTTCAAATGGGAATCAATACATTAATTTTTTTAACAAAAAAGAGGATATAGGTAAACAGCAATAAAGTAATTTGTAATGTATTATGTAAAAATTTAATAATCTGCATATATTATACAGGCTCAAGAAAGATAACTTTTTAAATAAATATTTATGCAAAAGAGAGAGAGCAAAACTTATGTACAGTCATTTTAGTATATACTTTTTCATGTGTGTAAACCATGATAGTCCATACTTTCCAACTTTTTCACTCTGTGCATAAAATTTCTGCCTTTTAGCCTGTCATGTTTTACTCCTAAATCTATCATTTTTAGACATTTCTGCAAAATTTTTGACATCCAATTGTCCCCCCCCCCCATTTCTTATTTAACAATTTATGATTTGTCGGCATTAAGTTTTTAAAAAGTTTGCTCTTTCCACACATTGTATTTAGTTAGATATTGGTTCCTATCTGATTTCATTATTATTTTTTCTTCCTTTGCAGCAACTTTCTTGAACTAAACTCATTTTGTGTTTTATATGTTTTTGTATTCTTTGTTTCATATGATTAATTTGTGTACCACATAGTCTGACAAAGGCAAAATATACTTCTAAATGTATAAAGAATGTTATCAAAAGAAATTCCTTTGTTGTTACCGCATCCCCAAAAGGGGGGTGGGAGTGCATTTCTTGCAAGTAGCAGTTATGTTGACCATAGTTTGAAAACTCCAAAGCATGTCACAAATAAATTAAGTAACAGTGGCTCAGAATTGGATTATTTTAAAGGATGATGCTCAGTCAATTGTAATACAAGCTGAAACACTGTGTAGTGTGTACATATATATATATAATTATAACATAATGTACCTTTGACTGCTGCTGGTCCTCTTTTTGGAAGATATTTCCAAAGTTTGACATTGTTAAGCAGTAGAGATCTGAAAAGACGAAGGAATCTGCTTTGATCTTGTAAAGTTGAATTCAAAGTGGCCTTTTTGAAACTCCGAATTTTATTGGGAATTTTTCTGTGGAGAGCATATTAGCCAAATCATTATGGAGGAATTTTAAAGGTGTGGGATATCTTTTGAACATTTATTTTCATTTGGGATATATAATGTGGCGGTATTGAAGGGAGGGGGGGTACCTTTTTTAGAGGGAAAAAAACTTAATTTTGGGTTTATACATCTGGGATCAGGTAAGTTTGATGCTGCTTTGTCTTTAAAAGTTGATTAGATGCTTGTAGATATATTCTATCTATAACACTTTCAAAATTTGCACAATGAAGAAGCCTCAAAGATTTTTAAACATTCATGTACTTGGTGTGTGGTTATTGCTTTGTTGTAATCTTGATGTCAACTACTTGTAATTTGATCATTTACTGTTGTAAGTATAATATTTTTTTTTAGAAATGTAAACTAAAGGTCAATTTATATCACTATATTTTTTTATAAAAATATTCATATCGTAAAGTCAATACTTTCTTGTTTGTTATTATATATGTTACCGGCAAAGTATGAAATGCCGGCATTCTATACAATGCCGGACGTTTTTAGGCAAAGTATGAAATATGAGATTTATTACATACTTTGCCTAGGCATTGTATAGAATGTCTAGGCATTCTATAGAATGCCTAAAGCTATTTAGGCAAAGTATGAAAAAAGGTAATGATAAAGATATTATATCATTGACTTACATTCCTAAAAGTACAAATGTTATTCTGACAAAATAATGAGACTGCCATTAGAAAAAATTATTGTTAAATTGTGATTTCGCATATATTTATATTCAAATTCCTTCAGAAGTTCCAAGTCGATAGAAACCATCCTATTTCCTACTCATTACAAGTGCCAATATAATGGCATTCGGGGAAAAAATCCAACGTCTTACTACAATAACGTTTTTTAAATAATTTTGTGTTTTTTCTGGCAAAGTTCACAAAGGTGGATCTACAAGTTCAATATCATAACGTGTAACATTTTTGTATTTGGTTGAAAGTTTTTCAGAATTCTATCACATCCCCAGAATTCAGAATTTAATTTTGCTCTTGGCAAATTAAATTCCTAGAACATGTTCACATCGTCAGAGCTCAGGTACCTCCCTCTGGGAAGAATACTGCGTGCTAAAATTACCGGTGGCAATTGATATCCCCTACATGGTACCGCACTAAAAAGGGATACCAACAAATGGGGGAATGGACTAGATCTGAAAATGATAAAAATACCAATCTGCAGCCCCACTGAAGAAGAAAAAAAGAATCCGTGACATAATACTGTATAGCAGTTCTTCCCAACATTTTTATTTTCCGCACCGGTCAACGTTTGACAATTTTACGGTGTCCCACTGAGGGTGGGACGTTGATTATTTATATTTTAAAATTTGATTATTTGATTTTATAATTTGCAGTATAACACCGTTTATCCGAATCAATTGTGACCGGACACCATTCAGATATGGGATTGTTCGGATAACCGAAAACCGAATGCGATCCACGCAGTATATGAAACCGGACACTATACGAATATGGAAAATCATCACATGCAGGAAGCGTGCTTGAAGGAAAAGCAAAATGTCGCCTGAGTGAGTGAATATTAACGTCCAATTCTTCAGCTACACGAGGGCTTTTGGTGACGGACCTCGTAATTTTGTACCATGGTCAAGTGACGAGGACGACACCTGAGTTGGCACCCCTCTCCTAACTACCACACCAACGGGAGGACGTTTGAGCTCTCGACAGATTGAACGTGCATCGCTCCCCTACACGGCGGGTCTTCAATGGTACTGGGCCCGAACTCATGACACGCCAGCCACGAGTCCAATACTTTGACCACTTGGCTACCACGGCCTTGCAAAATGTCGCAATTTTACCTTTATTGTAGAAAATAACTTATTTTTCACTGTACCATTGTACACCTTCGTTTTTTCACAGCAAGGTCTCTGACCAGGGGTTTGGGAACACTGTTTTATGGTACTGTCGCCTTCTTTATGGTACTGACGCCTTCCTTACGGTACTGACGCCTTCTTTAACAGGTTAAATGAGTTTACTTTTATTTTCCGCAAACATCACATCATAGCTATTCAGCAACCAATAGTCCCTGGGTTCCTTCTTCGTAGCCATTTTAGCATTTTATATATCAGTTATTAACTTCTATTAAGTAATTTCAGTCAAGAAAAAACCGATTTTTTTTTGGCAGCATCAACTTGAATTTTGGACAACTAGCCGTCGAATAGTGTTTCATGTCTATGGACCATGGGTCGGAAACCTTTTAGCTGTTGCGTGTCAAACCAATCTACCTATATGATTCAGAGAACCACATAGTAGAGCATTTTTGAAACAATTGAAACATTTACAAATTTGTTGAGTGCCTCTGAGAATTGTACCGCGTGCCACATGTGGCACGTCTGACATAGGTTGCCGACCCCTGCTATAGACCATGTCTCCTTCTCCGACACTATATCTTGCCCTTTCATTTTCAGGTAGCACAGGAAAAAATCAATTTTTTGTTGAACAAGTTTAAGTAAAATTGATTATTTTGACATTTCCGAACAAACAGCAATGTAGAACTAACAGATTCTGAGCCTGAGACACGCATTAAAAGTTTTATGTCTAGCCAATTGACAATATTCGAAACGATCCTGAGATGTATTTCATACTTTGCCGGTTTCTCATTAGGCATTCTATAGAATGCCTAGGCAATGTGTGAAATAGGAATCATTTCATACATTGCGGCTAGATTTAGGCATTCTATACAATGCCTAGGCATTGTATAGAATGCCGGATTTCATACTTTGCCGGTAACATATACATGCTTTTAAATTTACCTTAATGTGTGAGTTTTTATAAATCAAGTCTATACAAAAGTAGTTTTCTGTGAGTAATCTTATCAAAATAACTTAATTTTGAAACTTTCTTCGCATTATTTTTTTTAAAAAAATATTTGTATACCATGAATTATTTTATAAATTTAAAATGTTGATATATTATTTTAAGAATTTTCTTGATATTGATTATATGTTATTTTACACTTTTTCACATTTTCAAAAATTGGCAGGTATGATAGTTCGTTTGTTAATGTTATTAGGGGGGGGGGCAGTAATACAAGAGCTGTCATGCTATGTCATAGAATGCTGTTGAATATTTAATCAAAATTGGTTTTAAAATTCTCACATGTCGTAGTAAAAAATTCATTGATTGAAATATAAATTCAAGTATCATTCTTGGTCATTTGATCATAGATCAAAATTCAGCCCTTGTACAGTTTTTCCCTTAAGTTCATTCAAAACAACTTCAAATGTGTAGTGCTTGATATCCATCCTGTTATTCAAGAATAAAATGAAATTTCAATTTACTTGCTGTATGTTTATTATTTGTTCAGAGTGATTATAAATTAATATGAGTAAAATGTTTTGCCTGCTTCTTATTGAATAGGAAATAATAAAAGCAAGAAATTCAACATCCTTTTAAAGACATATCATGTACTGTTTGAATTTTTGTACTCATTAATATTTAATTCAGTAGATTATCCACTTAAAACGGACATTTATCTAGTTTTTCATTATTAATATTTTTGAAAATTTAAGATATAATTTATTAGACAAGTACAAAAGATTAGTTACATATGGGTGATGTAGAGAGAGAAATATTAGATATTTTTATTTATGTTACACTTTTATAGGAGAGTTTTTTATGACTTTAATTTTAATTTTGTGACTTTTTTTAGCTACAGTGAAATCCGTATTAAAAAGGATTGTCAGTGCTGAAGATGAGAACAAAAGACTGGAGATGGAAGAGAGTTTAGATGAATTAATAACTAATGTTCAATTTGCAAATGATGAGTGTGATTTTGGAATGGGACTTGAACTTGGAATTGATCTATTCGCTTTTGGGGATCCATATTTTCATTCTCACATACTGAGTATTTTGCCTTTAGCATATAAGTTACTGAACCGTCCCAAGTATGCTGAAGTTGTCGAATTTCATTTAAGAAATAGAAAAAAGTCTGGTGATTTAAATGCTCTTGATTAATTTTTTCATGGGGAAATATGTATTTTTGATTATTTATTGATAAAAGTGGCCAAGTAATTGAATGGTAATCAAAGATACTTATGCAACATTATCAAATATATTTTTTCTGTATCATGTTGATGTTCATTGTGATTAATGTACCTGACATGTGTACTTTCTTATTGTAACATGTATTTTATGTATAACATGTAATTTTATAAATCATTGTAATTCATCAGCTAAGCGGAATGCTTATGAGAATTTAAATTGGAATGAGACAATTATAAATTTATACCTTAATTTTTTTACTTGTTTGTACACTTTATCTATGTGTATATGCAATATATATATTGCTTGTATTTTTTTATAAACATAACTTCATATTTATTTTTAAATGAAATAAACACATTATGAATTTTTTGTGTATTTCTTGTAAGAAATTATCAATTTATGCTAAGCATTAGATGTATATAAATATTTTTTTTTTAAAAGTATAATCTTATTTTACATTATATTGACTTGAAAGTACAATGGAACTTTTTAAAACTCACAATATCTTAAATTGTTTTAATTTTCATTGTACTGACATATATAATACATCATATTCAGTAAAAGACTATTACTATACTCTCATATTTTGATTCTCTGGCAGAGGATCATTCAAATATACTTAATACCTAGAGGCAATATATATATATATATAAAAAGAAAAAGTGAAATATCTTGCACAGTTTTTAATTTTTTTAGGGTTATTTCATTATTTGAGAGATATCAAAAAAATTTTAATTAAAGTATCTCTAAGGTTTTGTCCTTAAGTTTATTCTATACATGAAAAGGACCAGAGCATGAAATCAGGCTTATAATGATGACTGAGTGGTCATGATCGTAAACATGTGTCAAGCTTTATTTCCTTCAAGTCTTGGATTCATATCGCTAAAGACTCACCAGGTTCATTAAACTATCATAAATGTCAAAGTCCTCACTTTGGCATGGTGGGAAAATGGAGAGTAAGGTGATATCACAAGTGTCATCCTCGTCTCTTGATTGTGATTCAAAATTACAAGGTTCTCATTGATAGTCCTCGTTAACTTCAAGATACTAATGGAACACAATATTCCATAATTCTCTATAGCTCAACAGACTGTACCATTGCTTTGGTCTGAATGTCCTATTAAATCCTGAGTATAAGTTCTGATGCTACTAAAGATCCCCTGTTTAGGAGTTGATGCATGTTAAATTTGTCAATGCTCAAAGCGTTCACATTATTGGTGTAAAGAATTGAATGCCAGCTCAGGTATTGTCCTTTCCACTTGACTGTGATTCAAAATTCTGAGGTATGTCGCTAATAACCTTTGTGTTGCTTCAAAGTAGAACATTAATGAACAATCAATCGCCCATCGAATGTATGTGATTGATAATTGGCAAAGAACATCTCTTAAAACCAGGGCTTCGAACTGTAATTATTTTTGTTTCGGTTCAACTAAAATAAAATGTATGGGTTCGGTTCCAGTTTTCATTCTGACAAAAACAACGGTTTTTGGTTAAGTCTCAAATTAATAATTTTATTTTAGGTACATTCTTATTTGAACTAAAAATATAATTCTATCAACAATTGATGAAACAAAAATTGATAATCTATCAAAATTTAGAAGATTTTATTCTTTTTTTTTAATTGGTACACTATGTGAATTGATACAATTAACCATCACATACAATACAAGCTGGCAGCAGAAAACGGCATGTACTGGTATTGTTATCCATGGTCAAAACCACATTTGACAATTAGGTTCATGATTCGTGTATGTCTGTCTAAACAGTCTACACCAGGGGTGGCCAACCTTTTTATGAAGAGTGCCACTTTCACATAAAAAATAATTAAGCATGCTACTTCCAACTTTTTGAACAAATGAAAAGGTGGAAAAAATTTTACTTGTAGGCTTATTATGTAACTTTTACACAAAGAGCATATTTTTTAAAGCACAAGTCGTAAGTAAGGGAAATTTAAAAACAATATAATAAATGAAACCAAAGCACAAACTTAAATTGTATTGTTAATTAATTCAATTAATTTTGAACAATATTTTGATTTTGTTATGTTCATAATAGAAAACATTTGTTCATATATGTATGTTGATTCAAATCTACAACAATATCTCATAACCAAATCATGGAAAATTGCTCGCTAGAACAAATTTCCTACATTCAATGTAATTCTTTATATTTTCTTTTCAGTGTGTAGTATAGTGCAGTAGACAATTTCGATTTTGATTTCAGGTGGGTAACAATTAACATTTTGCAGAGAAATTAAAAAAGGATTTGTGAAAAAATCTATATAATTTTTTTTTATCTTGAAATCATCAAATCTAGCTTTGAAAGAATCATGCAAAAATGGATATTAAATTTTTAAATCTATTACAGCTCGGAGCATTGTTAAATGCAGTAGATAGTTCCTGCATTAATATAAATATGTTAATTTTTTCCCCTGTAAAATTAAGGGTAAGCAAAAGTTTGTCCACAAAAAAAGGTACTTGACCAACTTGGGTTGAAAAAATACAATCTTTTCTGTGTAATTTTAAATTTATATTCTTTTAATGTCCCTTAAAAGCGGTAAGAAAAGCTAAATCACATAGCCTGTCTTCATTCTAGAACAGTGATGGCGAACCTATGACCCGTGGGTCAGCCACTGACCCACGCAAGCTTTTTAACTGACCCACGATTGCTAGGCAACCACTTGTTTGCTTATGCGGGCTTATTTAGAATTTCTAACTTGTGTGGATTATTTATATATTCTATTTGTATTTTTTCAAGCCTTGTATTGACACAAAATCAATTTAAAAGCTGTCTATAATCTTTAGTTTGATCATTATAGTTACGAAAATGACAATAAATGTATATGAAGATATGTAGTATTTGAAATAAAGCAAAAGTGCTTACAAAATATCAAATAAAGTGTATAATTTTACTTACATTTGGTTTGTTGAAAAACATCGACTAACAAAAGCAAATAATCATATTTAAAACACTTTCTTAGGATGAAATGCACTTTTGTAAGGTTATGTTTGTAGAAAGAGACTTCCATTGCACTTGTATCGTCTCCTCAATAGATAATTGTGAGATGCCATTGGAGCCATGCACATGTCTCTTATTCTCTATAGTAGCAATTTTTGGCTAGCAATTTAAGGTGCTTGCCCCAGTCAGTACCAGTGTTGAACTTACATTTCGAACGTATTTAAAAGTAATGTGTAGTATGTATGTATGTATATGTGTGTATTAGGTATGTTAACACAAAATTTCTTCTCAAATTATTGTATTCTAAATATAAATATTTTTAATTGTAACCCGTACTATGTCGGCGGTTAAAAAATTAAAAACAAGCCGTACAAGTTCCAGGCCATATCACGCTGAAAGGTTTGATAAATATGGGGGGAATAAAATGGTTATACGTATGATTTGTACTGAAAAAGTGACTCCACGTACATATTATGTAAAAAGAAACTTTGCATTCAAATCTCGGCATGTCGATAGATGAGGATAGAAAAGCTTGTTCCTTACAAAAGAAAAAGAATTTTTTTCAAAGCAGTGTTTAAAAAAGTTTTTTGGTTCCAAAAAATAACATTATAGCTGCTAATTTCTAAGTTGCCCATTGCATTGCTCGCAACGGGAAACCTCTTTCAGCAGAAGGATTTGTAAAAAAAAAAAGCGTTTTAGAGTGTAGTCCTACATTGTTTGCTAATTTTAAAGAAAAATGCTTGATTATAAAGCATATAAACGAGTTACCTATAAGTCGCAATATAATTAAAGATCGAGTAATAGAATTGGAAAAAAATATTTTTTCGCGCAAATACATAGCGCCTTAAATTATGTAGAAATGTATTCAATACTTTAGATGAGATTAATAATATAAATGGTTTTGCTGTATTTGCTTGGTATAAGTTTGGAAATATAATGAATGAAGAATGTGTTTTTTAATGAAACTAATAACGTTGAAAGGAAAGTGTACCAGTCTTGATATTTTTACACAATTTGATATTGCATATAAAGAAATGGATACTGACTTTCGGAAAATAGTTTCTGTAACAGCAGACGGTGCACCTAATTTGGTAAGGGAAAACATTGGATTTATTCAGCATCTTAAGCAAAATATTTCACATTTTCTGATTGAATTTCATTGTATAATACACCAGCAAGTTTTATGTGCAAAGAATAATTTAAAAACATTTTCCATTGTACTGTCAGTTATAAAAATAATGAACTTTATAAACGTAAGAGCTCTTTATAAAATGGCAATTTGTACAATTCTTAGAGGAAATTGAATGCCAATATTCAGGGATTTTGACATACAATAACGTGCTATGGCTTATTTTCGGTGAAGTCCTTCATCGCTTTATAACGCTATTTGAAGAAATCGAGATCTTTTTAATTGAAAAAGACAAAAGTATCGGGTAATTGGATAATTTAATCAACTGATTAAATGTTTTTATGAGACACTCAGAATTTTAATGAACTGAATAAAAAACATGGACTAATTGTTTTAACAATTTTTGAAAACATTAAAATATTTATGACGAAACTTTACATCTTTACTAAGAATTTGGAAATGAAAATCATGAAATATTTTCCTCAATTACAAAAACATTTTCAAAACACAATAATTTTCGAAAACTCCGTTGATGAATTTAACAGTTTGGAAGAAACATTTCACACTTTATTTTATAGCCATACAAAATAGAATTTGAAACAATGGTGTTAACCGAATTTATGTGGCTAGGTATCGATAATTTAGAAATGGAATTAGTTGAACTTCGAAACAGCGTAGTGTGTAAAACAAAATTTGAAGATTTGATTTCTGAAGTAAAAGGAAAAAAATTGCGTGAAAATCTTGCAGATACTATTGATCCCACAGTAAAAATTGAAAATATTATATACGTATGGGATTTCTTACCAAATAATTTTATGTCAATGAAAAAACTAGTTAATATGTATGCTCTTTCAACAATGTTTGGGTACACATATTCGTGTGAAAAATTGTTTTCTTCAATGAACTTTGTAAAATCTTCTAATAGAAATAGACTTGACCGGGAATTAACTGCGAAATACGTTAAACCAGTGGTATTCAAACCGTGTTCCGCGGAACCTTAGGGTTCCACGAAAAAAATTAGGGATTCTGCGAGTTAAAAAATGGAAAGGAAAATTATAAGTTGTGGATGCAAAATAGATTCATGTTCTCTATTAAGTTTGTACAAACACGAAATATCTAAATCCTTGCTTGCCAGCGCAAGTCAACGTACCACAGTAAAACATTCTAATAAATATGCGATTCTGGACAGCCTCTTTTTTTGCGTATTTTTAAGAACTTTTAATTCTTTGCATATGCAAGTTGGGAGCCATTACAGGGGATACACTATGGCAGAAATTAAACCTACAAATGTGTTTTATGATATTCTTTAGAAGGAATGGGGTAGAATAATTTAGAAAAAGATTTTTTTTTTCAAAAAAAAAAGTTATGTTGTGGCAACTTGATTTCGGAATTTATTTAGTTCCAGAATTTATACGGATAAGACAGAAATATTGGAGAATCTTGATTTTGTGTTAAAACAGCACAAGTATGTTTCAAAAAATTTCTCTTCAGTTTCAAAAACTTTTGCTGCCCTTTAAGAATTAATGTACACATGTAAGTTAAAAAGAAAAATTATTGCGTTTGTGCTAGTAGTTTTTTTTTAACTTTTAGTGTTATATGCGTAAACTTCCATCATTATCACTTGCTTCTTAGGTTATTTTTACATGCTGATAAAAAGGATTATGTGTGCGTTTTCTTAACTCGAGTACACCATAATTTTTCACAAACATTTTTGATCAACATTATTATTTAATAAAAAATTTTTATTCGTTTCATGTTGAAAAATTTTTTTCACTCGCTTATAAAAACCAATAGAAGTCCGTTTATGATAAGGAATGTTAAAATGCTTTAAAGAACGTCCAATGATTATTTACTATACGTAAAAGAATTCCAATAACACTAATTATGATAGAAATTGAAACAAAATGTGGTTATAATATCTTTCACGGTTTGAACTTTTCTCGCTCATGTTCAAGGACAATAATCGATCGAAGATAATATTACTTTAATTGGTTAATTCTTTTGTATTATTCTTTTCTTATTCTGTTGAGAAAAATGATTAAAATTGGGAACTTATTTTCTTCGAAAGCGAACTCGGTGAAGTGTTACCAAAAATATGGTCCAATACGTAAGTACCCGAAAGACAATCGAGCTTAGCGGAATAAGAAATGTAACTGAACAGCAAGACAACATTTAGATTCGTATTCAAGGGGTGGCGTCTACGTAAGTAAAACTCTTTCTTAATAATTTTGAACACAACTACTGTGTTCTGGTCATATAAATATAGTATTTATTAGATCTTTCGTTTATTTCAAGTGTACACGTTTTTCTTAAGTGCAATATTTAATTCTTCTAAATCTACGCTAGTTTATTTGTATTCTGCTACAGTCTTAGGTGTGATTAAAATCACGCCAAACAGGCTATAGACGTAATGTAGATATTATTCAAGATGACCACCTCGCGAAATATGAATAAAAAATATTACTGAAACTTGAGGAAACAACTGAGAACTGTAGACATACACCCATTTAAAAAGTGGAATAAAAAGAAATTTCCCTTTATTTTCCAAGTAAACCGGCGCAGAAAAATGAAGAGGGAAATTGAATGTGAAGAACTTCAAAATGTGATTGTAGAAAAAGAAATTAAAATAAGCGAAAGCAGTAAAACAATTAAAAATAAATAAAGTGAGGATGAAAGAAGAATTAAATACTAAAGAAGCAACTTCATTATGAGAAGTGAAAAAAAATTAGAAAATCATTATTAAAAATAAATCTGTAGAAATTAGCTATTTACTACCATTAAAAAAAGAATTCTACCTGACAGAGGTGGAATTCACCCACGCAATTTATAACTTTTTAAAGGAAAAGTTGTTGAGTCTTTACTAGATTTATCACATTTCCCATTGGGTGAAATCAGTAAAATCTTAACTAAGGTACAAAAAAAGAAATTCAATACCTTAAAAAAATGAAATTGACCAAAAAAGCGAAGACTAGATTTTAGTATATTACTATTTCGAGTATGCCGTGGAACCTTAAAAGCTTGAAGAATTGAAATTACTTCTGATTGTGCGGACTTAAATATTTTGTTCCTTTTTAATTAGATAAGGTTAACGGCATATACAGCCTTCAATAGCTCAATTACTTTTGTATAAAAAGATGTTGGTGAAATAATAAAATATGCCACTACTGAGATACTTCAAAAACTTTTTTTTCCATTTAAAACTGTCTGAAAATTACTAAAAACAAATTCAAACTCACTAATACTGTACAATAACGAATGGATTATATCATTAAAGCCTTTCTGAGTAAAAACGGTAGAGAGAGAGAATCTGACGTTTTTATTATATTAATATAGCCTTATTTTTTCTTAGGAAACCGTCGTCGCTTAGGAAGCTCACGCTTTTATTGTATCTATTTACCAATACCCCGTCTTTGAAGACCATCCTCATTTAGGATGTTGACTCATAACTTTATAGTTTCTTTGGAGACCGTCCTCATTTATGATGCTGACTCATAGCTTTACCCTGTCTTTGAAGACCGTCCTCATTTAGGAAGCTGTCTCATAGCATTACCCTGTCCTGGAAACTGTTCTCGCTTGGGAAGCTCACGTTTATATTGTATCCGTATACATTTGCCCTGTCTTGGGACACCATCATTCATTACGGGTACTGACGCACATCTTTACCCTGTCTTAAGAAACTGTCCTTGCTCAGGATGCTAACACATAACTTAATTTTGTCTACAGACACCGTCTTCATTTAGAAAGCTGACGTATTTATTGTGTCTACAAAGCATTACTCTGCTTCCGCCCACCGTTTTCGCTTAAGAAGCTGACGTTTTTATAGCATTAAAATCGCTTTACTTTATCTTCGGATATCGTTTGCAAATGCATTACTGAATTATTTTTTGTTCATTTTATTAGTAAAAATATGCTTATATTATCTTTCAGTAAATAAATTGTTGGGATTCACGGCAGTAACCACGTTTGATAAAAAAAAAGATCTTAGCTTTAATGTCTTATAATTATCCAATATTTAATTTTAAATCACTTTTAAATAATAATTTCCCCCTATTATTCACCCTCATTTGTAACAAATATGTATCTCGCCAAAAATAATATCGTTAAGATATGTCTGGAGTAAATTTGCAATAATAAATTTTTCCCCTTCAATTATAAAAGAATCTTAAATATTTCTAAAAAAAAGTTATTAATCCCAGTAAAACTTCATTTTTAACTCATCCAAATAATTTGATAGAATATGGAATATGACTGCATACAACTTTAACAGAGCTAAACTTTGCATTTTATCAAAAAAATGCAGGCATATCCTGTCAGAAAATATGCAAGGGAAGGTGGCACTTGTAGCCTGAATAATATTATTAACGATGTATATAGGTTTTCTAATAAATAATACTTCACAATAAATATGCACTCATGGACAAAAAAATTTAGCGCACCAAGAAATAATTGCGGGATCGTAACGAAACTTGGCATGAAGGTACATGTCGGGGAGATATGCAAATGATTTGAAATGCAGCGTGATTGCGCATTACGTATAGAAGGTAGAGGGCGTTTA